>VXBA01005565.1:354442-426902 GCA_013399895.1 Serilophus lunatus | reverse complement strand
AAGGTACCGGGCGCGGGGCCGGGGCCGGGAGTGGGAGGCAGGGGCGCGGGCACGGGCGGTGGTTCCCTCCGCATTCCTACGGGGAGGGCCGGGGGCCGCCGAGCCTCCCGCGGGCGGAGCGGGGTGGGGGCCGCGGGCGCCCCCGGCTGTGCGGGGCCGGGCCCGGGACGCCGCGTGTCTGTGCCCTCCCTGCCGGCTGCCCGCGGGCCGGTTACCGAAGAACAGCGCCGGGAGAAGCCTTAAACAAAACAGGGAAACTTTCCGAAGTGGCGTTGCCGGCGGCCGGTGCCGTCCCCGCGGCTCAGAGCCCGCCCCTGGCCGCTGCCTGGCGGGACAGGGCGGGTGGAGCCAGGAAGGGGCATTTCCTTTTTCCAAGCGAAAAAAATTGCAGGGTGCTCGCTCAGCTCTGAAACTTGGTAACTTTAGGGTTGTTAAATATAACTCCATTGAAGCAAAACTTAGGATGGGGGTACCTTCATACAGCTAGTGTTCTCACAGAGCCCGGTGCGTTCTGCAGTTACAGGGGTGTAAATCCCAGCATCTCGCACTCTGCAGAGCTGCGCCGTTCTGTTGCCTGCCTCCTATCAGCAGAATTGTTTTTGTAGTCAAGTGGCGAGTTGGATTATGGAATGAAAATTAATAGTTTTCCTTTAGACTATAGTTTCATAATCCTGTTCACATGTGGCTACCGGAACCCTAATGTAAAAAGTAAAGAGGAGTGACAAGACGCCTGTTACTGAAACGGGAGGAGAAATTAGGACCAGGCCTTTTTTGGGGCAGCCTACCCCTAACTCTTTTAGGTTCTGCGGCAGTTTTTAAAGCACTGTGAGCTGGGGTGTTTGGCGATGGCCACTCCTCCCCAGTGCTGCACAAGCTCTGGCGCCCCTCGCTCCTTGCACTGCTGGTGCTCGTCTGAGCGCACAAATGAGCTGATGTGGCATGCTGACCTGCCTTGTAACTATCTAGCTTTTGGCCGGCTCAGCGCTCAGAATTGCCTCATCATGTAAGTATGAAAATGTCGGTGCTGTTGCAAAGGAGTTATGGAGGATGGTAGGATGACAAGTTCTGACTTAAAGTATTGTGGGACAGCATTCTTAGTTACTAGGGGTGGAGTCAGCTGAAACGTGAAACCCAGCTTCTAACTGGTTTAACTACTTCAGGGATGTTTTTTTTTTTTTCCCATGCTTTTGCTTTAGTTCAAATTAATACAAACTGAGGAAGTCTCAAGTGCCACAAATAATTCCTGTGCACAGTTCATTGGGGCATACCTCCTTGCAAAATCAGTGTTTCCTGTGTGGGAATTCTTTATCTGTAGACTGCTGTGGAACTGAGGGCTCAAGATGAACATTCCCTGTTGTAAGTGACTGAAGTCTTACGTGCTCTTTGTGTTAAGTGTGTGCAAAATTTAGTGGTGAGTCAGTCCCTTGGAACAGCCCCTAAAAGGCCTTTGTTTAAGGAAAAATTCTGTGCAGTGCCAGTTGAGAAGCAGATGACTGAATGTCCCTTTAGAGGCACATTTCAGTTATTCTCAAGTATCCATTCCATTCACTCGTGTGAGTGATACACACACACGTCACAGAGAGTGCGTTGCCATCTTGCAGTTCTTACCTTCAGCTCTTTCTGCAGTGGAGCCTGAGCACGATGGCCACACCACTGCTTAATGCACTGCTTTGTGATCGTGTAATATCCTGAAGGGTTCATAACCTTACAGAATAACTTGTGTTCAAGTAACCTTCTAAAGTGTAACATTTTATGTGCGTTAATAGTAACTTTCATAAATGGATTGTTTCCGGTGTTTTCATTGGTAGCTTTAAAATACATTTCAGCGAAGCAAATCTAACTATCAACTGAAGGCATTTATGCACACAGCAGTGTTTTTCTCTTCTCTATAGCCAAAAAGGGTTTTCTTTGCCTGAATAATCTGGTTTAGTATATGCCATAAGATCAGGAAGAGTTCAGTCATGCTCTGAGATGGGGGACAGGGAAGTTGAATTTTCTGTTAGTTTTCAGAAACATGTAAACATGAAAGCTGCAGGCTTTGAATAAGGCTTTGGAATACTACACCTGGAAGAATTTAGTGATAGTGATGACACATTTAAGTAGGAAATAATTGAAAAGGAAGTACCATATTGAAACTAGAATTACAGGTTGAGGCAAGATCCTTCAATAAACATAGTAATTCAGAGGACTTTGTTGGGTCGTCAGTTTGGTAAGGAGCTGTTTGTTTCAAGTGCTACTCTAGCCTGAGGAACAAGAGGACTGGAAACTAAAGGCTTGTATCTTGAAACTTGGCATAAACAATTGAAAAACATTTTAAGAATTTAATAGGTAAATCCAAAGATTGGGTTTTAACTGTGAAGAAAGATAAATTGTCCTACTGATTGTCCTTCCAGTGATGAAAGTAGTAATAAATAGTCAGTATTGTCATATATGACAGCTAAATAAGCAGTGGATCTGAACTTGAAAAAATGGAAACATATTGACGTTTTTACTTCCAGAAAATACAGAATCAATCCAAAGGTTGACTACTATATGTAGTCAGCCCTTTTTCCTTTGCAAGTATGATTTATGGATGAAGAAAGTGGCTAAGAAAAAAAAGTGCAATATAAACCAGAAAAACTCAAAAGAACCAAGCATAAATACATATTTGCTACATATATGTCTAATTAAATAGTGATGCAATCTGTTGTCTGTGAAACATTCTTTCAAGTCAGTCTTTTTCCACATGCTTTTAATTAGCAGACTGTTTGAGAAGTGTATCTTCAGTAAATTTTATCAATATTGCCACTTCAGTTAGGCAAACAATGTTCATCTTTCTACTGAGGTCCAAAAAAGTACTATTCTAATGACAAGCTTGAGAAACAGAAGGAATTGGTCTGTTGTCAGTTCTGTCATGTTAGTGAGATCAATGAATTTGACTCTGTTCAAAGGAAACATTTTTCCATTATGCTGTAGTTGAGCATTTTTGTGCAGCCGGCCACCCTGTGTTGCTGTGTGTGACACTGATACCTGACTGTGTTAGTCCTGGCAAGGGGACAGTTAAGTGGATTTTAGTGCGTGGAAAAGTGTAGAAAGTGTATCCACAAGCTTAGCAGAGGAGAGTGGTTGTGACAGGTAGTTGGTTCTTTCCTTGGCCTGTACACAGTTGGTTTTGTCTCTGTCAGACAAGTAGCAGTTAATAATCAGCAGTTTCACCAGTCTGCTTCTCAGCTATTCTTGTGTCTCAAGAAACTGGCCCAGAAGCTGTTTAAAAATTTCAAAATATGAGTTAAACTTCAAACCATTCAATGATTCATCCTTTTAAGTTGAAACTTCATTTAAAAAATCTGCTGAATTTGTCGAGCAGTTGACTATCAAATGTTACTTTACATAGAAATATTGTAAAGTAATGAAACATTATCATGATTTTTCCAGTTAAAAAGTTTGTCAGGTGTCAGACTTCTAACATTGTATTTACTGTCTAATAAAGCCATTGCTTCTATGACCAAACATGTCATGACAAATTTGTGATATTGCTGCAAATGTTCATTCAGGAAAAGCTATTGAGAAGAATCAGAAATTCTCAGTGTATTTGGGAGTTGCATTGGGTGTCTCATCATTCCAAATTTTTACTCTTGTGTGATTATGAACAGGAATGGACTAAAAAATGCATCCTTCCTGTTTTGCTGCGTGTTGTGGGTTATGCTGTACGAGAGACACCAGTCTCTCTCTCTTGATTGATTTGTGCAGGGATTAGACTTGGGCTGTTCATACAATACTGACAGGAACGCAGCAGTCATGGCTGCAGCCCTCGCCATTTGGACATTCTGCTAAGTTTGCTCTGAAGTTACAGTGGTATAAAAGATGCCACATGGATTGTAAAGTGTTCTTGAAACTGTGGTCTCCATTAGGAGACTACCACTGATTGTTGTGGGACTGCTTGTGGTTAAAACTTGACTCACCTGAGCACAGGGCGTTAGTCTTCCTGACTGCAACTTGTCCAGTGCTGTGTATTTTGCACCATAACTGAAAACTGTCCTTTTATTCTGAAAAGCTTTCAAGTTACAATACAGACATCTTTTCTATGTCTGCAGTGCTGAAATTTTTGGTATTCAGTGATGTTGAAGCTGTTACCTGATAAAGGCAGGTATGAAATGGCCTAATTTCTTAAGGGAGAGATACTTTGAACTGGCAAACATCCCTGAGAATACTTGTCTGTGACACCAGTGATTTTTAAAACTTCATGAATTTTGAAACTTTCTTCATTTTTATGTTTTTGACAATGGTAGATGTTAGTTGTCCAGCTCAGTAGTGTGATGGAGGCAAGGCTGCTGCATTTCCATGTTCCTTCTTCCAGCCAGTAACAAAGCTGAGCATTTATTCCTTATGGGAACATATGCCCTTAGTGCATACACACGCGACTGGCCACAGAGATCGGTGCAGAGAAAACATCACTGGCACAACCACCACCAAGACAAGTGTCCTGGTTCTGTTCCCTTCTCTGGCTGATCAGGGTGAAAGGCCTTAGTGAAAAATACATTAACATGTGTAACGTAGATCCCTCCAGCAACTAGTCTTAGGCACTTGATCTCTCCAGGAACTGCCTCCTGGCCCTCTGTTCTCCGGTGTTTTAGACCTGGATGTGCAAACCCATGAGGCTTGCTGCAAATTCATTTGCTGGTACTCTCACCCTCTCGGGTGTGCACACACATACACTGTGGATCTTCCCAGTTACTGGCCTCAGCCTTGTGGTTGGCTATAGGATTGCAAAGGGGACTTTCAGATAGCTGATCCTCACCTATAGCCTTAAACATTAGCCAACCCTCAAACCCCAAGTGGCTGATTTAGACCTTCTGGTCCTTCCAGTAGCCATTCCTCAGAATCTTGTGCCTAATCTCAGCCTAATCTCTTGTGGCTGTGTAAGAGAGATTCTTTCAGTAGCTCAGGCTGTCTGTTCTCTGCAGAGTCTGCCCGGTCTCATGGCCTATCTGATACTTGGCTCCCCAGCCTCTTGCTCTGCCTGTGGGGCTAGTTTAGTTCCAGTGGTTACAATGCCAGAATGCACATGCACGTGGACATGCACACACACCTCTCCAGTTCCTGTCACTGTAGGAACTCATGGGCCCCTGGGATCTGTATCCGTCTTTTCCTTTATGGGCACTTTGACCTCTGTAAGTGCACATGGAACAGAGCTGCTCCTGTCATCCAGAAAAATGGAAATTGAGCTTAATAAGGAGGCTGCTGATCAGACACACAACGTGGGCTGTCATATTGACTGGCAACCTGTTCCTGTGTGACTGGACCCTCTTATCTTCTTACTGTTTTTTGCATTCTCATTCCTGCCTGGTCCACCTTGATCCCACAATGAGCTCCACACCCCGAGGGGCAGTAATCCCATTAGGCAGTCAGTGAGGTGATCTGCAGAGTCTCTCCTATTGTCTCATCCTGGTGGATTTTCTGCCTGGTTCATGGGTTCACTGCTTCCCTAAATTGGGGCTGAGTCAAGGTGCACCATGTACCTGAGTTAGATTGCTGTGCTTCTTCACCTGACATTATTTTCTGTTTTCTCTTTGTGGAGACTGGCCTTTAATCAGGTAACTATAATATATGTGAGCAAAATATCCCTCCCTAGTGCCGAAGGTGACTATTCCTGTCTGACCAGTAACCTTGCTGAGGTAACAGTGACTGCGCCTGTTTGATGAACAGATACAATACATCTCCCTAGCTTTGAAAAGCAATAGTTTGTAGTCTAAGCTTTCCTCAGATTTTTTTACAAGTAAAAAAGTATCTTTGTGAGTGGCATTCGAAATGGTCTTTTTTTGTGAATGACAAGAAGAAAATGCTGCCTAATGATTCCAGTCTCTTAATACCTGATATGCCTTGTGGAGTATGGTAGCATATGTTCAATTGAGAGAGACTTCTGTCAACAGGAAAAAAAGTCTTAGCCTACCATTGGGTAAATTACATATGTACATATCCTAGTAATGTTTTTGTTTTAAACATGAGATTTGACTCAAATCCAAGGTTGATATTTGGATGCTGAATGGAATGCTGGGAAGGCCTGTATCAAAGAAATTACTTGGGTATTACTTCAAACTTGTCCCTTGCCTTGGTAATTTGGATAGGGTAATAGCTAAAGATAGCTAAGAAAACTGATGTTGAAAACTGGAAGAGGAATCCCCTTTAATAATAAGATAATAGTCATCCAAACCAGAAAACTGGTTTTGAGAGATTGGCTATTAATTTATCCTAAAAGTAATGAGAAACAGTTTCTTCGGAAAGGTACACAGTAGAGATTGTAAAAGTTATTCTTCAAATAAGTGCAAGGGCCTAATGTGCCTTGAAGTATTTAAAAAACTTCAAAAGCTGCAAAGATTGATGTAAGAAAGAATCTGGCAGAGAGAACTTGTGGTTTTATACCATTTGCTTTGCTAAAGAGGAGTGCAGATATCCTAGTCACTGTCTATAGTTTCGTTTTTTGTACCCGGGTATTTATTTGTGGTGAGCATTCTTAGGTCATGACAGAATTACTTGAAAGTTCCTGCAAACACATGAATCTAGAGAATACGAGGATTTCCTGTGATCTCTACCAAAGAATATATGAGGCCTTGTGAAACACTGTGCTTATCAAGTTGTTTTTCTCAAGTGTTATAAAAAGCAGAAATTGCACAGCTTGCCTTTTTTGATGCTACCTTAATCTGTTATTGTCTAGTATTTGCAAAACATTGGCCTTTACAGATTGCAGGTTACAAGGCCGAGATGGTGCTGGTTCATTTCAAACTTGCAAAGCTGACTTCCAGGAGAGTTTTGAGCTGTAGCCTTTAAATAACTTTTCAGCAGCAGCTTTTGCGTTGTTTTTCCTCTTGAACATGTCTTTCATTCACAGGCAGTAACTTTCAAAGGAGAATAAGCACTACTGGCTTTGTGTCACCAGGGCAGGGAGCAGAGGTCACTCAAGAGTACAGCTCTTGCTTTACAATATTCTGCTTGTTCATTTCAGATCTTAAATCTTCATGTTGATTTTCTCACCAGAACCTTTAAAAATATGCTTTTGTTTATGTTTTTTACATATTTCCTCTATTGCTGTTGCATAAAATGTAGTGGTGAACGAGTAAAACCTCTTTTAGTTGTTAGTGTAGCACAAATCAATAAATTATTAGTCTTGCTATTATATGGAGAAAAAAACCCGTGTCAAATATAATTATTTAAGTATTGCATTTTAACCTTTTGTTATGAAACCATGAAATTACTTGGTGCTGCAAATCCCTGTTCTTTATTAAATATTAGATTTGCAGGTTTGCACCAGTTAGCTTCATGGGTGAATAGGATTGTGTTGAAGGAGCAATGTAACCTTGAAAATGAAAAGTTACAATTGCTTCTCTGCTTTGATTAGACAAAGGTACTGCAAAGGTGAAGAGTTCTTTCTGGCAGTAAATGTTGCAATTCACCCTGTTTTGTAGGGACTTAAATTAAGCCAAGAATTTAGAAGGACCCTCAAAAATCCTAGTCCCTCTGTTTTTCTCTCTCTGAAAATATAGGAAGAGGAAATGCTGAAGGATAGGACCATCCTTCCTTTAAAAAACCTCCTGGTTGGCACCTAATACCTCCTCCTTTGTATTCAAGTTGCATTATGTAGTCAGTTTTCTGCCAAGTAGTTGACTATTCAAGTTATGTTTGAGCTGAAAAATAATCCATTTAACTTTGCCATAAAATCAGTAACATTTATATAGGTTATTTTTGTCTTATTCTGTCAGGTGTAAGAATTTGTCTGTATCTTTCTGGAATTCCTATTGGATGCTGCCCTCTGATGTTTGTGGAATGAACTGCTTTTGGGAAGCTGCTTTTAGGTAGGATCTGTTATTAAATAGTACTTTATTATTGATTGCAGACAGGTGTAGCTGCTATTTAGCAAGATGACAAAACAAAATATTTTGATTGCTTCACACCCATTTCACCTGCTGATATTGTGATTGCCTTTAGCTGGGCTTTTTCTTGTTACATTTTGAATTCTTTTTAAAAATTTAGAGTTGTGTTTCTACAAAGAGTAGATTTTTCAATTATATTGCTTCATTAAACAGAAACTTGCTAAGGTATGTTAAAAGCCTGCCTGAATATGGTCCAAAAATTAATGGTAAATAAATTTTTTTCCTAAAATAAAACTTTCTGCACAGTAGTACCCATGATGTAACTTGCAATAAAAACTGACAGAAATGCTTATTAGTTAAGTTTGGATTTTTTTCTTAATTCAGGTTACATGTTTTAAGGAATTTGAGGAGGGTACTTCATCCAGAAGCACTGAAACGACCATTTTAGAAAGTTGCATCTTTAAAAATAAGTAGTTTAAATGTCTTGAAGCGGCTGTCAGATTACGAAAGTAGCTTGAAAAGAAATAAGGTGCTTGACAGACTGTTCTCTAACCTGGATAGTTCTCTTCAGTATATGCCTAAAGTTGTTTTTCTTTTATTTAAAATTTTGCTGATCATCCTTTCAGATCAGCAAATTTACCTTTTCCTCTTAGTATGAAGCTTCAATATTTCTAGGGAAGCAAAGGGAAAAAAAGTGTAGCTTTGCAAGGCTTAAGATATTTTTAAAAATTTTGATTGTGGGAAAGACTTTAGATCCCCTATTCCCATATTCCTCTCTTCCTGTGTGTCATTAGTGCTTTTTAAGATGATGACTTGCCATGAGATTCCTTAAAGAGATGGCTTTGATTTTTAGTCTGTTAGTGGACTGAACCTGTAATTTGTGACTGCTGAGTTTTTCTTGCTATTGTTGGTAAGCAATGTGCCAATCCATAGTGATTCACCTGACTTTGTTAAGTGATTTAGCTGTCTGAATGGACCGAATTCACTTTTTTTCCCTTAAAGGTTACCTTTTGGGAGTTCAGCTTTATGAAGTTTGGCATAGTGGGGTAAATCCAGTGTCAATGCTGTTGTGGTTGAGAGTGTAGGGGCTTCGTTCATGCTTAGTGAAGGATACGATGTGATTGTAAGATTCATTTAGTCTTGGACGTCTGAGCTGGTCTAACTCCTGTGTAGTGCTGGAAGAGAAGAGGGTCTTGCAGTCTTCTGACCCCACTGACCATGGGGATGTCTGTGAACTCTCCACTTTACAATGTAATGCGCTAAAATAGAAGAAAACTTCCCTTCTGGATTTTTTGTCAGGCCTGAGGCATACGGGACCTTGGAACCAGAAGTGGAAAACCACATGCAGTTTTTCACATACCTTAAGCTGTAACCATATAGTTTTATTAAGAATGCCATATGTGGATGTGAAGACAAGTCTGTTGAAGTGTGCATTGATTATGACATTACTGGACGAGTCTACTTCCATGATGAAATGTTTGCTATGGTGAACCCCTAATATTTGCAGAATTTCTTGTTCAATGTTCCGTTTTGAAATTGAAAGAAAAAAAGTGAGTAAAGGGGGTGCTCAGATTAATAATTTCAGATTGTTTGGGATTATTTTTTCAAAATATTACTATTAAATTAGCCCCCATATGTTGTGCTGACTCTGATGCTTGTTGAATTCCTCAGTCACATGCTCTAAATTCAGAGTGGGCCACCATGTTTCTCCCAGATTTTACTTATTCTTACCCTTTAATAAGTTTAGTCAGTGTCATGGAGGTGCAGTGCATTTGTTGTAAGGGAAGTGGGGAATATGGCAGAGAGAAGGAGAAAATATTCTCTTTTTGGATAGCAGAAGCCATTGCTATGGCCCAGCATCTAAACCTGTGGCCTAAGCCTCATTTCCCTGTATGTGCTGGAATAACACAGAAGATAGTTGCAGTTTGGTTTCAGCTTCGGCTGCGAGTTATACTTTCATTTGACTCTGAAACAAAGTATGTGCATTGTTCTAGGCACACTGACAAGCTGAAGAGTGCTTCAAATATGATACTTAGTAGTTCCCAGGTTTGCGGGAGGATTTTTGGAGGCAGAGGAATGAACTTGATTGTATGTAAGTTTATTAACCACAGCAAGTGGTTAATAGCATTCTTTTTTCTGAGATTGTATGTATAGGCCACATGAAGATAAAGCCCCTTGAGAGCCCTCTCTGTAAAGAGGCAACACTGGGATTCTAAATTGGGTATCTTTTGAAATGAGAAGGAATGATGATTCTACCATAATAGTGTCTTTTTTCCAAATAATTTCATCCTGGGTTGACTAAACCTTTATGTTTTCATAGGTGTGATTGTTGTGGTGAGGTACAGAATAAAAATGGACTATGAAGAGACTCTGTTAGGGAGAGGGATGTGGGAAAAACCATACACATTTTTGAAATGCAGCTTCCTACATCATTTGCTTTGAGTAGCTGTAAGTGTATAAAGTGAAAATGGATGTTTTGTGGATTTGTAAGATTCGATTATATATGATAGAAGTATTGGAGACATATAGAGGAATATGGAAAACTTTTAGGATATAGACTTCAGTATGACTCATGCAGTAGTTCATTTGAAATCAAAGCTCTGAGCAGGTGCTGATTCTAATAATGGATAATAAGGATCTTGTCTCTGAGTTAATCAGTGTAAGATCAGTTGCTTATTCTGTATGTGGGAAGAATTTTATAGCTGTTCTTCCCCCACGTTTTTTTACCACCATTCTGATGGTGAGAGAGAGAAAATCTTGTGTTGTGCTTCTGGCACACAGTGTTTGTTAGCCTTCACATTGACAGAAGAAGCATGAGGTCACTTTTATACACAGTGGTGCAAATTTTATCAAAATTTTTAAAATGCTGATAAAGATAACAGGCTCAGGTTTTGCATAGTCTAAATGATTTCTGTCTTTTCTGGTACACCTTTCAAGGTGCCCAGTGTTGTCTAACTGGTATGGCTTCTATTTCCTACTGGGAGTGGTTAAGAAGGAATTCTTAGAGTCATAACTATGGCTGTCTGATCAGCCTGATTTCAGTTCTTGGATATTGCAACTAAGTGGGTTTAAACTTGTGTTGCCTACTAAAAAGAAAGTTTCACTAATTTTTTAGTATATTGGTTTCTGGTGGTATGGATATACTGAGATGAATTGTGACACTCCTGAAAAAGGGGACTTCTCCTTTAAACTAGCCAGCTCATTGGAGGATGGGGCTTCACGCTTTTATAGTCAATTTAAAATTATTAATATATTGTAACTTCAAACCTAATCTACTAATTGAATTGGCAGTTAAATAATTACATTTGGACATCATATGTAGTGGTATCATTAGCATGCTTTTACAAAATAAGCTCCAATTGTGACGTTTTTAATTCAGTGTAGAAAGTTAAGCTGAGTCAAAACTAGAATTCGTCACTTTCAAATCCAGATAATGTGTGTAGTTACCTTGATCCTATTTCTGATAAAGTGTGGGAATGATTTAACAGCTACATTTTAATCAGTGTAGGCTTTGCTGCCTTCTTACTTCCATGCTAATTGTAAAAATGACCTCTGTGGGTAAAACACATTTGCATAGGCTTCTGTTTGTTCTTAAAGTGTAAACAACTTTAACACAGCTGAGCCTGACAGCCTAATTCATTTGGTTATAATATCAAGGAAACATAGTTTAATGATGTTATGGAAGGACTGAGAGGCCTTTATTTAGCAGCCTTGTTTAGGAAGCTGAATACTGTATACCTCATACATTAGAGACCATAAGGAGAAAAGATCAAATAACACCAGGGCTGTTGTTGTTAGCTCTTTCTAAAGATTTTTTTTTTTTTTGCCTTTAAAAAGTATTTTTAAGTGCAGATTTAAATTGAACAGATGAAGTCAGAAACTCATAGAACAGAAGTTGTGTGAACAAGGCAACTGTAAAAGTGTCATAATATGATCAGTCGGTTTTTTGTCATGTAGGTTGAGATGTTCTTTTATTCATAGATGTAACTAGGTGTAGAAATAATAGAGTCTTTCAGTCTCGGTGCATTTTCGAGTTGCTTTGGCATCGTTTTTGTCGTACCTTGTTCATGGAAAGACGTATGTTACACGTGGGTCAGGAGCTTGGCTTGCAGCTCTGCAGTTTGTGTAGGTTTTGCCCTTATTTATAACATGACCTTGTAATATCACTGTAGGCTTTCATGACTTCAGGGCTTAATTATTCCCTTTTCAGTGGATTAGTGATGAGGCTAATCTACTGCTTGTAGCTTGTTCCTGTTGTAGCAGTGTCCATATTTGTGAGTTTCAACTGCCCTCATCATATTTAGCTTACATTGTGTTTTTCACATTACTTCTTGCTACATGGAGTAATGTTTAGATTAGCTTTATGTATAAAGATCTGAATGGGCATGCCCTGGATACATTTCAAGATTCTTTTCTTTTTGTGCTAATCTAACCTAATTTTTCAGATTTTGCTGCAAGATTTATAAGAGGTTTCAGTCTGCAGATTGAAACGTCCGAATATAGAGGTCTGCATATTGGTGTCTGTGTCAAGTAGTTCCTAAACAGTCATTAAAATTGAAAGAGCATAGGGGACGATCCAGTTGACTAGCCATTTAGTTGCTGAAAAGTAAATTTCCGGTGTTAATCAAGAAAATTGGGTATCCCAGAAATCTCCTTAGGACTAGTAGATACAACTCAGTCCTTTTGGATTGGCGCCTGGAGATCAGGTGGGATATTCTAGAACTTACTAAATGGCACTATACCTTTGTGAAAAATTAATTCAAGCCTTTTGTGTTTACTTTGAAATAAGGTGAATTAGTCTGTACTCCGTAGCCTGCTCACTAGATCTCTGTTGGCTTTGACAAGACTTTGGACACAGTCTTGTATGTGTTAGCATCTTTATTTATGTGGGATTTTTATGGGATCTTTAATAATGCCCCAAACCTTAAGACTGGCTGCATGTTCGAATTAAAATTTTATTAATTTTAAATCCCTGGGATACTGGATTTTTTTAGTTCCAAGGTATAAAATTATTTCAAAACTCAAAATGTTTTTTAAATGTAGCAGTTACTTATGGCACTAAAATTCAGCAGTTTTACATTGATAACTTTGGTTACATTTTGCCTCATGGAACAGGAATAAATGTATGTTGCTGTCCGTGCCTTAAAGAAAAAAAGGCATATTTGCATATTATCTATTGTCAGTTTAAAGGAAAACTTGTATATATATACATAGGTAGATAAACTGGGTGGAGATTATGTGCTAAGAATCATGCCTGTTAATTTCTGTTTTGAAGTGTCTCTTTCTTTGACAAGTTTCTAAGAATGGATGGTTTGTCAAGCATTTCTCTACTGTTACTGGTTTAGGAAAGTGTTTTCTAATTTCAGAATTAGTTATATCTGAATAATTTGACATTAAACTTTTAATTTAAACCTTCAGATACTCTTAGCACCCCTCCTCCCATAGTCTGCAAATAGCTCAAGAGCATATTGCTTTGAAGATGGGTTTTAGTTATGTATGTTTAAAACCTTTGAAAGCTTTTCTGACGAATTAAATATATGAAATCCAGGAGAATACAGTTTTAGGTTTAGTATGTCCGCTGTTTGCCCCCAAGCTAATGATATTTACCCATGATAATTTTAGCCTATTGTATTAAAATAATGAAATAGCTTTTAAATGTACTCTGTCAGATACATTCCAGAGACTTCTCACCATAGCTGTTGCACAGGTATCTTCAGGAATAGAGGATTTCCCAGTCCCCACACGGTGGAGTCATTTAGCCTCAAGGACATGGACAGTGCACATGATCAGTGTGCCTGGGGGGATTTTCCAGAACCACTGGGAGCACAGGGCATCCCCCAAGGCCATCTGACCTGTTAGTTTCCTGTCTCTTCCAACCCAGGTTGTACTGCAAGATGAAAGGATAGGAGAAAACATTTTGTGTTTTGTCAGTGCTTAGGCAAAGCACTGAAACATGAGTTTGAGAAGAAAGGACTTACTGGAGCAGAAAATGGACAGAATGCCTAGATCAATCCAAAATGTTCTTAAAAGAACCTCTTGGAAGGGTTATCTCACTTCTGTTGTTGAGTTTAACAGCTGTGTATGTCATTTTTACCTATGTCTGTACTTGGTTCAGGGAAAGGGAAAAAGAATTAACTCATGGATAGGCTTAATATTCTGTAAGCCTTTTACATTTTGATGTAACTTCATGTAATCTTTCTTCTAAAATAGCTATTTTGATGAAATTCCTTGCTGTTAATGGATTGCTAAAAAAGTAAATATGTAGTTTCTGTATAGCTCTTCTATGTCTTATTTTTCAATTGTAGGCTGAGATGTGGGAGTGAATATGAGAATGATTCAGGTTAAATGTAATTGTACATGTGAGGGGTAGTGCTGTAGTTTGCATGTTCTGGTTACTTTTTGCCGGTTTAAGTATGATAAAGGTATTTTGTTAAGTTACTTTCTGCAGTAAATAGTAGAGCTTTTCTTTAAGCCTATGCTAGAAATAATGTCAAGTGAAAAAATATTTTTATATCAGATATGATTATGTGAAGACACATCCTTCTGAGAAAATGCATCTAGCAGTGGTGGCCTGCGGTGAAAGACTGGAGGAGACTGTTACTATGTTGAGATCAGCCATTATTTTCAGCATCAAACCTCTCCATTTTCATATTTTTTCTGAGGACCAATTGCATGAGAGTTTCAAAGACATAGTAAGTATTCAAAAAATTATTCAATTTGTAGCACAATTTGAGTAAAAGATAGCAATTTCTCTACTACTTGGATTGTAGTTGTTTGATACAGTGGCAGAAATGCAGGGGTCTAAAAATAAGGTAATAAGGCATTCATAATGTTGGATAGGGATTTTTATATTTTTTTTCCTATGGAGGAATGCCAGTTGCTGATATCAAAGTTCCTCCTAGAGACAGACCAAAACTTCCTGATTTGTCACTTAAATCTGTTAAACACAATTCTGAATAAAACCCAGTTATCTTGTGTAAGCTTCTTTAAAATTGACTTTATGAGAAAAAGAATTAGAGATCTGTCTTTTTTTATCCCTATGAGTCAGCCTTATATTATTTAGACAAAATGAAACACCAATTTTTGAAAATGGTAGATACAGTTATATCTAATTTTAGTAAATTGCAGTTAATGAATATAACACCATGACTGTAGTAGCAGTTTTAGAAGTTGACTGGGATATCACTGTGGATGTTTTTACTATTTTTGTGCTTGAAATACTGTATTAACTGTGACAATAGTATGTTGTACATGCTAATGTATATACACTAATGTTAGGAGAACAGTAGCTATGGCAAAAATGGAGTAAGTTATTTTAAATTTAGAAAGACTTCATTGTTATTTCTCCCGTGGGAACTAATTAAGAGGGGAGGAGTTTTATTTCATGTGCTTACTTTTTGTAAATTCTCATTTATTTTACTTTTCCTCATAGTGGCCTGCATGTGCCACATTTTGTTTAAGTATTTTGATTAGCTGACAGATCTTGTAGTTCAAGAAGCATTTCTGTTATGGAGAAGAGGCGTTGCAGTTGTGTTCAATTAACAGTTTGAATGGGGAATTGATTTATTGTTTGTAATAGAATTGAACTGAAGTAATTTTTGTGATTTCTTCTTTTCACATAGCTTGACAAATTGCCCTATGAAGGAAAAATTAATTACACATTATATCCAATAACATTTCCAACTGAGAGTGCAGCAGAATGGAAGAAATTGTTTAAACCATGTGCTTCACAAAGGCTATTTTTGCCAGTAAGTTACTCTGTAGTAGGAAAATCCAGAAGTCTGTTTATGAAGCTGTCATTGTTAATGTGATGTCTGCTTGGTTTTAAATGAGGAACTACTATTCCTGAAAGTAACTTTTATGGTATCCTAAAAAAATCTCTGAATTTAACCTTCTTCTGTGGCACTAATACTGTATGGAAAAAAAGTCCTTTTCTTGCTTGCTGCATTATGGCACAGTATCCTCTGAGAGAGGTATAGGTCATGTCACCCTCTCAGGAGTAGGAAGGATTTATCACACCTCATCTCCACATTTAGTTGGAAAGTTTCGTGCATGTGTGGGTCTGAGAAGTGTTAGAGAAAACAAAACGAGAAATGGGCTATTGTTCTGTGTTTTGTGCAGCCTTTTCTTTGCTAATCAAAGACACTTTAGAAATTATCTTGGGGCTTGGTGGATGAGAGCAGTGGCAGCTGTCTCCCAAACACTGTCTCCTCTGGGGCTTTTTCATCTCTCCTTTGTTTGATTAACTGCATAGGAAAGCAAGGGAAGAGGAGCAAGGTAGGAGTAATGTTTCATCTGGCCTGCAAACCTACTCCTGAGGAGCCCTGATGTATAAAATGCAGACTTAGTGTCTTCGCATTACTATCCTATATAAAACCTCTTTCCCTCTACAGCAATTCTTTAAAATGAGAGAAGGAATGATATCAAAATTATTGACTGCAAACTGTCAGCCTAAAAAGAATTTATTTGCATATGACAAAAATGTGTTAAACTTTATTGTGTGATAGCAGCAACTTCTATTTTAGGAAGAATAGTTCAATAAAACTTAAAAGTTTGGTTTTACATTTCTCTCCTTCACAGTTAATCCTCAAAAATGTGGATTCATTACTGTATGTTGATACTGACATCCTATTTTTGAGACCTGTTGATGATATTTGGTCTTTTCTGGGGAAGTTCAACTCCACACAAATTGCTGCAATGGCACCAGAACATGAAGAGCCTCGTATTGGGTGGTATAATCGCTTTGCTAGACATCCTTATTATGGAGCAACTGGAATTAATTCTGGAGTCATGTTAATGAATATGACACGTATCAGAAGAAAATATTTCAAGGTATGTGTGTTGCACTTACTGCATTTTAATTCTAATTCTGTTTCAAATTTGTGTGTATTTGTCAAAGTATTTTTCCTGTAATTATAATAATCTTAAAATACACTGTGTTTAAAGTAGTATGTAACTGTTCTGAATGTAATTCACTTATGACTTGAAATTCTCTAATTTCAAGTGTGCTGGATTGTTTTAATTTTTCTTAAGTGTGAGAGATACTTGACTTGATATAACGTGCTGTAAATTATATTTGTCAGTAGATATACCAGCACTTCTAATTCACTATAGAGATCCCAGAAAAAAGTTAATGTAAACCTGTAACATGTGTATAGTCATATGACCAGGAGGTGGTGCTAAAACATTTAGTAAGTTGTTTAATATTTCCAAATTCAAGTCTTTTACATTGTAGCCAGATGATTATCACCCTAAGTATTTTTTTTACTTTGAAGTCATAGTTTTTGTAGACAATTAAGCTCATCAAGAAAATACTTACTATTACATGCACGAAAGAACTGCGCATAGCAGTAGAAATTGTTGTTGCTTCTCAAACAGGAATTTTTTTCTTACATACTTGAAACACAAGTACAAAAGCAGTGTTATGTGATTATGGTTGAGGGAATATTTGCTGTTTATTCCATGTTTGAATTTGTAGAGACAGATGCTTTCCACAGTGTGACTGGCTTGGTTAGACTCTGCGTTAGACATTATTGCCAGTGACCAACATACTTGCCAGTCGGACATTTTGGTGTTGGAAGGCTCAGAATTGTTGCTGATGGGAGATTACCTTGTGATTTCTCAGCTATCCTGCTGCCTTGGCTCTGCTACCTATTGGACACACGGGAAAAATGTCCCTATTTCGGGCTTATGACAGCATGCTCAGTCCAGCCGTAACAGTTTGGGGGCATCTAATCAGAGAGCTACTAGGTTACCTGAAACTTAGGAGTGAATAAAAGGCAGATTGATGAAGAGGAAACAGTAGCAAATCTCACAGCAAAATTTGGAAAAGGATTTAGTGTAGTTGAGTCTATACACAGTAGGCCTAAGGGTATGACTTTCCTTGTGACTGATAGCAAAGGAGCTACTAATCTGAAACCTTTGGAAGAGAAGGTGGACATGGGAACTATCCCAATTTCAGCTGTAGGGATCCTAATACCTCTTGTTGGCAGCACTGCAGGTGCTTTTGAGTGTTACAGGTGACTGTTTCATGTTGGATCCCATTAACTATTCCAGTCAAATACAGCAGGAATAAAAAATGCTTCACAGTTTTATAGCAAGGTCTGAATTTGTTTATATTCATTCAGAAGGCTCAACAAATTCTTCAAGGAATAGATAAGTTCTGGGAATTTTTGTATCTTTAAAAAACTGCCTGTAGATGTTTTTGTATGACACTTTACTGGCTAGAGCATTTATCTAAACAGTTGAAGTTTTTAATCGGGACATTCCTCCAATGATGTGGGTTTAAAACTGCGAGTTCTTTGTCTATTATCGTTTTTTTTCAGCCCAGAATTACAGACTAAGCTAATTGAGGCCTTTAAGCATCTTCTGTTTTCACTTTGATTTGTAGTAGTCAAGAGGAGCCAGAAGGTGGATAAATAAAAAGTGAAACCAGATACTTTAGTTAATCGTTACAGTGTCATTTGAGTAGCAATAAACTGGCAGTTCCCTGTATTGCTCCAGGATTAAGTTCTCTTTTATCCACTTAGATATTAAAGCCTCAATCTTCTCAGGACTGCCAGGTCTAGTCATTTTAGACAAGCATCCCAGCTACTCGGCTGTCTGTGGTGCCTGGTGGAAGTTGTTGCTCCTGGTCCTAACTATGTTATTCATCTTGTGTGTTTTGAGTCTCTGTGTATATATACAGCACAAATATATGTGCTGTATGCACACGTGTGTGCATATATTTGGACAATACCCTTGGGCATGTGATGTGACTCTTGGGGTGGGTCCTGTGCAGGGCCAGGAGTTGGACTCGATGATCATGGCAGGTCCCTTCCAACTGAGCATATTCTGTGATTCTGTGGTATATACAGATTCACAGGCATGTACATACGTGTTACTGAATATAGCGTGGTCATTAAGCAGTGCATAACTGGACATGAGACTAGAATTTGTAATGAAGCTTCTGATGGTTAGTACTTGCATACTGTCTTTGCTAAGCCCAGTTATAAAATGGGAATGTAAAAATATGTGAGTATTTAGGATACGGAAGAGGTAATAGTAGGTGAGTTTTTTGTATTTGTATACATACAAATGTAGATTTTTTTTTTTAAACTGGAAGAGAAGTAGCAAGTATCACGTTATGGTGTTTTAATAAAAAGTCCTAGGCCAGTGAGTCAATGTGAATAGAGAGCAGTGACTTTTATCACATTTATTAAGAAAGTCAGTTTTGCGATGCCTGAGATGCGGGCAGTCATGGAAAGGAACAAGTTCTTAGAAAATAAAACAAGTCCTAAACAAATTAAGTTCAGATGGAGTGTGCAAGGTAGAGGGCCATGAATAAGCTTTAGAAAAAAAAGTAACTAAAGTTCAGAGAGCTTCTATGACTTAAAACATTATAAACTTCTTTTTTTTACCCCCAAATTCACTATTACTTAGTTCTATAGTTCCAAGAAATATGGTAAGCCTGTGCAAAAACTAATTACTTCTAAAAGGAAGGTTCCTGTCTTAACAGCTGCTTTTCCCTCCTTTTCTTATTTACTTTGTGCTAGACTATGGTGTTTGTTGGTCCTTTCTATGATTCAGTTTCATTTTGTAACAGGAGAAAAAGAAATCCTGCTGGGTTATGGAAATAAATCAGTTTGCAAAAACGTCCAGTAAGTGTTAGCACTACACTGCTAGTGCAAAAACAGGATAGAATCATGTAATTGGAATCACAGAATCAACTAAGTTGGAAAAAACCTCTGAGATCATTGAGTCCAACCTTTGACCTAACACCACCTTGTCAACTGGACCATGGCACTCAGTGCCACATCCAGTCACTTCTTAAACACCTCCAGGGTCGGTGACTCCACCACCTCCCTGGGCAGCCCATTCCAATGGCCAATCACTCTCTGTAAAGAACTTGTTCTTAATGTCTAACGTAAAACTTCCTCTACACACCTTAAGACTCTGTCCTCTTGTCCTACTATTAGTTGCCCACTTGGCTACCACCTCTTTTTAGGTAGTTGTAAAGAGTGATAAGATCTGCTCATAGCCTCCCTCTTCTTCTTCAGGCTAAGGGAAGAAAGAGGCTGGCTCTAAGTTGGTCAAGTGTTCGTGGGACAGAACCACACAGAGTTTTTTTCTAAAATCTCCTTAACATTCTTTGTGTGCTGTTGGATATTGGAGAGAAGGCTTATATTCTGGAAATTCTTAAATTAACATAGTTATTTCTCATATTTACTTGACTAATTTCTGAAAAGCAGTTCTGTCAGCATTCTATTTTTCTATTTCTGAAGCAGTTTGATTCCCCACAGGTTACAATAGAACATTTTGAAGAAGAAAACCATAACTATTCAAGTAGTTTCTCTTGCTCTGTGATTCCTATCTTGGTGTCATTATACATCCCTGTTGATAAATTAATGTATAACTCTTTTCTATTTATGCAAAGGTTATTAAATTATTACCTTTTCCAGTACTTGAATCTGACAGCATTATTTGTCAAGTAGTATTGCTTCTAGACATCTGGCTATGTGATAATATACTGTTGCCTTCTTTGCATTTTCTTGGGATATACTCTGGATTTTACTGCTGTTAAAATTCTAGAAGGGAAATCAAAATTATATTAAATAATGACTGACAATTTAAAGTTATAAATCTATGGGTTCCTCTAAAACTGTATTTGCTACTGTATATTCTTTAACCATGATTATACTGGTATGGGTAAGCTAATTTAATGCTGTTTTTAATTCTTAGCATTGCCTCTAAATTTAAAACTTTGGTCAGTATTCTGTGGATGGCAAATTTCAGGTGAAGGAGTAATCATTACCTTCTGACATTCAGTCCAATTTATTTGATTTTTGGAAAATTTTAGCTTGGTTTTAAGCCTGTGTTTTATTGCGTTTAATCACATTGCACTGAACCTAATGATAATTCTTGCTAAAGAACAATTCTCTTGTGCATTTCTTATGCCTGCTCTCATCGAATACTTGCAGGCAGTCATAGTCATAAATTTTTTAGGACAAAAGGGACTGTAATAGTCTGTCTGGCTTCTTACATGGTATAAGCTATAGATCTTGTTTTGATATTAATTCTTGTCTGAAGTATGATAGTGTTTCTTGGTTTAGTCTTCAGTTCTGAAAGCCCTTCTTATTTGATGACTGAAATGATTTGAGAAAAATTAAACTGCTAATTTGTGCACTTTCTAGTTTGTCAGTGTAAGGCTCAGAAAAGAAAACCTTCTAAAACTGAGTATTATGCTCCTGGTAATCTGTCTCTTAACATGATGTTTCCATATGCAAATCCCAAACTATACTGGAGTTCTAATTTAATTTTTTTTTTTGCAACTCGCTGAAAAGAAGCAAGATTACAATACTGTACTTGTACTTGTTCAGGAATTTTTCTCTCTTTGGGAGTTACTGTTATTCCATACTTGCTCTTACAACTAAAATACAAGGTACAGAGTGAGCAGCCTGTTCCTTTTCTGTTCTAGTTAAGCTTAAACATGGTGTAAAGAAAAGAAATTAGCTTTAGAACATATAGTCAGTTAAACTGCAGTTTTTATTTCTTTGGTAACATGGAGTTCAGTGTAGGCCAGTTTATCCCAAGTAGCACCTCCTCAACCAGAACCTTAGATTGAAGTGATTCTGCTACATCAAGAATTTGGGAATTTATTATCTGATGTTGGTTTAGTGTTTTACTGACTTTTGCTAGTGAAAAGTTGTGCCTTTACTGTGTTCAAGTTCAGTAACTAAAAAAAATTAGTTCAACTTGATGAAAACCTATGAACGATTTATGTATTTTTGTACGCTATGTTGAAGCCAGTATTTTTTACCTGTATGTGTTTGGAACTATTTAATAATTAATTTAATATTGAAGTGGTTTCAATTTTTGAAGTTAACATTTGAACATGTGTATATTATTGCTCTGTGGTAAAGAGAGAAATTTTAAGGTGTGGATGTTTAAATACTCCCCATCTACTTGCTGTGTCAATTAAAGACAGTTTTAGTGTTGGATCCTACTGCAGTATAAAAACCCCTTGGTATTCCTTAGAACTCTTGGCTTAAGATGTTTGAGGGAAATGCTGACAAAAATCTAATGCAACAGTTAAATAGAAGCAGGAGATGCATGTAATTTTCCTTCTAAGTTAATAATTGAGAAATGAAGCATAATGGAAGTGTCCATAACTATTTTCCTGAGATAGGCTTATTGGTTTAAAAGGAAGAAATGATCTATACATTTGAGTCTTGTAACTTTGAAATGCAAATTACTGTGATAGTGTAAGGTATTTCCTTCCTTATAGGTATAATTTTCCTGAGCGTGTGTTGTTTTGCTTTGTTTTGTTTCATAGAATGATATGACACCAGTCCGGTTACAGTGGGGAGAAATTCTTATGCCACTACTGAAGAAATACAAGTTGAACATAACATGGGGTGATCAGGATCTGTTGAACATTATGTTTTTTCACAATCCAGGTAAATCCACATTGATTTTAGCTCTAATACTATGAAGTTGATCTTTTCCATGATGTTCAACAATCCAGGAAAATACATTCAAGGGACTATTCACTCCTTTTGTTCTCTGAAAGCATTTACTTTGAGAGTTACATTGAGACACAGCACTGGAGCATTCTAGTTTGTGATTAACTGCTAGATTTCCAAATAACTGTGCAGAAATTTATGTGGCAGCCTTAAGAAAAAAAGAGAAGGTTAGTGAATTTCCTGAAACAGTTCTGATAATCCAGAGCTCTCATTTTTCCACACAGAAAGTCTTTATGTCTTTCCTTGCCAATGGAATTATCGGCCTGACCACTGCATCTATGGAAGCAATTGTAAGGCAGCTGAAGAAGAAGGTATATTTATTCTTCATGGAAACAGAGGTGTTTACCATGATGATAAACAACCAACTTTTAGGGCTGTCTATGAAGCAATAAAAAATGTAAGTGTTTTCATCATTGTACTTGTTATTTTTTAAAGTATCTTTGTCTATAGTGCTGCATGTATTTTGTAGGGTTGCTGATACCTTGATGGCAGCAAAGTAATTTTTTTCTCTTAAATAAAATTCATTGTTTCATCAATTTCTCCTTTATTGTTTGGATGGAGTTCCAGTATATTCCAGTTGTGATGAGCATCTTTTGAAACATAGTGTTGACTGTCTAGGTTAGGATTCTGAAACATTGCCTGTACTTGTCAATGGTTATTTAAAAGGCTTTATTCTCCTTCATTTAATAAATCATCTGGTAAACTGTTTACATGAGCATTTGAAGATCACACAATATTTGAATTTGAAGGGACCCACAGAGATCATCAAGTCCAACTCCCAGGCCTGCTCAGGGCAGCCCCAAGAATATTGTCCAAACACTTTTTGAGTTCTTTCAGGCTTGGCGCTGTGACCACTTCCCTGGGGAGCCTGTTCCAGTGCTCAGGCACACTCTGGGTGAAGAACCTTTTCCTAATGTCCAATCTAAACCTCTCCTGACCCAACTTCAGGCCATTCCCTTGGGTCCTGCCACTGGTCACCACAGAGAAGAGATAGTGCCTGTCCCTCTTCTTCTCTCATAAGGAAGTTGTTACTGCAGTGAGGTCTCCCCTCAGTCTCCTTTTCTCAATCCATCATCATGGCTGAACAAGCCATCACCAAAAGCTTTATTTTTCTGGAGATTTTAAAATGCAGGAAAACACCCTGTTAACTGAAGTTTGTATTTATTGCAACATTTTAGTACTGAATTGTATCTAGATTTGGATTGTAAAAAATTTGTTATATAGCGTGTTTTGACCTTTTCTAGAGATTCAGTGTATTTATATTAGTGTGTTCCTTTAAATACTAAGCACAGTGACTTCTCTTCGTGCTGCAAATAAGTCATCTAATAAACTATATATCACTGCATCACTGAAGAGTGCTGAAATTTAGCAGTGATGCACATATTAATGTAGCAAGCTACTGTGTGTTTGTAACCTATGAAAATCAATAGAATATTTTAATGTTGCTTTACTACATGTTGTCATATAGATATAAAAATGAAGAGAAGTACTTTTGGGGGTCTGTGAATACATTGCAGGGAAAGTGATTGTGTTTCCATAAAAATACGATTTCTTTGTTTCCTTTGAGTATTGTCAAAAAGAGAAGAAAAAGTTATTTCCTTTTATTTATGATCCCATTTGGTATATGAACATGTCACAGAAAGTGTGTAAAACACTGCTGATTCAATGGTAATAAGATGAACAAAATTATGTTAGTTCAAAACACTGTTTTAACTTATCAGTTTTTTATAAAAATATAGCACTATTTAATTAATGACAACTTTTTTCATGCTCATATTACACATAGTACATGTTTGGCCATCATTCAGTTTAATGAAACTCTAGTAGTACCACTTCTCATACTGCTGTTTCATTATAATTTGATAAGAATTATATTACTTTAAGGTTAAATGTCAATTGAAAAAGTTACCATACAACGAGAAAAATAACCAGAAATCATTTTAATCTGTAAATTTTTATTCTAATAGAGTTATTTTAAATTTCCTCCTTGTCTGTCTGAATATGTTCATTTGCTTACATTTTTAAAAAATAGATCTTTCACTTTGTGCTTATTGAAAGCATTAGAGAATATTTCTGTAATTTGGAGGTGTTTTTCAATTATTACATTCAGAAGCACTCCAATTTCTTGAAAACTTTTAAATCAATAGAAAGAAAATATGCTCGGAAGAATTTTTATAAACCTCTTAATACCTTTGAATAGTGGCAATCTTCTCTTCCATATTGACCTTAAATTTTCTTTTCTTAATCTCTTCACAGTACTCATTTGGAGATGATCTGGTCCATTCACTGTTGCAGCCCCTAGAACTGGAATTACAGAAAACCATGCATACATACTGTGGAAGAGTTTACAAAGTATTCATAAAACAACTAACAAAAAGCATAAGAGACTTGTATGTCAGAAGATCAAAGGGAAGGTGACTTTTAGCAGCTAGGTGACTCCTAGCTGCTATATCAAGAGACTTCAGTAATGTACTGCTCAAAAGGTGAAAGAATTCTAATACAGCTGAAAGAATTCTAATACAGCTTGAATGGGCTCTTAATGTGCCCAGACAAAAGTTTACTAGCATACGTAAAAATGAAGAAAATACTCATGTAATGAAGAACAGGAACTTTTTTCTGCAAAGGTGACTTTTTCCTCTTTTGAAGTTCAATCACTGCTAATATTTGTCTTGGATCTGATGATTTGGGTGCTACTGCCTTCTATGGTCAGTAGTCCTAGTCTGCAAAATTCAGTTCTCTAATGATCAAATGAACAAGGAAGAAATGAAGATGGCTCTGTTTGGGAGTGTACCTCATATATTGTCTGAAATTCAGTTAAACTGTGAATGTAGCAATAACTGAGTCAGCAGCACTAACCTCACTTTAAAGGTGTGACCCTTTATGTAAACAAAGTTGTTTACAAGTGCAGAAAATACTCTGTTGTCAAAGAAATGGTTGTAATCATTGACAATCTGTATGTGCCTTTATGTGTTCATCTCTTACATGTTGAAGTACTGTTTTGACAATCTTGTTTCACTTATCTCAGATGAAAACTGGACACTATAAATACAATTTTCTGAGAAATTAATTAGTATGTGATACTAGTTTTCTGCATTAGTAAATACAGAGAATTTATAATAAAAAGTATTTGTTTGAATGTTGTAGAGCCATTAGCGCCAAAAGGGAGAGCAGAGTTGAGGGTTTTTTCAGTAAAAATTCAGTTTGAAATTTCTTGACTTACGATACATTTTTAAAATTTCATGGTTTTGCAGCTTTATAGGGTATTTTGGAAGCAGAAAAAAACCCCAGTAGTGGAAACCTGACACTGCTGTATTTCCATACTAGAAATTATTCCCTGATGATCGTTGCAGAGTATGTAGAACCTGAAAGTGAAGAACTGTAGTAAGAGTTCTGATACCTCATCACAGTAGTAGATGGGTTTCTTAGAAAATATATCCAGTTACCATATTTTTTTCTTAATAACATGGCTTTAAAATAGTTTTGGGGCAGACCCTCAACTACATGAATGCATTACAGTCAATAGGGTGATAGTGATTTGCAACAGGTAAGGATTAGGCTTTCTTCAACTGTCTTAGTGGAAAAAAAAATTCTGTTTATGTAATACAAACTTTTTTTCCAGAGAAAAACATGAAGAAAAAGGCTGAACTCTAGTGTTAACAGTATATTTAAAATTGCATGGTATGAAAAGTATTTGTAAAGTGTATTTGAACTTAGATAGCCTAAGTGAGATGAAGTCTTCATAAAGTGAGCTTTTGGATTCCAGAAAAGTTCCTGTGTGTTGAACATGGAGGATCCACTCACTGACTTGCACCTTCATCCCATCCCTATTTTAGAAGCTTAGTTTTTGTGGCTGTTTCCATGTCAAAGGTAGGCTGACTGACTTCCAGATTCATGTGAGCTGGACAAATGCTTTAGCAGTACAAAAACACACTCCACTGTAAACAGAGTTTATATTCTGCTTCTAATCTCCCTGCAGGCTCAGGGTGTAAAGTTCTGAGATGGAAACTAGGAAGCAGTCTGTTTTGCATGTAGGTCTCTTTTCCTTGCTGTGTAACCTTTTGAAGCCTGAAAATGTAGAAATCTGTGTGAAGGTGAATACTGTTCCTGACTGATTTTGCAATATGCAGTGCATTATTTTTTTACATAAATACTGATTTTTATATCCATTTGTCTTCAGCATTCTTTTTTCACTTGTACTGTTTATTTGTATTTTAAAAAAAAAATCTTTCTCTGGACTTGTTTTTTGTTTGTCTTTGTAGAAACTTTCAGTTTTGAATTTATTTTTAATATGCTGTAGATATGTGAAGATACTGTCTAAAACCAAATGAGACATTTTAGGAAAAAGTGGAATGTGAACATTAGCGGCAATCTTCCCACTTAAATTTCAGTTTTTATAGAGTAGAACCAAAAAAGTTGGTGCTTATAGGATTAAAAAAAAATAAATCTTTGTGCTTATTGCCAGAAATATTTACTTAGGATATTACAAAAAGCAGAGTATACTGCCATAGGTTTTGATTAATTTTTATTAATATAAATGTACAAAGCTCACCTCAACTGTCCATTTCCAGGTAACACTCATGAACACTTTAGAAAACTTAAAAAAAAAAGCAAGTAGCTTCCATTAAGTAATTCTCCAGAGTATTTGTTTTGAATAAAGTTTTAGTTCTCTAATCCCCATGTCTTAAATTTAGAAAAATGACCTTTAAAAACAAAAAACTAAACCTGACTTACAACAGAAACTGTTGGAGGCAGTAAAAGACTGGAATTCCAAGTAGTATAATAGAAACCAGTTATGCTCCCAAATATTTCAATACCTGATTTGTTAGTTAGGTGCTTATAAGTGTAGTAGCTTATGTCTAGCTTGTGAATCTTTATTGCTGTCTAGTTTTAGAAACATTGCTTTCTCTGCGAGCATAGTAATTAACCGACAAAATAAGATTTGGCAAATTACAGAACTTTAAAAACCCCATTTTTAATGATTTATTTTAAAGTTATTTAATGCTAATAGAAGTGTAAAGTTTGACATGAAAATGTGAGCATCAGGAAAGACATGTTCATGTTAAATGAGGATAAATTTGTCTTCCTCATGCTTGATTTGTCTCTGTCACCTTTATAAAAGTGTCTCCTTTTAAGGTGTTCACAGTCTTGTGGTAAAGAGATCTATTTGCAGGTGTGTTATCTTATTTGGATGAAATTCTGCACTCTTTGTTGGCAGTGTGAGAAGCCAGCTGTCCTTAAATGAGACCAAAACATCCTTATGTATGGTGCTTGTACCACTAATAGTTAATAAGGCTGTATAAGCCTTATGAAAATGTCTTTCCAGTTATTTGTAGTTTTGCCAAAATTTAGACTGAAAGCAACTTTAATGCTAGTTGAATTGGTTTTGGTAAGCGTTTGATTTAAATTTAGAAAGGTTAAGAAGAGAGGTGTAGAAGGGAGGAAAAAATTAATTCTTATTTTAAATGTATTTTAAAACAGTATGGAGTTGTCTTGTGCTGGTTTTGACCTAAGTTTCATCAAGCTGTAAACTTCTGGTAAAATGTTGTTTGGAAAACTGAACTGTCAATATGTGTCTTGATTGTGACCTGATTTCTGTCCATACCAGACATAGTCCAGACACACAGGCTTTCCATGCTTCTGTCTGTGCACTGATTGAGAAGCCAGCTGTCTTTCTTTTCTTCCTCCCAGGTTATGCTTCCTATCTACCCAGCATGGAAAAGGAAATAGCTGCAGTCTAGTGGTGGGAGGAGGATATGGCTTTGATCTGCTTAGAACGTTTAGATGCAGAACATGCAAGAGGCAGAGCTGAAGGTGTAATGTGTTATCAATATATGCATTATCTGACTGTCTTTTTTTAAGTGAAAATAGCAATGAGACACTACTTGTTTACTGACATTTATGGTTATGATGGTATTTGTGGCAGATTAAATAGGGTGAAACTAAGGGTTTGGGTTTTTTTCCTTTTTCTTCAGATTGCTGTTTGATGGTGTTCGGGTAGGAGGAGTTTTTGAGCATTTAGTAAAGTCATTATGTTCCTTGAGTGATCTGGTGATTTCATCCCTGAATCAGTATCTCTGTTATCTCTTATTATAGATGCATGACTGCAATCTGCCTACTTGATCAATATCCAAGTTCCTTTAATCAAAGCACTGACACTGTCAGTTCTTCTAGATCATCTGCATTTCAAATGCTTGTCCCATATCCGGATGCCACCTTAGTTGCAGAAACCAGGGACTGAGTCTGTTTCCACTTATAGATGACTTGGATTGGAAAGGACCTTAAAACTGAAGCAATTCCAAACCTCCTGCCGTGGGCGGGGACACCTCCCACTAGACCAAACCCCATCCAACCTGACCTTGAACATTTCCAGGGATGGGGCATCTGCAACTGCTCTGGGCAACCTGTTCCAGTGCCTTACCACCCTCACAGAGAAGAAATTTTTTTCCAGTATCTAGTCTAAACCTTCTTTCTTCCAGTTTAAAGCCATTCCCCTTGTGGTGTCACTACATGATTAAAAAATCCTTTCCCACTTCCCTTGTAGGCCCTCTTTAGGTACTGAAAGACTGCTCTAAGCTCTCCATCTTTGATTTAATTTCCTTGCTTTAGTTTCCAGCTGTACCCATAGGAATAAAATAGGGAGATAACAAGGGTTGCAGACTTTTTCACAACAGAAACCAGAGAACTACGGGTTTCTGAGATAGCATTAACAGTTATGAAATAATATTATATCCTTGAATCTAGTTTCTAATTTGGTAGATGTAAGGGTTAGTGTCCTTGGTTTCATCAAATATTTGACTTTTTCTGTGTGAGCCCCTTATGTGGAGGGACAGGCAGATAACACTTAAAAAACTGATTCCTTGTTTACTGTGAATTTCAAGGAAAGGAACTGTTAAGTATTTGCTGTAGATCTTTGGCATCACCCCATCCAAGCCCTTTGAAACTATTAAAAACTGCCCACTTGTTGCTGTATGGTGATACTGGATTTACTGGTCATGCTAAAAGGGGAGGTGAAACGATGCAGTTATTTGGATCTCCTTGTTAGTTCCTGGCCTGCTGTCTTTAGAATTTCACATGACACTTAAAAACAAACAAGCAAAACCCAATTTTCTGATTCTGGGTCAAAGCCAAATAAGAGTAGCACATTAACCTACAGTCTGTAAGTGTTATGAGTGATTTTCAAGGTACCTGTTGAAATAATATTCTCACTCAAATTCTCCTTTAGCTTTGTGCTGTTTCCCACAGATAATGTATTGATTTGTTTCCCTCTTTAGAGCAAAGCAAAAATTTGGGAGTTTGTTTTAATAGATTTCCACCTGAAACCAAACAGAATTTCTCAAGGAGAGGAAAGAGACTGAAGTTTGTTTGCTAGGGATCATTTCTGCACTTCAGGCTTCTTTAGGGCCATGGAGTGCATGTGGAGCTTACCTGTGGCTTCCTCACTGCTAGAAGTGCTGCTAGATTGTGCTGTCTTTAATTTTCTTATTACTAGTGTTGAATACTGATAGCTAAAAATGCTATTTGTGCCTTCCTAAGTGGCCTTTCTGTTTTATGCATTTCATATTAAATTATTAAACTGAGATGAGCAATGTATTAGCATTTCCTACTACCTTCATATTCTGAGAGGTCACTTTCTCTCTTGTTCTTCCTTTGGGTCATTTAATATCATGCCCTCATTTTCAGAATTATAATCTGGGTACAACAGGTCCATTTTTTGCCTTTATGTCTATGCCTTATGAATGTTAATGTTCTGCCAGTCATTTCTGTACACATTTTATTAGTGCAATTCACATTAAATCAGTCTGTAATGTTCATAAGAATTGCTTTGAAATACGAAAGTAGATGTAGAAGTTATCCTAAACTGCAAATCTTTTTGGCTGAATTAATGAGTATTTAGGGCATGGTTTTTTTAGGCTTCTGAGAAAATGAAAGCAATATAATCAGTTTTAACTCCTGATTTAAGACTAGGAAATTAAATTTAATTAAAGCTGATGTTTTAGCCTTATAATGCTGACTTACTATGTCTCATTGAGCAGCTGGTGTCTAGGAAACTCCTCTTACTTGTCATGAAAATCTTGTCAGATATTTCATGCACAAGTCACTGATATTGATACTCTTTTTTTCATTTAAAAATATATGCTGTATTTTACTTTATTGTTTCTTTATGCCATGGATAGTGTTATTCAAGGTGAATTTGGATTGCAGATCTAAGCTCAAGAAATAAAAAAAACCCCATGATTTTGCTATCCAAAATATGATATATGATACATCTGTCTTTTGATATTTTTCACTAGTCTTGTGGGTAAACTTGATGTGTTGGGGGTTTGCTGCCTCTCATGGGTTCTCATCTTTTCTGCTTGCTTTTCCTAGTTTGCCTTCTTTCTCCACTACCCCTCATCTCCTTGCTGCCTGTCTTTTCCAGGAGTTGGTTTCACTGTTCTTCTCACGTTCTTTCTGGATCTCGGTGGCTGTTATGCTCATTAGTCAGTACGGCTTCTGCTACCAGGTACATGCTTTCAGAACTGTTGGCTGTAATAAGGTGACTGTACCATTTCAAGTCAAAAGGGTACCGTGGAGTAGGTGTGCTCCTTTCACCAAAATGCTACTACTTGAGCACGTCTGGGCACCTGAGCATGTTCATAAACAGTGCTGTGTGTTTCTTGTCTGTAGCTTGGGGAATAAATTTAGTGTCCCTTTCAGCTTTGTGTAGACTATTACAAAATTTTAATCATCTTTAGTTTTCTGTAGAGATAAAGGCTTTTTACTAGAGGCATGCTTTGAGGAAGAAAGCTTGGCTGTTGAAGCCATTACAGTTAAAGGGAGGTGATCTGAGCCATTCTGATTGCCAGAGGCACCGCAGGCTCTGCAGGGCTTTGGAGAACAGCGTGAGCAAACACAAGTGCCAGGGCACCTGGTGTGCAACAAGGGGCTGGGTCTCTGCCGTGTTCCTGTAGGTGCTGGACAACCTCTGAGGAAAAAGCAATCTTCAATCAACTCTCCTTTCTGTGCAGGTACAAAGAGAGAAAATTGATTTATGACTTCAAAAGGCCCAAACAGGGTTTTAAAGGGATTGTAGAATGCAATAAAATGTGCACAGTATGTAAAATCGTTCTAGATGAAAAATTTACAGCTGTAAATAGCCTATTGAAACACACAGAGGTTTGAGATGTACCTTCTTCACTGGTCCATAAAAACAATATATAAACTGAGCAAAAATTAGCGATGGTAGGCTATTGCTGAAAAACTAGATCAGTATCTTATTTTTGCAGTAATCCTGTTTGCCTATTTTGATGTTTCTTTGGCCAGAAGGATAGGCTGTAATTAAAGAAAATTGATTTAACTTGAAGAGTAAAGCATTAATAGTTTGCTATTACAAGGGTAATGAAACAGCTAGTAAATTGGCTGGTTTTGATGTGCTATGTCAAGTGGTCTCTAAATTAATTAGAAGTCACTTTATTAATATACATTTGTCAAAGACTACGTTGGGAAGAGGTTTTCTATTTTTGTACAAAGAATCCTTCTGTCTTTTTATAATTTTTAGAATCTAAGTTTGAATTAATATCCCCCCTATCTATCTTTCTCTCTGTTTTGTGCACAAAGTTGCCTGTACATATGTAGTACAAAGACACAGGGAAGAAGAATACTCTGTCTCCCATCTTCTAATTCCTTAATATCCTGACTGAACATAAACATGGCAGAGAAAAAGTAACTTTTGAGATGTGAATGATGGATGTCTTCCATCATGAAAACCCACTTAGCTGGTAAACTGGATAAGAAATATCTTTTAGAGCCTCAGCAGCAGAAACCAACTACACAGTACCTCCTAAAACTTCTAAAAACATCTCAGAATCACGGATGGATTGAAGTTGGAGAGATGTCTGGAGGTCATTTGGTCCAACCCCACTGCAGTGCCCCATAGAGTTGTTTGCCAGGACTATGTCTGGTTCACTTTTGAATATCGCCAAGGATGGAGACTCCACAACAGCCATGGGCAACCTATGACAGAGCTTGGTAACCCTCGCAGTAAAAAGTATTTCCTAATGTTCAGAGGGAACCTTCTGCTTGTCAGTTTGTGGCTGTTGTTTGTTGTTAAAATTGTTGAAAACAAAACCCTTCAGAGGGTTTTGCCCTTCAGGGCATTACATACATTCTCTTCAGACTGCACCAAGGACAAATATTGCTGGCCAGGTTAGTACCTGCTTCAGAAGAGTTTGTCTTGCAGTTTATTTTCTCCTTAATGCTAGCAGTCTGGTTATATCATCTAGCAAGTTAGTAGGAAATAAACAGATTATGAACTTTGAAGGAATGGAGATACTCTTTCCATGCAAGTATTTCTGCTGCAGTGAGGAAAAAAATCATAATAATTGTACAGTTGGTGTTATTTCCACCAGAGTGCTCTTGCACTTGTCTGCAGTGTCCTTGAACCGACCTATAGATTAGTTTTTATATAGCAATCACTTGAGTTACAGACTTGTATTGATACAGAAATAAGTAATTATTCCTAATGGTCTTATGTATAGTTATATTGGATAACCTGTTCTGAAGTAGCCCCTAGTTATTTCTGTTGTTTTCATCTAAAATTTAGGTATGATGCAGTCCTCTTTTTCATTCACTGCAGTAATATTGAACTTCATAACTTTGTAATGGAAGAGAAGGATTTTTGGCTGCTATTTACACAATATGCCAGGTACTGCTTTTCAAATATTATTTGGTGCTACCTGTTATGACCCATGCCTCACACGTGGTAACTGAGGTTTTTGTTAGCAAAGCACAGGCTGCTTTTGCAAATGGCCAGTTGTTTGAGCCAATTGTTTGTTAACCTTTAACATTTCAATCTCTCACACTACCTAATGAAGGAGTCTGTGCATCAGGAAATGTTCTAGTTCCTTTACTGAATGTGTGTGTTGGATTCACAACATCAAATTTCTCTGAATTAATGATTCCAGACTACTGCCTAAACTAAAGGGGGAAAATATGTGGCAGAATTCTACAACATGGTCATCTCATCCCAAGGTGGGCATATAATATAAATCTAAGAAATTTTAGAGTAAAAGTAATTGGATTTTCCCTGCTGATAGAGACTAGGAAATTAGCTTAGAAGCAAATGCCACAATGCAGACTCCTAATGTGAACTAAGGAGAATCCCAGCCAAAGCCAGATCCATTTGAGATTTATTCCTTGCCACTTCGAGTATTTGTGAATATGTCTAGGAAAGAACACTGGATTTTTCTGAAATGTATTTTTTTAAATTTTAAATGCTAATTGTTGGTCTGTGGTTAAAGAGAAATCAGTGCAATTGTAAGCAGTATGTGTTCTGTTTCCTGACTGAGCAGAAAAACATCCTGTAATAGGATTTCTGATGCAAATATAAAGGTAATTCTACCTTTTTCCCCTCCTAGCTAATATATCTGAAAAATCCACTCTCTGTTAGTTACTCCTGTTAGTAACTTCTAAGGTGATCTAAATTGATTAAAGAAGTTCAGATTGGACATTAGAAGCAGGGTTTATTTGCTTTGCATTTTTCAATAATGGAGTAGCCAAATGTCGCCTTTAGTACATTCCTTAAAAATAACTATTTTTTTGATACCCTAGGGCTTTGAATCATTGGTTTAAAATCAGTATTTCCTCTATAAAGTTATTTATCTTCACTCTGTGCTCTATAGACTGAAAATCAATGGGGTATGCTTGTGAATTGAACATAGGATAGGCAAAGAATTTGATGTTCTGCTCTTTTGGGAAACACACAAAATTAAGTGGCACTTTTCTCAATAAAACTTCTACTAACTATGATTGTTTTCATGCAGTTTTGTTCTTAAGTATCTCTTTGACACTAATTGAAAACAGAATTTTATTTTTCAGGATACAGTGAAATCTCAAACAGCAATTAAAACACAGAATGTTTCAACAATCTTTAATGATGTAATTGGTTCCATAGACAGGGAGAGTTCATAAACTGTATTGCGTTTCTTTCACATTTGGTCTTAATTTTAAAAGACTATTACTGCTTACAGTCATCTAGGAGCCTTAGATTCAGCAGAATCTCAGGGGAAAGAGAGCACAACACTGCAACTGTAATAGCATCAGATGTATGTTTATCTCAGGCTTTTTAGTTTGCTTTCTAAATTTACAATATTAAGAGTACTATTACAAGCTGTGTTCATTGATCTCCTTTTTCATATATATTTTTGATAGAGGTTACTTGGTGCAAAACCGAGTTTTCTAAGAAAACACATATTTAACATTACATTAGTTTCATTTTTTGGTGAATTTAACGCTTACCTGTGGTCTGGAGTAAAACAGGAGCATGGCCATGTTTCTGATGCCCAAAGCCTTCATTTTGTTAAAGAAGGTTTTCATGGTAGTTTTTTTCTGAAAACAATGGTGTATAGTTTCAACTGGTCACTCACTCCAGTGAAGTGATACAAACTAAAAAAAGTGAAAAAAGCTGCAATTCAAGTTCCTAGCCTCTATAGCTGCAGAATGAACTGAATGATAATATTTTGGTTTTGTTACCTGAACAGAAGAAAAAAAAAGTTTTCATCCCAGACTGATGTGAAAGACCACAGTACTGTATTTCTCCAGGAAAGGATACCAGGATGTCCTTCTTGTAGTGAGCAGCCCAAAATCAAACACTCAAAATTAAACATTCAAGGTGTGGCCTCACCATTGCCAAGTACCAGAGTCACCTAGTCCTGCTGGCCACGCTGTTTCTGATACAAGCCAGGATGCCATTGGCCTTCTTGGCTACCTGGGCACACTGCTGGTTCATGTTCATCCAGCTGTCAACCAGCACCCTCCAGGTCCTTTTCGCTGATCATTCCCTCCTGGATTATATGGGCTTCATTCTTCTCCTCATCTCCATATTCTAGCTCAGGGAAAATGCCTCATCTTTGTAATAATCTTCTCCCACAACAAAAAGCCAAAGACTCTTTGGTAATACTGTGAAATTTCCACAATCACGTGCTAATCCCCAGGATGCTCCTGTTCCCATTAGGGTGCTTTTTTGCAAAGACAAGGGCTGCAACACCTTCTAAGTTCGTGACTCGGTTCCACTGCCAGTTCTTGGTTTTAGAGCTGTTGTGAATAGTATCATTACTGCTCATTTTTATTGCCCATTATTTAGTGGGTGAGCCTTGGTGGCTTTTCTGAGCTACAGATAAAGGCAGACGGTGCATGTCTTGAGGTGTCAGGTTTAGGGACAGTCCCTCATTCTCTTCAGGACTGAGAAGGGGCCATTACATACCATATTTGCTCTTTCAGTTGGTGGCTTTGAAGTCTATAGTCTTTAGAAGAAGTAGCTTTTCCTTGTCTGTTATGTTATGGTCTTGATGTTGATTTAGGCAGCATTTCAAGTCTGAAATGTGGAGTTTCTATTCATAAGGCAGAAATCAATCACTTTCCATCACTCTTGTACTGATCAAAGGCTCATGTTGTATATGTTGGATGACAGGTTACCCTGAAGCTTGCTGGGTGTTTCAGGAGTCACTGAATTTCACTGACTTCCATCCTCTGCAGCATATGATGGGCATGCCCAAACATGATCTGATTTTTGAGATTCTCACAAAGAAATTTCCCGAATAAAGGCCCCTCAAAAACCTCTCCTTCACGTAGCTACTAACCCCTTATAAATGATGAGGGTTTGCACAAAGATGTTGACAGTGGCCCTTGACCATATTAATTTTCTTTTTTTTTTGAGATGTAGGCATCTCAACACAACTTCTGAGTGGTTTTTCAAAATAGTGTTTTAGCCTGAGCTAATGAGTCTGCCAAATGACATGTCAATATAGTAGTATGTAGATAGATATATATATATATGGACTGTCAAACTCTGTGCTTTTAACAATCACAGCCATGCCTGTCCCTTCAAAGAAACAACACTCCACTCTTTGTTTTCTCCCTGTAGCTTTTTATGACTTACTCTGAACCCTGGGACTTCATGTGTCTCTCTAATTTTAGACTGCCCGTCTAAAGCTCATCGTCACACAGTGTTGAATGACGATGATCCTAACCACTTGTAAAGCTTAAGGCAGGGATGATTTTCTTGCAGTTTTTCTTCTGACACATTCATAGGGTCATACAGCAGATGGTGCTCTACTTCCCTTTATTCTAAGGACTACTGCCATTAGCTGAACTTTTCAAAACAAGAGTAGGGATTATTAATAGTGTTTTCTGCCCAGGCTGAGAAATTTGAGCTACATATTTCCAGAGATGGTTTACTTAGCCATACACTGATTTTCAGGAGCAAGAAAGCATAAAGTCTGTTTGTGGGTTAATTTACAACACTAATCTATCTTCCCAATGCAGTTAGAGCAGAACATTTATTAAGGGATTCTTTTCATGTGTGCAAGACCATTATTTGTTTCAAGTGAATAATTCTTCACTAAAATGAATGAATCACAAAAGAAAATATAGGTTTAGTTTAGGCAATGACTCAGTGAAACTGTGGAATCTCTAAATCAGGAAAAGAAGTTCTCAGTGTAATTAATGAAAATATTTATCCAGCTACCTGTTTTTATGCTGAATAGTTGAATTCCTGCTCTAGTTATTTTGGCAGAGTGAATGCTGTTTTTTGACACTTAGCACTGTCAGACCAGGCTTTCAGGGGCTTGTTTCATGAGTGATAGCTCTTAGATGACTAGAAGTGGTGTTGAAAAAGTAAAATCCTTTTTAAGGATTTGATGAGATACAGCACTGTAAGCTTTGAAATATTGCAGACTGCAGTAATACCATAGTAATCTTCAACAGCATTAACAGCTTAAACAAACAAGCCTATGTAAATTGGTTTAAAATCAATCAGGTAGGAGAACTTCACTAATTCAAATTAAAAACTCTATGTGCTGTGAATTATCAGATGTTGCAAATTAGGAAGTAGAAGCATGATGCAAAGTTCATGGAAATCAAAGTCTTCCATTGCTATTACCGTGCTTGCGTTAGCCCCCTTACATGGATTTCCATAACTAAGATGCTAAGAATACTGAAGCACAGTAGTTGCTCTACTATTTGCACAATTTTGATCTACTTGCTGTCATTTATGAGACTATCTATTTCACTCTGTGACGTTATGCTTAATAAAAAATGTGTTTTTCTTTATGTGGTAGTAGGTCTGAGTTGTTCATCTGAGCCAGTGGTAGATGCTGTATAAACACAAGCTGAAAGGACAGTCCTTGACCTAAGTGCTCAGCATTGTGCCACAGTGAGGTTGTCTTATGAACATTCTGCCAATGGTACGTTTTTCTCTGAGGTTCTGTGATTCTATGCACAGTATTTCCGATAGGGATCTCTAAAGTTGTGATTTGATCAGAAAAAAACCCTCTTACAAATTTATTAATTATTTTCTTCACTCAGAATCTAAGTTACTCCCTATGAAAAGATAAAATATTACTTCTGTGAGTTCATATCTAGTCTTTAGCAGAGCATGTATCTCTTAAATAGATCCAAAGTTACTATCTCCCATGGAAGATTTTATTTGCTAAAAATAATGGATCCTTTTTTTGTTGGAAGGTGTGAGGAAGCGTGGTATGAAGATCATCAATAAGAAAGGGATCAAAGTCTGTCTTTTCAAGACTATGAAAAAAAAATGCAAAATTTGTTTTCCTGGCTTGGAAAGCATTTTCCCCAAGCTATTACCTAAGAAATGTGTCTTCAGATTGATGGAAAATGAACTATTAAATATAAATGTATTGCATATTGTTTTGTCCTTGAGTTAGAAATACAAAGAACAAGCCCTATGGAACAAAAATAATGGGAGGAGATAAATTTCTTCTCTCTTTTAAGTGCTTCCATGTAGACTTAAAATTATGAAGTGATGTGTTACGCTAGTGTATAATTTCCAAGCTCTGGAGAGCCTGGACAGCTGACTTAGGCAACTCAGGTTAAGGTAAATCAATCTGGATTGGCAACAGGTGGAACAATGGGAAAGGGTAAGGGAGGTGGCAGAAATAAATCAGGTGTTTAGTTCTTTGCATGGAACTAGGACTAGGACTTAAGACTAGGACTGAAGGGACCTGGACTCTTTCTGCTGCTTGGCCTTTCCTGAAACCAGCTGAAATACAGTGAACATTACATATCTCATATAGAAGCTGTACCATTACCCTCAAAAACAATACAAAATAGATGGATTGCATCTGTCAACCACAGAAGAAATTTTGTGGACACAGAGAAGAGAAAACTTACTCCTTTGAGGGCCCCATTGAATTCAGTGCCAATATGTTTTAGTCCAGCAGAAAGTGCTGATAACTCTATTCCTCCTTCCTCAGTTGATTTGATGAAAATTGATTTTCAACATTCACATCTGATCAAATCACAAGCTAAAATTATGTGCAACCATGAAAAAAAAGAAACTTATTCCATAAGTACACACTTGGAAGTAGCTTTCAAATTATGCTAAAAGGGTTCACAGAGTATTAGTCAAATCCCTATCATTAAAAAACAGTATTTCATAAGAAAGCTGATAATAGGATACAAGGATCCTAAAATGATTAGATGATGACTTGATGGGAATTCCTTTTTGTCCATAACCAGTGATTTTCAGTTTACTCTAACAAAGATGATGTCTCTGATGGGATATAGAAATATAATAGAAATCTGGGAATGGTATTAAAATAAAAAAAAAAAGAAACTAAAAATTGAGGAATAGAGTCAATAGTTTGTAGAACAGAGATGATTCAACTTCAAAGTTGCAGAAGATAAGGCAGTTCTATGGCAGAGCCCATGCCATTGCGCACTGCCCACCTGTCAAAGTCCTGCTCCTGTTCTTTGCTTGTCTTTCAGGGGATAACTACAGTCCAAACAAGGCTTTATACAGGAAGCTTTCTGCCTCCAGAGCAAGAGCTGTTGCTGGCCACACTTCTTACAGCTGATAAGAAAAATACTGTTAGATTTTTTTTCCAAGGGATCGTGTACTGGTTTGGGGGGGCTGGGATCACGGGGGGATGGTCAAAGGGGGCTTTGGGCTGTTTAGTAAAATTCTGTTTTCTTTAGAAAGCTGGGGGAGGGAGGAAACTGAGATCGGGGCGCGGGCCGAGCCAGGGCCAGGACCGGCAGCGGTGGTTTCTCATTTCCCCTTGGGGCCGGCGCGGGCCGGCAGCAGTCGCGGTGGGAGCTGATCACCGGCCAGTGGCACACATGGCCCCGGGGCTGTCTCGTGCTGTGCATGGTCCCTCAGTCCCAGCTCAGGTGGCATAGGTGGCAGCCCCGCCGCCAGCCCAGCCAGGACAGCCCCGGTCCTGCTTCTTCCCGCCCCCCCCGCCTCCACTGTTCCCAGAGGAAGCCGATGCGCGGTCATTCCCTCAGTCCTGGGCACAGGCAGCGGCTCTGGGCCAGCCCCGGCCGGGAACCTGAGCACGGCTGCCACTTTTGGACAGCAACGAGGGGCCAACACTAGCACCGTACTAGCGATAGGGGCGGCAGTGGCGCCGGGGCGTTCCCCAAGATGCCGCGGCTGTGAAAACAAAGATGGCTTGGAAGACCGAAACTTGTGATTTCTTTGACAGAAAAACACTGGAATCAAGGTGGGGCCCAGCCTCGCTGGACCAATGGAGAGAGAGCTTGGCCAGGAAGAGGGCAACGAGATCCACGCGAGAAGGAGAAGGCTTAAAAGCTGAGGCAACGGCCCCGCCCCGGGCTCTTCTTTGGCTGCTCCGAGGGGAACCACACAGCTCCTGTCTTTCGTGCTTGCAGGCCCCCATGGCGTGGTTTCCACCCATTTCTCTCGACAAGCAAGTAACCCTCGGGGAGGTGGTGGGAGGGAGTTGTTTTAATTTCTTTTTATGTTTTTCAGAGAGCCTGAAGGGCCGGGAAGTGCTTCCAGGAGAGAGGGAAGGGAGAGAGACAGCTTTTCCTACCCTTCCCCACTGCTTTTTCAGCTAGCCATCTAGCTGAAAGCGCAGTTCCCTTTGTCCTTTTTTCCCTTTTGTGTTTTTTTTTTCCCTGCGTGTCGGGTGTCCCTCTGTGTAATTCTGGAGTCCCTGTGGGTTATCCCTACTTCCCTAATTTAAACCCTCTGTAATAAACTGTTCACCTGCTGCAAACTCTATTCAGTTTTCCATCACCTTTATTGAACCTGCCCCTAAATGATAAAAGTGGTCCTAAACCACCACAGATTGAAAGACTAAGTCAAATTATTTGAGCTGACCAATGAATGTATCAGCGTAGCTCTCTTATCAACATTTGAACCCTAACTTTTTAAGGATAGATCAGGTTTTATTGGGAATTTTCATGTCTATATGTACACTGGTAGCATAATATGATGTCTGTGAAGGCAAAAGAAATGTATCTTCAAATTGCCATAGGAACGCTTGCCAGCTTTTCCTGACCCATTGCAGCACCTACTAGGCTCAAGCTATGGGTTAAGGAACAATTTTTTCTTTGTAGCCTGAACACATAAATAACATTGATACATGCATGTTCCTCAGTGGAAGTTAACTGCACTTCTTTCATTAATTGTCTTTAATGTAGGAGAAGGAATGTCACCTAAATGATTTGGCCTCCTGGGTGAAAACTTACATGACTTTTAGAAGAAAAACACTGTAGTCACCAAATGTTAAAGCGGTGATTAAAAAGCAAAAAGCTGACACAGATACCACTGTAATAAGGTATGGCTCAGTGGGAACCCACTGCCACCATCAGCTTTTTATGATTTTTGTATTGCTAATATGAAATGAAATGCACCACTAGGAATACTGTTGCATATCAGACTCTCTTATTTCATAAATTATTACTATATTACCCTCTAAATGTCCCAATGTGTATAGCAGCTTCAAAATATGATGTAAAAACAATAAAACCAAGTAAACAACTACTATTGAACTGTTAGATATGTACAGTATTATTTTTATTCCTTTCTCTTTATTTCTGTCCTGAATAGATTAACAGTTTGCAATAGATAAGGTCATTCAGCCACCTCTATGGTACCCTTGCATCTGAATTGGAACAGGGTAGCTAATTACTACTGGGAATGTTATGTGACAGGTTTTTAGAGTGGATAAACTGGAGAATGACTTTTGATATTCAAATTTGCTCTCGTTTCCATATTCTGCTGCTGGCACTTACAAAGGAAGATGTAAAATGTGTCTCATCTTACACTTGGAAGGGCTGAGAACTCACACATCTTCCTTCTCAGTTCTTCATCTACAAGCCAGTTGGAACAAACATTACCCACAAAAGATTAAAAATAGTATGTAGCGAAGGTCATATTGTCTCATTTTCAGGAAATTGTGGTACTGCAGAAGCCACCACCTCTGTGGGAGGGAGAAGACTCATCAGTCAGTGCTTGTGGCCTTAGCCTGACTGAGCCTGTGGGCTCATAAAACCTCTCCATTCTATTTCATGGGAAACTCCACAATTTAAAACATATTCCTATTCTGAGCAAATATATAAAAAAACTGTTTTCAGACTTCATTAATGTGAAATTAATTTAAAATATTCTGGATAACATCTTTTTGAATTGTTTCTCCCACAATTTTCCTTTATGTTGTGTTAATAATTCACTGTCAATATTTGAAAATAAGTTAATTTTTAAAAAATTAAATATTCTTCAAAAAATGGAAAATGTTTTGTTGTTCTTATAAGAAAGTATTTTTCAAGGGAAATCAGAGTGAGGCGTTATTGAAATAAGCAATTGCACCAACCACCAATCAACATTTTCCAATGGAGAAATACTTTTTCATAAGATCTAGGAGTGTATAATTCATTCAGAATAATTTTGATAAAATCAGGAAGTTTAAGATTTATATGATTTGTCTGAAGGTGAGTTTATGAAGTATCCGATGCCCTTTTTGTACATATATGATATGCCTCAAGAAATAGCAATGGTTGTAAAATACAAAAGGGCTAAAAAGAATGTAGTTATCAAGACAGTATATGTGTCCAGATTGCAAGCCAGAAAGCTGTCACTGATAGTTGAGATATAATTGACTGCAGTGTATGATAAGCACATTATTGATTGATTAATATGACCTAGTTGTATTTGAAGTGTCAAAGAGGAAAATTGAGTTGTCATTTTATATCATGTTCTTTTTCAAGTAACAGATAAATATTATAATTAATAACTTTTCACTAAGGTTATCTAAAAAATTTAGGGAATATTAAACATCACATTATTCACTGTCATCCTAGGTGAATATATTATTGATGAATATTGATAAATCTTTGCCTATATGAAACAGGAACAAAAAGAAGTTCATATACTTAAATGACGTTTTATAATAAGACATCTCTTCCGATTAAATATTTTTTATAATTTAACTTAGTGAATTGATGAATTGACTTAATTTACCAAGTTTCTTTTACAATTTGGTAAGGTTTTATTTGTACTTAGTCCATAGCAAACTGGGATATTGATCTAGAAGGTTTAAGTTTGTTTCTGTTGAAGTCAATTGTGAAACTCTGGTTTTCTGGAGAAGGATTGAGAGTTGACTCGTGCCTTGATATGTTTTCCACCATTTACAAAAATGAACCTTGAATTTTCTCAGGGAGTCAAAAAAATGTGCTTTAGTAAATGAATTTCAAGAAAAAACATTCTCAGCCTTGAAGTAGATCTTAAAGAATCCTCCAAGCTATTGCACATAAATCAAAACCAAAAAGCATCTGCTGCAAGAAGCTGAAATCTTATCTCTCACCCTTTGCCTGAAGTATACCTGAGAAAAGGACTTACTGTCACTAGGGTCTTCTTTGCCAGAAAATCCCAAATGTCTAGTATCTTGGAAGAAAAGGAAAAAAATTAAGAGTGAAAACTTTAACTGCATTGTTTCATCTTTCATGTTTAATTTTGGCAAATTTTGGATTTGTGTCCTTTTTTTTTTTTTTCAGATCAGAATATTGATCTGGGGCTGAATTCCAACTTTTGTTATGCAGGCAAACATTTTTCAAACTTATATGGGTCACAGGAAGAGTATTCTGGTTTGTCTGTGATAATTTAAAGAATATGAGGCTTTTCTCGCTTGGCATTGGGCTTTGGAAAGGAGTGGGCTTCATCAGAATGAGTGTGTCAGAGAATAAGCCAAATTTAACACAATAGATCTTGAATTTTCTTAGGTTATCTATTTTCCAAGGCAAGAAAAAACCTAAATAGAAGCTTGTTAACTTGTTCTCTAAAAAAGCAAAGCCCAAGCAGTTTGCCTTATGAAATGCTTCTGGAGTTTTTGAATGCTAGGTCACACTTCATCCTCAAGTCCAGTATTAGACAATTAACAGTCTTGAGTTGTGGATCTGGGAGAAGATTCTTTTGTCACCTGAAACTCAATGAAGAAGGACTGAGAAAAATCAGTCTCTCAAGCAGTTAGTGCAGCAAAGATGACACTTATGGGCAAGGCAGTAAGCAGGAATCTGTGGACAGTGGATTAATTGCTGTTCTTATCCTCCATCCACCACCAGGCTAGGTGGAAGTGAGGCAAGGCATCATTATGGTCTAGGAGTTCTGTTGCCTGGTAGGATAAGGCAATACACCATTCGTTAATCAAAATGATGCCTAAAATACAGCCTAGCCTACACATTATGGTGAAGATTGTGGGGATCACAGATACTGCTGCACTGGAATAGCAGTGCCACTGAGAGAAACTGGAAAAGCACAAAGGCTGGATCTGTGTCTCTTAACCCTGAATCACCTTGTCATCACCCCTCAGTCATCTTCAGCAAAGCCAAAGAATTGCCCCAGAATATTCTTCAAAATAGCGGGCTGCACTTTTACTTCTCTGTTTTCCCATAGTAAGATGTTTGCACACAAACAGACATGTGCAAATGGAGCATAGGACCCCTTGGGTGGGAAGGGACATCAGGAAAACACCTCATGCAGCCCCCCTCCCAGGTGGGCTGATAAAAAGATTGGTGAGAGCATACAGGTGCTGATCCTGCCTCTGAACTTGGTCATCAGGAGCAAACCTGGCATAAAGCTTCAGAATCTTCCAAAGAGTCGGAAAACAAAATTATATCTCTCCAAAGGGCAACTGGTTGCCTGACACAAGTGTGCACTCTGGATACTGTTTTGAGCAAATGTTTAGTTACAAAGGGATGGTGCCTAAATTGTCATAATTAATCTGAACCTGCGCTAGAGTTCACAGCAGCCAAGACTTTTTATACTGGTGAATCATTCTTATTGAAATACTCTGTGCTTAAATAGCAGGAAAAGCTGCTATTAGAAACCTCTGTAATAGCTTTTATGAAAGCTATGGCTAATTTAGAGCCCAATTAAACCCAGAAATCCAATTATTTCTGAATAACATAATTGCAAAAAAGTAACTAGCACTGTAAGTATGCACTAGTTATTATGGGAGATGCTTTAATAAAAGAAAATCTGTTCTGAGCTGCTGAAAAGATGTATTCTTAAAGATGTTCTGCAATTTTCAGAATTCTTTTATTTTCACTGCTTTGCATTGAGGGCAAGTAAACCTTCTTTGTGTTCTGTTACTGCTATTACATGCATTTCATGGGTCCAGCTGGAGAACAGGTAAAAGATGCTAGAACAGAGCCATTTATATAGGTTTTTGAATAATCTCTGTTGAATGAGACAGTGATTATTAATCAGCTGTGGTTGTGAGTTTAGCCACCTTCACACATAAAAAGGTTGGAGAAAATATGGCAGATCAAGCTTCTACCACAGAATGGCAGTTTGACTACTGATAGGAAAAATAATTACTTTTAGGCTGCCCATGGCTTTGCTGCTGTCATGGTGGGCAGTTGTGGAAACCCACTGCAAAATTACTGACCCTGTAGCTCTTGGCTGCAGCTGGTGAACTCCTAGGACCTCTAACCTTGTGGCATGCTTGCCTTAGCTCTGCAGTGCCTTAGCAAGGGTAGTACTGTAACATCTGGTTGTTGAAATCTGTCCTTGAATGTCCTCATAAGGCAGAATGGAGAACTTCTGCTTTCTCAACATGTAGGAGCCACTATCTACAATTTTGTGCATTCAGGGCTTTGCATGGCTTATAGGTATAGATGAGTGAAGAAGAATTATGATGGCATTGTAAAATACTTCATAAACTCAGGGTCAGATTCTAGCTTCAGCATTTACACAGAACTTAGTGAAGTAGAGGTAGAAACATCTAACTTACCTATTTGCAGTAACTGCATTTTTTTTTTACCCACAAAGCCACAATTTTACTTTGGTATAAATTTCCTTTTAGAATCAACTGGAGTTTTGCTGAATTGAATATTTTCCATGTTAATATTTTACTTACCAATTTCATAGCAATCTGTGTTGTGTAAGACAACATGAACAAACCGCTGACCCTAGAGAAAGGTGGAAGGAGGAGAAAGAATGGCCTGCTGAAGCAGTAAAGATTTTCTTATTTATCTCATCTGCTCACTCATATGCAAAGAAAAAAAATATTTCATGAAGTAGGTGAGTTCAATTACACAAATACTCGTTAAACAAACAAATAACTTCGAATGAGTAGAGGGCTGGTGCAACAAGGTTATCGGCTCAACACTGTACATAAACTTTTGGGCACAGCATCTCCTAATTTGGTGAAGTTGAAGGTCATTCAAACTAAAGTCCTTTGGTATTTTAAAGACATCTGAGTTATGAGCACTTAAAAAGCTATCTTTACAGACTTGATAGAAAGAATTTATTGTTTCAATTCTGGAAACACAAGAAAAGAAAAGAAATGGAATAAACTCTAACTCCAAAATGGAAATTAAGAAAAAAAAGTGCTCATCTTCCATATAAGCTGCCACCTATTTGGCATACTTAAATACAATAGTTTTCTTTAATATGTGTTGGAAAATAATTGCCCTAAAGGGAATCAGATATATAAGGCACTAGTTCTACATTTTGATTTCAGAAGGTTAGTAAATGTTTAGGATTGACAAAGATAACTTATTATGCACTGTTTAGGAACAGAGCTCACAGTCCCAGGTTGAGATCTTTTCAGTGCTAGAAAAATATGTTTTTTGTTAATAATGCTTTTAGCATGAGGGAATCTTTAAAAACTTCATTTGCAGATAGCGAGGTTAGATGAAGGATTTATCCAAAAATTATCAAATCAGTGATCAGGAAAAGGTATCAGAAACAGTGTACATTGTCACCTCGGTGAACCATCTGAAGACATTATGTCAGAGGAATGAATGATTTTGCTAGTGCAAAGCATAATGCTCTGTGTGGTTGGAGGAACTCAGTCAGAATTCAGTTTGAGTGGATTATAGGTCTTTATAATCAAGTACTTTGTTGAATTTTTTAAAAATTTTGTTTTACCATTATGTCAAATTTACGTTTGAGGTATAATTAGCTAGTCTGATTACAAAAAAATTTACTATAATTTAAAAATATAAATTAACACAAAATAACAAGCATTAAAAGTTAGTATCAACTCAATGTTCATTCTTTTGCATCCAAATGAGTCATTAAGTTATTCTGTCCATCTAAATATCAGTATAATTTTCAAGTAATATACAATTTGTTCCATAATCTGCCTCTCTCCCTAACCCTCCATTAGCTCTATTGTTTCTCTGCAGTTTGTTACTCCAATAAACCATTTTAGAATTACATTATTTCATTTTTCATGTAAAGTGCATAACTTGGGCTTAGGAATAAAATTTTGATGCCCCCTAGACATTTAGTGACCGTGTTCTGTGTTGACTCTAAATATACTTTTACAGTCCATGGCCTTTGTTTGAAATGCATAGAAAGAAGCAATTACTGAATTTCAATAAGAAAATCAAGCCAATTGTTTTAGAATTATGAGGCTTGGCTTTCTAATGCATATTCAGAGTGGTAGAAAAGAAAGTATGAAATTTAATTGTACCATAAAACTGTCATGAGAAAACATATATTGAATATCAAGCGGTTTTACATTTCTTCAGTAATGATAATCTGTGGAAAACTTTTTATTTTAAGAACTGCTACATTTCTAATGCTGTATTTCTGGACAAACAACAGTTCTAAGAGCCTCATCAGTGAAAAAAAAATGACAAAATATGGTGCATTTGGTTCATTCTCTAGAATTGAATGTTTCTGCACACACTATGTTACTAATGTGTGTTTAGTACAAAAGGCAAAATAGTGAAAAGAATAAAGCAGCTCCTGTAGTGTTTTGTGTTTTTACAACAGTATCACCAGCCCAATAGCAGCCTGGAAGCTACTAAACCAGAGAAGTATCACCTGATATTCACAAGGGCCCTTTGGACAATTTGTATTATTTATGTGCCAAGAATGCATAATAATAAAATTTATACTATACCCCATTACCTATGGAAACACACATTATCATTTCTATTACATTTCCAGCAATTCATTTTATGCACCCACATGAACTCAGCCATTGAAACTACCTTTTATCTTCATACATCTTTAAGAAAGTAAAATTAACGGCTGATACATAAAAAAATAGAATTCTTGTAGACACATCATGGCATGTGTACACATATGTATCCACCAAGGCATCTCTGAGAAATATATTTTTGTATTTTAGTAAAGTATTTTTACATCTGTCAATGGATATGCTGCATAGAACTGACTCAAATTTCTCTGAGTCCAAGGAAACAATCCTGGCCATCGTTGGATGTTCTTTAAACTGAGTCTTCCCTGTTAATACTGATTCCACCAAGCTAAAGACATAGATGAGCCCATTAGGGAATCAGTAAATTAAATTTACTGGTCATGCTTCCAGTTACATTTAAGTGCATAACTAGTTACTGCAAACTACTATGATGACAACTAATGATCCAAAACCGTTAAAGGAAAATAATATTAATGATACTGTGTCTTGTCACTGCACCAGAACTAAGTTTAAAAGAAGATACTGTACACACATTATTTCTCTAGACATTTTATTTTATCAAACAAGACACTCTATTATGGAGTCAGTATTTGTAGGTTACTTGCTTTTTTTTCCCCCTTAAGAGACACGTATCATTCCTGTACCATTTTTGTGCATGGCAGTACTGAGAAGATGTTCTTTACTGCTAATGCCTTAATCTCGAAAGAACAGTATTCAGTTTGAAAATCTGCCTGAATTTCTTTCACCTGTTGTTATGTGAAACATTCCTTCTCTTCCTGATCTGGACAGATGGCAGTAGAGAAGCTGTGATCATTGTGTTCAAATCTGCTTCCACAGCTGATAGAATACAGGATGTGCAGGGCTGCGTAAAAGCATCCTCCATGCTGTGGTCACAAAGAAATTAAACATGAGTTGAATTCCTTTGTTTAGGTGAGGGTGACAGTGAAGTTTTCATCAGGCACAAAAAAGTCTCTCATGAAAAAATTGTTACATGAATTTGCAGGAAGAGACTTCTGAGGAGCTCTGGAATCTGTCTCCAACTGCCTTTCTCCTAGCTGAGAAGTCTACTCATCACCTGCCAGTGACCTTGTGGATGACCTCTGTGAGCTGTGGGAAATAAAATAAATATACAGGAAGAAGCAAAACCTGCTAACAAAAAAAGAACAATTTAATCAGTGATGATCTTGACCTCACAGAGAGATTGATATGTTCATAATAAGGGACTTAACTAGTTTGCATAACTTTCTCCTTGCAATGTATTACTTGAATGTGCTGGCTGGCCATGCCTAATCAAGGGCCTTGGGTCTCTAGATCCCTGTGGGATCTATTCAAGAGTGAAACTTTTTATGTAGTCTTTGCTTTTCACTGTGCCAGAACAGAGAGCAGTCTCCCTGTCAAATCAGTGAAAGATAATACCTAATACTAGGACACATGGGTCCTTCTACCCTCAGGCCACTGGTTAAAATCCAGCATGGTTTCCAGTCCTATTTTGCTCCAAAGACTGTTACTAAGTGACAGATGTCTGGTAGCCTGGTTTTAATGAGCAAGTTTATGGGTGCTCACATGGCCGCTAACTGACCCCTTCTCACAGCAGAAATATGGAAACATAATACCTAAGTGAATCTGGAGAGTAAATTGTTGATTTAACCCCAAAGCAATTATTTACATAGTATGTTTTATATGAGGCATAGGCCTGTGTGCAGATATCTCTGTTGTCTTATGCCTTTTCCAAAGGACAGGAGAAATCTCAACCGGGTATTTTGTGAGACCACTGAATAGATTTTTAAAGGAAATATTTGCATTTTTCCAATGCATTGTTGCCAATATGCAGTCTGAAGACCTATGGTCTCCTCCAAGGGGGTGCAAACCTGAAAGAAGTAAGGGACAACGGAGAGAGATGAGGAGAGGTGAGAGCTGGGGCAAGACCAAAGTGGAATAATTAAGTCGTGGTAAGTTGTGTTTTGATCATATGTTCTTTTTTCTATTGTGCGTGTGGTTTTGAGGGCATTTTCTTAAGCACATAGATCAATAGCAAAAGTTTCCTTAATCCGACAGGTGGAGGCTGAACCAAGGAAATTGGGGAATAGTGTATCTAGATAAAAGGTTGCAATAGGAAATCCATTCTTGCACACTATTTTCAGACATTCCTCCTCTGCTCACATCTATGAGAGAGGACACAAATATTCACTTTTCTTCCCATAGTTGGAGTTGGATGCCTTTTTTTCTGAGCAAGTCTGCCCCATGAGTTTCAGCAGATTCAGTACAATGTGGTACACTAGTGAGCCAACTTATTTGTTAGCTGGGAAAAGACTCCCCTTAGCTTCTTTAGAAGCCAGCCACAGATCGTTCCCAGAACAATGGAGTTTCAGAAACTGCCTTGTTTGTTAAAAGTGCGGTAGTTTACTTGATTACATAGTTAATTGCTGGCACTGCTGAATATATGAAAAGATAATTATGACAATGGTGATGGTTATTTTTAAATGACTATATGAATATACATTTTTTAAATGACAATGTTAAGTGCATGTCTTTATCAAATGAAAAATGTAAGTCTGCTATTCATTCATTAGCCAAAAATTTGCATCCACAGGAAAATATTTAGCTTTGACTGAAAGAAGGTTCATTACACCTCTGAAGCAAATGTGCAGAATGAAGTGGAAATATTCTCTGAGATTTTTTTGGCAGAGTACTAAAACGGTGAGAAATGCAGCTGGGAGTGCCAAGGACTCTGAATATGTCTAGTACCTAAAACCCAGATGTTGCTCATGCCTCTGCTACTTCCATTAGTAGCAGATAAATGTGTTTGTGAAAGGAAAGGGCAAATAGACCACTCTGTGTGTACTGAATTTTTAAAAATAAACAATTGAAAATATACACTCAGACCTGTTTCAAAGCATACTAGTGGGGAACTGAAATCTATGTTCTGAGACTCTCTTCATCTTCTTACTTCTAAATCCGCTGTCAGAAAGGTTGTCGCCTGTCCTTTTGGAGCAATACAAGAGTTAGAAGTTTGAATAACATTTCCGTTCTCTCTGTCACAGGTATAAACATTGACCCAGAGGGAAAAGGCTTGTGTGTACTTAGCTTAGGAAGAGAACTTCATTGTTAAGCAATAAGAAATCAGTGTAACTGAAATTTTTGTGACTGTCAGGCTGGCAAGCAAATTAGCAAAATAGAAGAGATGAACAGTAAGTTTGAAGGCTGAACGAGCATCATGATGGAAGACATAATAAAAAGGGTCTCCAGCAGTGAAAGGATCTCTATTTGCAATGCCAGTTTTGTACTCTGGTGCCTCTGATCAGCAGTAACTTAAAAAATATGCTTCAAAAATCTCTTCATGTACACTGAACTGACATGGAGCAAGAAAAATGATAAAATAGTCATCCTAACACACCAACTGCCAGCCTCCAATACAATAGTACCATTGTCCAAGAGCTCATGACCTCTGAATCTTTGGTAATGCATTGGCTTTGTGTAATTCTATGAAAAATTGTAATTCTAGGGGAATTTTTTGCAAATTCCAGTCAAGCGTTTTATTTTGTGGTTTCTTTCTCCAGAAAGTCCTATTTCTATATAGTGTAATAATAACAATCTTCTGGTGCATTCTGCCTTATAAGTCATTTGCAGTTTTGCTAGTGACATTCAGTAGCAATTGAGTCAGCCTCACAGAGAAGGAAACCTGTACAACAGCAACTAAGGGAAATAAGAGGAATGAACCGTTCTGGTCCCTAAAGACTTTAAATCTTCCAAACATTTTCTTTATCCTTGTTCTCTTTTGGAGATGAGTGGAAACCATTCTTGCTCTTGGACTTGCAGTAGACCTCAGCTGCCTGGGTTATTGCACAAGGGATTTGGAGATCAATCAGGATCCAAAATAAGCCTCAGCATCTCAGTTCTTTTCTCCAGTAAGTGATTCTTTTATATGAGAAGGCAGAAAGCTATCCTGTTGAAATCAATGAAAAAACCTCTGCTGCATCCAAGAGGCTGATTTTCTTTCGAAAACGAGATGGTATCTTTCAGGCTGCTGAAACAAAGAGTTTTGGTAGGAATCTCTTAGTAAACATGTCAATTGATTTTGGATACCATCTTGAATAAAAACTATGATACAGATCAAAATGAAAATCAGGAAAGTTTAAAAGCCCTGAGAACTGTAAAAGTAAATAAATACATACCTTAAAAGTAGTCACCTTCTGGCACTGGAACTACTCAAACTCACATGGTCACCTGAGAATGCCCCTCTCACCCAAGAGCGTTATAAACTCACTTATTCTACAGAAATGAGGAATTTATTTGTGAGCAACACCTTGAAGAACTAAAACTTTTAAAATAGTAATGAATTCATGGTAGCTGGCAGGTCACAAACCTACAGGTAAATTATTTAATGTGTATTTTCTGTTATATTTCTGAGCACAGGAAGGGGAGTAGGAGCATTGCTTCTCTGCACCCAGTGCCGTTGCTTGGCTCTGGGGCAGATGAGGACAATGAGGTAGGATAGTGGGAACCAGGTACTTCATGAGGAGCAGGTTCTGGGGCCAGGTACCTGGAAAAGTAGGACATGCACATGAGATCCTGAAGAGTGATTAGGAGGAAGGACAGGAAAGATAGTGAATAAATGTAAGCTAGGGCACATAAATATTAGCAGGACAATGACATGCTTGCAAGAGTTTGGGGAAGCAGGGCCTGGAAACAGATGGGGCCCAAGATCCTACTTTGAGTATTACAGAACAACGAACACACAGATGCTGAACTCACCAGTTAAATATGTGCATCAATATGCTGGGTGAAGAAGGCAGTCTAGATGTTAAAGCAAGTACAAGCCTTAGCTGATTATTGCACATTCAAATCGACCTGAAATGTGAGAAGAAAGGATCTTGATACAGGCTGTGTTGTCCCTGTCAACACACAGCCTGTTCACACACTGGTATGTTTTGTGGGCTGACCCTGGCCAGCAACAAAGCACCCATACACCTGCCCACTCACTCTCCTCTCCCAGCAGGGCAGGAGAGGGAGTAGGAAGAGAAAACACAAGGAAACTCATAGGTCAAGAAAAAGACATTTATTAAGTGAAAAAACCCAGGCAAACCCAAGTGATGGAAAGGCAACAATCACTCATTACCTCCCACCAGCCTCTGAACAAGGCAGGGAGGCCATGCAGAGAGATATCAATACATTAGAGGACTGGGCAATCACCAGCCATACGAAGTTCAACAAGAGAAAGTGCTGGATTCTGCACTTGGGATGGGACAACCCTGGATGTATGTACAGACAGGAGAATGAGATGCTGGAAAGCAGTGCTATGGAAAGAGACCTGAGAGTCCTGGTCAAATACGAGTCAGCGGTGCCCCGGGAGCCAGGAGGGCCAACCTTGTCCTGGGAAACATCAGGCAAAGCATTGCCAGCCGGTCAAGGGAGGTGATTGTCCTGCTCTGCTCTGCACTGGTGCTGCTTGACGTTGGATATTGTGTGCAGTTTTGGGCAGAACAATATAAGAAAGATATTAAGCTATTAGAGAGCATCCAAAGGAGGGCAATGAAGATGGTGAAGGGTCTTGAGGGGAAGCCACATGAGGAGTAGCTGAGATCATTTGATCTGTTCAGCCTGGAGAAGAGGTGACTGAGGGGAGAACCTCATTGCAGTTACAACTTCCTTGTGAGGGGAAGAGGAGGGACAGGCACTGATCTCTTCTCTGTGATGACCAGTAGTAACAGGACCTGAGGGAATGGCCTGAAGTTCTGTCAGGGGAGGTTTAGGTTGGATACTAGAGAAAGGTTCTTCACCCACAGTGTGGTTGAGTGCTGGAACAGGCTCCCCAGGGAACTGGTCACAGCACTAAGCCTGACAGAGTTTAAGAAGTGTTTGGACAATACTCTTGGACATATGGTGTGACTTTTTGGATGATCTTGTGCAGGGACTCAGTGGTCCTTTTGTCTCCCTTCTAACTCAGCCTATTCTGCAAAATTCTGTGATCTACTCTGGAAGCCAAAGCCCTTCCACATCCTTCCTGTAACTTGCTGTTGAGCATGGCATTATGACTCCATATGGTATGGACTATCCCTTTAGCTGGTTTGAGTCAGCTGTCACAACCATATCCCTTCCTAACTTCTTGCCCACCCTGAGCTTACCCACTGCAGGGTGATTAGAGAGCAGAGCAGGAAAGAGAGAAGGTCTTGATGAGTTCTTGAAATCTTTTTATCTAACAAATCCAAAACTCAGCACCATGTAGCCTGCTATGAAAAAAGTTAACTTCCCTTGGGGCAGATCTGTTACAGTATGACATGGTGTTTAATTATATAGTGATGTGAATGAACAAAGCCTTACTGAAGCCTTATTAATTCAATATAAGTAGCAAAACTGATCTAGTTCCTTTGTTGACTACATAGAGGAGACAATATTGTTCTACTCCAAAGCCCAATGCTACCTTCAAACCTAGAAGACATTGAGCCAGGGGATCTCAGGTGTGACTGCTGTGTGTCGACTGTGCATTGCCCCTCTGACACTTCCAGTTCACATCCCACTTACTGTATGTACATGAACCATCTGTGTGCCCCACGTGTCATTAATTCAGCAGACCCTGGGACTGCCAGATTTCTGGCTAGTCAGATAAAGCTACTGTGTAGATATTCTCATAAGTTGCCACATCTCTGGAAGTCCAGCAATTGCAACAATCTCTTTTCTCCCTCAAATCCTTCGCAACTAAAATTTACAGATAATGAACACCATCTACAGCTGACAGTCTGATACATGGTAGCCATGCTTTCAAGAGCATTTTCAGTTTTACAGTCTACTGTTTCAAGGAAATGGATTTATGAGCAAAGGGTGAAAAAATGTGTGCTTCATATATACAAGCAGTGGTTACTCCAGTGTATTTTAGTTTTGTGCCAAATTTTCTCGACAGAAATTTTTGTAGCAGAGTTTTGCAAATGTAAGTGTGCATAATGGAGGCTTGAGAGAAAAATGCAGTGCAATATAAGAACAGTACAGATCACTCATTGCAAAGATAAAACTAGAAGATGAGGCTATTTATTTGCTGCATGTTCGAAAACAGGACAAAGGACAATAACTTTGTGCAAAGGCTTCTAATTTTCTCTTGTGTGCTGCTTCACAGGTGCTCTACGACCGTCTCTATGAGCTTAGGTAACTAGTGAGACCACCCCCAGGATCTACTGCCCAGACACACCACCGCACAGCAGTCTTATTACACATTTACATAATTTGGTGATCAATACAAAAGATCTGCCTCATTTAGCTTTAGCATGAAGAAGACTGGGAGCACACAATTGTGCAATATATTCCCACTACACACATCACCAGCCCGAGCACAGGACAGCCAAGGTATCGGGACTTTCTGGCTTTCTCCTATGTACTGCTTTTCCTGCCTGAGTTCTGGTGTGCTGCCTAAGTAATTTTGGGAACAGCAGGAAAGTCCTGCAGAGAACTGACATGAAGAGGTTGTCCACTTCCAGCTCCTGAGGGCTGTGGTGGCAGCTGTCCCAGCTCAGTGCTAGGGGAAAGCAAGGCACAGAAAAAGTTTTTACAAGGCTGCAGAAGGAATAGGGATGGATGAACCCCACTACATGCTGCACAAGAAATGCCCCTACAGGGAAAAAAACACAAGTTAGAGCCAACCAGTAAAACACCACATAAACTTTGCTATAAAATTAGCAGTGATACTTAGGGAACACATTGCAGAGTAGAAAGAGGGCTGGAATATACATTTGACCATGCAGGTATTCACAGAAACAGGACGAAATTCTTGTTTTCTCCTGATAGAGAGACTTCAACAAACAAACATCTGTTTCTCTCTTTAATTTCCTCTGCTCCTAAGAGAAACAACCCATCAAACCCTTGAAAACTGGCTAACAGCTTAGAGTAACAATGGCACAGTCAGAGGCAGAGGTTTTTTCCGACGGGCCCTGAGTCCATGCGGTGTAGAGGATAATAGTGGATCAAGGCAAGAGAGAATATACAGCTTGCCTGAAAGGGCTGTAGTTCACTCATTAGTCTGGTCATGCCAGACATCCTGTGATGCAGGTATGATCCTTACCATCAGTTTCAACATCTAATCTGCACTCATTGGATGATTGGACTATAAAACCTCTTCATCCTAGCTGCCAGAAGTAGGAGGCGGTTTGTAAAAGATCAAAGGAAGTTCTAGCAATCAAAGCTTTCAGCATGAGGCATAGGCAGGAGGAAGAAGAAACTGAGGTTGGACAGAAATATCATATATCTCTTGTAACTTCTACAATTATTTTATTAACATTTTTGTAATCTTTTAACACCACAAAGGGAATGACAGAGAAAGGAAGAAATGACAGGCTAAGAGGATCCAAAAGTTTTGAAGAACGAACCATTTAGGAAAACTCTTCTCCAAACAGCGTTTAACATCACTGGGAGCAGGTTGAGGGGCCGCAAATGACAACATTTTTCCTTGCGGGTTGAAATCGATAAACATTGCTTTACAACAAACCAGTGCTTTACTAGCTGTACTGTACCTTTGTTTATTTACATATATTTTTCATACTGCTTATGAAAGTCCCATTTGAAAGCACTTTTCAAAAGGATTAAAGTCATGGATTACTACTGTTTCATACAGAGAGAGAGAGTTTTATGGATTCATAAAGTTAGGGCTTTTGATTTCATTAAATGTGAATGTGTCTGGATTAATATTTACACACTCCTCTGGAGGTGCATGGTGCTGTGCAGACCACAGAGATGACAGGGTCCCTGCCCTAGGATGCTTACAGAAAACAGACAACACAGTGAATTACATTGGATAAGAAGGGTCACAGTGAGGGTGAAAGAGGAAAGGAAACAACAGAAAGTAAAAGAAAGGGAATTTGTTTCATGAAAGAGCCATTATTTACAAAGCATGGCCATCATGGCAAACCCCTTTGGCTTTTATTTTGGATTTGTTTTTCACTTTGTTTTATTAGGTTTAATAATCAGGCATGGCTGAGATAGTGCATAACACTAGAGCTGAGATTAATGATGAAAGGCCAAGAGAAAGCTGTGGCTCTTGAGGAGGGATTTGAGGAAGAAAAGCATTTGGTTTTTCACTCATTAGAAGCTGGCAGACTCAAGCACAGAAGAGTTTCACACTAGCATTAAACTTTAAATTAACCACATGTGTAAATCTTTGTGGGAATAGGGGACTAATTGGCTAGATTAGAATACAATTAACTGTGAAGTCTGGCTAGCACTAACTGACAATGTTTAAAGAGTGGAAAAGCTGATAAAATCCTGCCTAGTTAAAAAAATTGCTATGAAGACATCTGGGGAGGGAAGGGACCCTTTGCCATTACAGGATGAATGCCAGCAACAGAAGTACAGGTGAACTTAGTGCTCTGTGTTATTGCTATAGCCTTAATCAGCTATATTGATTTTCCCCCCCCAAGATTCATTTCAATTATCCCTTGTCAACTAAGCTTACTGATGACCTATAGAAACTTTCATCATCCTCAGACTTCACAAACAGCTGTGCTGTCCCAGAGCTGGTAGAGGTGGCTTACAAGCACCTTCTCAAAAATCCAGCAGTGTTTCATCACAATGTCTCCTGAAAGGTCCTAAATGCTTTTAACTATTTTAGGAAATGGCCACAGTTATCCAAGTGTTAAAACTTTGTGGGGCATATTTCCTGACATATTCAGCCATCTAATGAAATATAGATAAAAAGTCATGACAGAGCTTTCTAAGAGATACAAGATAATTTACTTGATTCCTACATAAAATTTAGTAATACCTTAAAAAGCAGAGACTTTTCCAAGTACACATCTTCTACCTGTCAAAGTTGTAAAAACCCTTCTTCATATTTTTGAATTGTTTCAAATTTTATGAATTCTTAAGAGAATAGTTGACTTTTCTAAGATTATCCATCAGAGAATGTAATTTATAAATACACCTTATGTGCCTGGTACCCACAGAAACCTGGACTTCATGTCTTATAACATTTGCAAAACAGTAGTGAAAATTGCTTAAACATTTTATCTTTTAGAAGGATGATGTGGAAAAGTTAGACCCTGTATTTGAATCTGTTTGACCTTCTGTGGTTAATTACCCTTCACAATGCAGTGTCTGCAGCCCATTGTGTCTAAATGGGTTCTTTGACTGAAGGAGAGTATTGGGTTTTCATTGCCAGGTTTTAGAATGTGTGTGTGTGTGGGTCTACAGATGCATCCTCTGTGAGAAGCTGTACAGCAGTCAGCTTCAAAATACACCCATAGTTGACCAAGACCGAGCCCATCAGCCACAGCTGGTAGTGTCACTGGGATAACAAATTTAGGAAGGGGAAAGCGTTCCTGCACAGGAGTAATTGCAGCTGAAGAGAGTACTGTGAATATGTTTAAGAGCCAACTCTGCAGACACACAGGTCAGCTCTGAAAGAGGAGAGGAGGTGTGCCAGGTGTCAGAGCAGAGATTTGTGTGCAGCCCTTGATAAAGACCATGGTGAGGCACGCTGTGCTCCTGCAGACTGTGGAGGTCCACAGGGCAGCAGAGATCCACCTGCAGCCCCTGGAGAACCCCACACTACAGTAGGTGGGTGGCCGAAGGAGGATGTGACTCTTCAGGAAGCCTGTGCTGGAGTATGGAGTATGTTTGGCAGAAACTTGTGGCTACATGGAGAGAGAAGCCCATGCTGCAGCATGTTTTATGGCAGGACTGGTGGCCCTGTACAGACTCACACTAGACTAGTTTGTTCCTGGAGAGCTGCACCTTGTGGAAGGGACCCTGCTGGAGCAATTAATGAAAAACTGCAGCCCATGGGATAGATTCATGTTGGAGAAGTTCATGGAGGACTCTCTCCTGTGGGGGTGACCCCATGTTGAAGCAGAGAAAGAGTGTCAGGAGTTCTCCCCCTCAGGAGGAAGGAGCAGCAGAGAAAGAATGTCATGAACTGACTGCAGCCCACATTCCCTGTCCCTCTATACCACTGAGGAAAGAAGGGAGAGAATTTCGGAGTGAAGTTGAGCTCAGGAAGAAGGGAGGGGTGGGTGGGGAAGGGGAGATATTTTAAGATTTCAGTTTATTTCTCATTATTCTACTGTGATTTGATGGGCAATAAACTAAGTTAATTTTCCCAAGTCAAGCCTGTTTTGCCCGTGATGGTAATTGCCGAGTGATCTCTCCATGTCCTTATCTTGACCCATGAACCTTTCATTCTATTTTCTCTCTCCTGTCCAGCTGAGGATGGGAATGATAGACCACCTTTGGTGGGCACTTGACATCCAGCCAGTGCCAGCCCATCACAAGGATGAAAACAAATGCTAAAATGCTTCCAGCGATGGCAGTGCTTGAATTAAGAAACTCATTAATTCAATATTGAAAAAGGTTTAGATGCTTAGAGTTGATAAAGAATAGAGTATGTGAAATTTACTTTTAGTACTGTATGCTAATGGCAATTTTGGTATTATTTCCAAGAAAATAAAAATAAAGAAGTAAATATAAATGTCTGACCAAAATCTTGTGCTCCATGTAGACAAATAATTATGCCTGATCTCTCCTTTTCCTTTCTTCCTAAATATGTATTCAGTATCATATATGATCATACAAATAGTCACATACACAAGTGTGTATAGAGACATGATCGAACACCATCATCTTCTATTTTTGCATCCCAAGATGTAAGAACTATCACCAAGATCAGAACTATCATGAATCTAAAGAGAGGACACTATGTGCCTGTAGAGAACTTAGATCATGTTGAAAACAAAAATTATGACATGTTTTAATAAAGCACAAAAGTTGCATTATCTGAGTTACAGAGTCAAAATTGCTTCTATTATCTCCTCTGCCCTCAATGAAAAACTGGCCGATTCATATAGGCATTTTAAAGTTAGTCACTCCTGTTTCACAGTGAGTGTTGGGAAAATCATTTAAAAAAAAGAAAGTAATTTCAAAAAAATTCCCATTTTTTTTGGTCAATTTTTTCATAGACAGTTTAAAATTTGGCTTTGTCAAGCTCCCCATTTGACAAAAAAATCTGTAGAAGTGGAGCCCTGGGTGTCATGTATTAATGGTGCTCCACACTAACCTTATTGCACATTGTCAGATGAAGGACCAATTTAAAGAATTTCTTTGCCCTGTCAAGTACTTACCTATCTAAGAAATGTCACTGAAACCAAGGTGCCTTCTGCTTCAATACAGGCTAAGCAATAAATGCGAGAACTCCATAACCTACTCCTGAAGACAGGTCAACAAAAAGACAGGAAGCAAATTCTCCATCTACATTTTTCTTATGTGTTATCTGAATTTTATTACGGTTGAAATTCACTTAAGAAGAGTCACGTCTGATTTTTATGTACAATATAAGGAAATCCATCAGCATGATTGTTTGTATTACGTAGTATTAACACGTTCATGAATTCAATGTCCATAAACATGAACTGCTGTTTCAGTAAATGCTCTTATTTTAGTTTATTTCCATTGCTGTGTGCATGTATTTCCTTACTCCAACTCAAACTTGCCAGTCTCTATCCTCTATACTTCCAAATTAAAGTAACTTCTTCCTTTTGCCAGAATCTCTATTAACTACTTATCTGCTTGGTATGGTATTGCCTTAAAAAAACTCATGCAAAAGATTAATCTGATACGACTTCGAGTAACACTAATGGCCACAAAAGGCTTGAATGTAAACTGTTGTGTATAAATCCTTATGTGCAAGGATAAGGATGACACTGCATTCAGATATAGTAAGTGAAATCTTTTTATATACAACTTGGGTATGTTCTAATTTTAAGCATGCTGTGTCCGTTGCTGTCAAAGAAGGACAAGATATTTACAGCTAAAGCTAGTAAAATTCCTGACCCTCAATTTTTCATTCATTTAAAATATACTAAAATAATTTTTAAAAAATATGCCTTTTCACAACAGACACTAAAGGAAACCCCAAACTCTGACAGTCTTAAATAAGACCTTTTTTTTTTTCTGACCTAAACATCAGTTATTAAAGTGGATTTGAGCATTTGACTAATTCAAAATTTATTTTTAAACTGCTGTGAAGTTTATATTTGGAAACAGCTGCTAAGCATGGTCCTGTAGCGATCTTTAGCAATGTTTTATTGCCTTGACTAAGCTCATAATGGTGATTCTCTGCTCTACCACTGACATCTTAATGGCTACCTCACCAATACTGATGTTGCAGGAAGTATGTGGGACTGACTTTTACATCTATAATGATATGATAATATGAATCATTACACTGTCAGTGATGGTTTATTGGCATTATGGTTTAAGATTATGAGGGTATTACAATGCCAGTGCAAACAAATACTGCTGGTTTTAAAGAAAGCAGATGAAAGACAAAAGAAGTGTTAAAATAGTGGTAATATTAAATTCACAATAGCAAGATAGTGTTTGCTTAAGGCAGTCCCTAAGCTAAGATTCATCTGTTATCTGCATAATTCAGCAATGCATACTGTGCAGTCATATGCTGGAGATTCCACGGCATCGGGCAGAAATAACAAATGACCCAGAGTAAACATGTTTGCCCATTTTGTGCATTATAGAATTCACTATAATTTTAGACCCTATCAATTGGAGGATCAGAGCCTGCAGTCAGAAACTGTCTGATATCAGGAAGAATACCTTTCTAAGGCAAATAGTGTATAAAACGAAGTGGTCTTTTTTTTTTCCTTTTTTTTTTTTTTTTTTTTTTTTTTTTTTTTTTTTTTTTTTTTTTTTTTTTGTGTTTTGTTTTTATTTTTTTTCTTTTTTTTCTGATTTTCAAGTTCTGACAGTTAGAAGCAGTGGAAGTCAGACAACACTGTCTGGTAAGAACTTTTGTAGATCAAACCATCAGACTTGTGAACATGAACTCAGACAAGACTACAAACTGACCTGAAATTCACATATGACCTTGAGATTTCCAGAGGAGGGTTTTGAAAAGCATTTCAGAAAAATCTGTTACCACAGAATCCTTGTTTACATGCTCCATTGGGCTTTCTTATCTAAACTCTTCCCATGACATAAAATGAAAAAGAACAATTTTCAATTGACCTGATAGTAAGTACTTTGATTAACACTTTGCAGGAAATTTGTAGTAGGTACAGTAAAGAACTGCTAAGAAAAGGCTAAAAAAATAATTTTTACATTGATTGTGTGTTCTGAGGGACATGGTAATTTCTGTCTCATAAGAATAAGCAGCTTCATCTGCATAAGCAAGTGCTGTAGTGGAACAGGAAAAGATCTATGAAACAAATGAGTTGGTGATATGAAACCAGCAGCCCAGGCTCATTCTTCACATTTTGGAGATTTGCTGCAGGTTAGTTTGTATTAGACTCTTCTGATCTCAAGGACTGAACACTGGTTAGTGATGGGAGTCTATCCGGGTAGTTGTATAGCACATTCTCTTGCTTAATTTAATCTGAAATGAGTCTAGTTTATGCTTGTATAGCTCTGCACAAAGTCAAACACTTCTAAGTGGAGGCAATCGGGAGGTTCACTCTATAGGTGATCACAGGATCACACAGAATATTCTGATTTGGGAGGGACTCAGAAGGATTATTGAGTCCAACTCATGTGAATGGCCCATACAGGGATCAAACCCTATTATTTGCACCATGGTCTAACCAACTGAGCTAATCTCAGAGCACAGGCATAAAGTGAGTTCCATGCTCTTGAGCCAGTCCTACCAATGTTAATTTTTCTGTTGTTCTGATGCTTCTTTCTCTCAGTGGCTTCTGGTGGAACATAGGTGTTGTAGAAAACGCGAGCCGATGAAACTATCTCATCCCTGAACTTGAGGACAGGATTAGTTCTGCAGGGTGTTCCTTGTGCAACAGGACTGAAGGCAGTAGGAGACAGGAATCATAAACCTGTATCATGATGTGTAGACCAAGGGACAGAGGATACACATGAACATTCGATGTTGAGCCTAATCCTCTGTAAACGCTGATCTTAATAGCTCTGAATAATCCTGGTGTAGAACTGATCATTGCATCTTAAAAATAACTGAGGCGTTTATTATCGCTATTATTTTTAGGCAGAGGTGATACCAGAAAACCACTCCTCTCAGATTTAGAAGCCTTTTAATTTCTACATGAATTTTGTACAAGAGACTATATACCTATTTGTTCCTGGATCTGCCTTTTGTCTGTGAGAAAAAGTATGGCACTGTTAAGTCCACCAGTACAAATTTCCCTTTCTGGGACTTTACCCCGCCGGAAATACTGATTTATCCTAGATTCCTCTTGTGTCTTTTTATTGCTGAAGTATAACAGCACTTCACAGTCACTATGTGCTTACCTATTATATTCTAGTCTTTCTCCTTCCTCTTATTTCTAATAGGAGTGATTCCAGCTTTTAACAGAAACTTTTTCTGTAATAGAATATCTTTACAGGATTACCTTTCATGTCTATTATTAAATTCCCTCTATTACTTAAGTCTTCAAGGTTAAAAAAGTATGGCACTCCACTCCGGACCTTTTCTGCAAAAAATGCCTCTGCAAATTTTGGCAGAGTGCTATTTTCCTCCTCCCCCCTACTCTTTATTCATACGTAAAATACCCTCCAGCCCAGGATTTAATTTTTCCATTACAAACAATATCATCTCTCCTTCAGCTTCTCCTTCTATACAGCCACGCAATATAAAAATCACATATTAGTGTCCATCTTTTGCTCCTTAATAAATAATTTCCAATTTGACATGCTAGCTTATAATTTTCTGAATACTGTTGCTGTATTTAATCTGTCTTGCAAATAACATATAATATCTAAGAGTTTAACATGTAAAGTGCTAAACAGATGATATTAACAGGTTGAACTACTTTCAAGTGAAACGCTGTATAGAAACATGAGGCCCGTGCATGAATCACCAGTTCTAGAAATACATAGTCTTACAGTTATTCAAGGCAACAGTTATCTCCTTCAGTAATTATCAACTCTAATGGTGCAGACTGACTAGACATATGGACCTCTGTTGACAGTTCACATATACAGTTCCTTCCACAGCATGTAGAGATTAGCTTTTCTTACTCACCTTTTGTAAACTCTTCAGAAGCTGGGTAGAGCTCCCAGGAGTCTCCCAGTCACTGTCTGAGATAACTATGTTTAGTAATGCAGGTATTTTAAATTAAGGGATCCTGCTTTTCTGTGTAGAAGCCAATCAGTCCTATCATAGGCCAATCGTTTCTGTAGCATAAATAATAATGAGATTTGTGATAGGAACTGGAGACTTTTTTGTTGCAATGGAGGCAGGAAAAAAATTAGACCAGTGAGGCCAGTGGAACTGGACTAGTACCTGCTTTCTGAGGATGGCATAAGTGCTGTTACAGTTACCATGCAACCAAGGAAGGAAAGTTCAGAACAACAGCAAATTAAGAAAAGCAAAAAATGTAGTTATTGGGAGGAATTAGGCTAAAGGAGCAATGCAGAGAGGAAAAAGGAGAAAGTGGATCGTTGTTCAGCAATGTGGGAATCCAAGGTTCTTCTTAATGGTCAAGAGGTGGAAAATATACATTTAACACAATGCCCATTGCAGCTTTGTAGTATTTGATTAGCAATTATGTCATTTCTAACAACTCATTTGCGAAAACATTTATGCAGCAAACCTCCAAGCGAGATCTATGGAAAAAACATAGGAACATGCCATCAAAATGGAAAAGAGAGGTTCAGAGGCTAGAATAGGAAACCTACTGAGTGGTAAAATATGTCTGGCATGTAGATACATATGCATAGCTCATCGGGTCTTTCTCTTTTCCTCCATCTCAGCAAGGGGTAGCTAGTTATCTCACCCACTGACCTGTGTCTGTCAGCAGGCTGCTCAGCTCAGGCAGCCAGGAAACTAAATCTCTGCAATGGGAGAAGTAGGAATGCTACAAGGAACTGCATGACACAATCAACTAAAATGCACAAGCAGAGGTAAGAGCCTGTCTGCAATGCCTAGAAAAATCTTCACCATTTTCTTCAGTTGTTGCATCCAGCTGAGAGCAAACAGCCTGAGCTCTGTTGACTCAGCTGGGGGCAGTGATCAGCAGAAATTGCCACATGAAGTGCAAGGGACACGGAGAAGGGCGCTAGAAGGCTCTAAAGTGGCATGTGCTTCTGGGGTGCCAGAACCTGACATTCTACTCAATTCTCAGTGAAACAAAACTCTGAGCTTAGGAGCTTGCAGTGCCCTTTCAAAACTCCAACTTGACACTAGCATGCAGCCACAGTTTTGCAGCATCACTTACATCTGCAAGCATTGCCCTGTAAACCCACTGACACACTATTGTATCTAGATTTTACAAGAAAATTAATTTTCCCTGGAGGATTCAGCTAGGATATCTCTTTTTCCAGAGTGAGTTGGAGAAGAAGTTAGCAATTTTCAGGCTTCTACTGAATCTGGTCAGGTCAGACTGCCAATGGCAAAGTTAATTTCAGGGTTCCACAACCTTTTAAACAGGATCTAGCCTGGGAAATCATCACCCCAAGAGGCTACAGTAAAGCCATTGGACACCAACAATAACTACTAGATTGGATTAAATTCCAATTTGAACTTAAGTTCAAATGATTTATCACTCCTCAAGAGGACCCTTGCTCTAATTGGTCTAGTAGATGTTGTATACATAACCATATTTTCACATGGATAAACATGCACAAATAAATTAAGGACTAAAAGCACAGGGTCAGCACCCTACTTCATCCAGAAGGAGAAGCATCTCTCCATAGGGGAATGTGCTACCTGAGGCTGATAGACCCTAACTCAATCCAAGGAGAGATGCAGAGTTCAGGCTGTGATGGTAGGTGCTTTTCTTGAGCATATTGATTAAATAGGGAGCCAAAAATTTTCTACGAAGGCCTTTTAAAGCCTTCCAGAGGGTAGAGTGCCTAATTCTGTATAATTCTAATACAGAATGACTTTACAAATCCCTCAAGATTAGCAACGTTCCTAAAGTTAAAAGGAAAATCCCTTTATATTTTACTTCTGAAAGCCTTTGAGGGAGAATTTTTAGGGATTGTCATTACAGTAAGAGTATTCAGAAAAAAAATTACCTATCTGATTGTAATAACAAGCAATTTATCTGGCTTTTTTTATGCACACTCTTCTACTCCAGTCTACTTTATAAAATATTAGAGACCTCCATTTGGCATTTTTGATATTTCTACCAATGGTCTTCCCTTGTATTTACATTTGGTGCATTCAGACACTTCCGATCTTTTAGTCATTAGTTTGATACAGTTTTATTTTGATACAGAGTTTTAGTTTGATACAGAGTGCTGAGAAATAATTTGCTGTCACTGGTGATCAGGGCTTTATGAAATAGGTGTTCCAGGAACAGAACAGAAGGACTAGAAGGACTAGAAGCTTTCTATAGTTCTGTGCATTTTTTTCAGACTAAATAATTATTCCACATTGTCCTGTGTGATATTCTGCAGACCTATGCTTCAGTATTCCCAGAAACACCATGCTTTTAAACATCTGCTTCATGACTGAAACAGCATACACTTCCTGTCCCTCTCATTTTAACCTGCTAGTTATGAATTTATCAAATACACCGGTCCCATAAGTCAAATGGCTAAAAATTCAAGTTGTACATTTCAGTAACAATACTAACCATGAAGGTGGTGGTTAGTCTGGGTAATAGCTGGCTAGTGAGAGCATTAACAGGCTGTAGCAAATCTTGTTAGCTCAAAATACACTAGATTTCTGATAATGACTGCTTCATCAAAAATTATTGATAAAGGGATTTTTAAGGAATAAGAAAATTACTTCTGTGAAAGAAGAGGGTTTTTTCTTCCATAGAACTTTCAGGACAGTTCAAGATGTTAGAGAAAACTTATGAAGTAGGAAGCTGACACTGACAATCATTTAGTTTTAGGGAGACTAGAGCATGTGGTGTGTAAATGATATGGAACGAGGTCTGTGCTCTGTCAGAACTTACAGCTACACAATCATCCTCTTTCTTCTTTTCTCTAAGAGAAAACTAAGTGTAAGAAATTTTTAAAATGAGAAATTCAAATATTGAATGTCTTGAATTGCTTGAAAGGTTATATTTCTCTTCACTGTAGCTACATATATCAAGAAGCCATGTTAGTAGAGAACATCTATGCTGACACTCAGAGAAGTCTGTGATTGCTCTCCCACTCTCAGACCTGATGGCCATGCCCATCAGTAACATGATTTGTGGATTATCTTTGACTCGTGAGTCCAGTAGACCTACATAAGCTGCAGGATTTTAAATGAACCTCCTTTCTGGTGGTTATGGTGCCTGTGGTCCTTGCACACTTGAAATGCTTCTATACCAATGCACACAGCATGAGGAACAAACCAGAGGAACTCAAAGCTTTGGCCCAGTCACAGAGGTTTGGCATCACTGGCATAAGGGAAACCTAGTGAGATGAGATCTGTGACTGGAGTGCCCTGTTGGACAGTTACAGGCTCTTCAGGAGGGATAGGCAGGGCAGAAGAATTGGAGGGGCGCTGTATGTAGTAGAAGAGTTGGAATGTATGGAGCTCACAGATGGCAATGGCACAGTTGAGAGCCTCTGGGTAAGAATCAAGGGGTAAACAAATAATGTGGATGTCATCATTGGGGTCTGCTATAGACCTGTCAGCCAGGACAATGATGATGATAAGTTGCTTTTTGAGGAACAAAGGGACACTTCAAGTCAACTGCCCTCGTCTTTATGGGGGACTTCTACTTGCCAGGAAAAACCTAGGAGCATCACATGGCTGGTAAAACCCAGACAAGAAGATTTCTAAAACACCAGGATGACAAACTGATGGAACACATCCTAAGGAAGCAGAGTTGGTAAGATGACCTCCTTGATCTGCTGCTTGTCAATAGAATGGATCTCATGACCAAAGTGGAGCTTGGTGGTCATCTTGACCACAGAGTCCATGAGGCGATTGAGTTTAAAATCTCCGTTGACAGGAGGAAAAGTGCCAGAAAACCTCATCTCTGGACATGAGGAGAGCAGACTTCAGGCTGATCAGGGAATTACTAAGTAAAGTCCCCTGGAACTGAGTACTGGGGTCCATCAGTGCTGGACACTTTTCAAACATCACTTCCTAAGGGCACAGGAGCAGGCAATTCCCAAATGTTGGAAGTCAAGCAGGCAAGACAGAAGACCAGGTTGGCTGAACAGTGATTTTCTCTTAGAAATAAGGCAAGAAAGGAAGGTGCAAGCTCAGTGGAAGCAAGGTCAAGTGGCATGGGAAGGATACACAAATGCTGCTTGCCTCTGTAGAGAGAAAATTCATGCAGCCAAAGCTCAGATGGAGTTGAAGTTGGCCAGAAATGTGGGGGACAATAAAAAGAGTTTTTTCAAACATATTAATGCAATAGGCAGCATAGAAATATCGTCAGCCTGTTACAGGACGTGTATGGTCACCTCACAAATAGGGACAGAGACAAGGCGGAAGTGTTTAACACTTTCTTTACCCCTGTCTTCAACACAAATGAAGGACCAAGAGCCTTGACCTAGAGGACCATGACTGCGAGAATGACCAACTCCCAGCTGACCCTGAAATTGTGCGGGATCTGCTCCTCTAGCTGGATCCCTACAAATCTGTGGGATCTGATGACATTCATCCCAGAATGCTCAAAGGACCAGCTGATGTCATTGCACAGCCTCTTTCAATGACTTTTGAGCAGTCTTGGGAACCAGGAGAGGTCCCAGCTGACTGGAAGCTGGTGAGTGTTATTCTGATTTTCAAGAAGGGCAAGAAGGAGGATGCCGGAAACTGCAGGCCTGCCAGTCTCAGTCCAGAGCCTGATAAAGCTATGGGGTTCTGCAGGGTTCCATCTTAGGCCATGTGCTCTTCAACATCTTCATAAATGACTTGGATGCAGGACTGAAAAGGATACTAAGCAAGCTTGTAGATGACACAAAACTGGGAGGAGCTATTGACTCCCTTGAAGGCAGGGAGGTCCTGCAGGGAGACATCACCAAGCACATGAAGTTCAGCAAGAGGAAGTGCTGGATTCTGCATCTGGGATGGGGCAGATCCAGATGTACAAACAGACTGGGGAATGAGATGCTGAAAAGCAGTGCTGTGGAAAGAGACCTGAGGATCCTGGTCCATGGCAAGTTGAATATGAGTCAGCAGTGCCCTGGAAGCCAGGAGAGCCAACTGTGTCCTGGAGGCATCAGGCAAAGTATCACCAGTTGGTCAAGGGAGGTGATTGTCCTGCTCTGCTCTGCACTGATATGGCCTTACCTTGAATATTTTGTGCAGTTTTGGGCACAACAATATAAGAAAGATATTAAGCTGTATAGAGTGTCTAAAGAAGGGCAACGAAGATGTTGAAGGGCCTTGAGGGGAAGCCGTATGAGGAGCAGCTGAGGTCACTTGGTTTGTTCAGCCTGGAGAACAAGAGACTGAGGGGAGACTTCATTGCACTTACAACTTGCTTGTGAGGGGAAGAGGAGGGGCAGGCACTGATTTCTTCTCTCTGGTGACCAGTGACAGGATCTGAGGGCATGGCCTGAAGTTGTGTCAGGAGAGGTTTAGGTTGGATGGATATTAGAAAAAGGTTCTTTACCCAGAGTATGGTTGAGTGCTGGAACAGGCTCCCCAGGAAAGTGGTCACAGCACTAAGCCTGACAGAGTTTAAGAAGTGTTTGGACAATACTCACAGCACATGCTGTGTCTCCTGGAGATGGCCCTGTGCAGGGCTACAGATTGGACTTGATGATCCCTGTGGGACCCTTCCAGATCAGAATTTTCTGTGATTCTGTGATTCTCCCCTCCCACAGCTGGCAGTCAGGAGGAAAGTGTTTGCAGTTCCAGCTTCAGTCCTTCATCCAGGCTGCTGGAGTGGCGTGTGAGTGTAAGGACCACCAGAACTTGCTGACATTGAAACACAGAAAAAAGAGAAAGGTATGGAGAGATTAGGTGAGCTGGTGCCATGAAAGAGTTTGTGTTGTTCCCCCAGACAGAGCAGGTTTGAAAACCACAGCTTTCTCCAAGACATGTATAGGTCTCAGTCTGTCCTTGGAGGTTGTGTGCAACATTGAGAAGCATGTTTTCAGACTGCAAGTCTCAGAATGCAAATTTTTGGTCTAGAAGTGGACTCAAATGAAGTTGGTAGAAGTCAATAGAATGAATACATAGGTGAGTCAAGGTGTCAGATTCTCATTAGGAAGCTGTGTTCTAGCAGAGCTAATTCCTTTGTAATATTAAGGGTCTCAAGTCTCATCTATGTATTGACTTATTCATTAACCGTTTGCATGTATGAATAATTCACCATCTACATATTATAGCTCTACTTTGAATGCATTGCAAAGCATATATTAGGCAGAAATTGACCTCTACCATGGTTAACATCAAGATTTATTGTTCAAGGAAGCTCCAGATATATTGACTTGAATCAAAGCCTGAAGGTTCAATTAAAGTTGATACTGTATTAACAGAAGGCCACAAGTCACATTTCTTGTGTACACTGCTTTGTAAAGGATGTCAGTTCTCTTTCTTTAGTTTTTTTTCCACTTGGGCTGGAGTGTAACTGTGATCATAAGCTGCTTCCTAGCTCAACCTGGCCTTCCTGTTTTATTTATCTGCCTCTGGGATCCTTGCTAGATCATGATTAATGAATGTCTTGCTCTAGCCTGAAAATACTATTTGTGTTTTCATCTACACTAATAATTTTTTCCTTTCTAAATCCATTATTTCCGTATAATGTAGCAGATTCTTTGTCTTTGTCACTTTAACCTAGGAGCAAGACTACCCTGGGAAAAAAAAAGAGAAAGAAGAAGATGCTATTCCAGTGTGCCTAATTGGAATGGGATTGCTAACAGTAAGGCAGGAGCAGGGACAAAACACTTTGAATTTGTGACTACTTTTGTCCTCAGATTTGGAAGTAAATGACAGAAAAGGATTTCACAGACAAGCTGAAGGCACATGACCTTCTCTTTAGTTGCTGCATTATGACGTTCCGATTTCTCTCATGATTATTAGTGTGACCTTCTTATTAATTTCTTTTTCCTTTTCAAAAACATCTTTGCACTACCACCATGTGCCGCACATTTCATTGCTGAGCAACAATCAGCATTGCACATGCTGGACACCACACATGAACTTTTTCTTTCATCTCCAAAGCAGAGAAAATTTCACTCTGTATCACTGTAAATGATTCTTGAAGGATGTGCTCCTCATGTGGGGGAGTGTGGGGAGCCAACACTCCAGAGTTGTGCGTGTGTGCACTCCATCTCCATAATGGTACTTTCATGAGGAAATCTTCCTTAATTAGACATATATAAAAAATCTCTCACCCATGCTTCGATGTGGGAGGGATATTAAGGACTAGAGTCACATCCAAAGTACTGAGATAATCCTAATTTTAGGATGAGAACTGCCATGGAAAGAATAATTATGAAAACCAAGGAAGAGAGGAAAGTAAAGATATTTCTATTTCTTTCAATCCAAAGCCCTCCTAAATGTACCAACTTGAAGTCTGCTGGAGACCTTCCTGTACTTCCAGCAACACAGAGTTAAAACAGGAAAGGGAAACCAAGGTATGTTCAATAAACAACAGACTGAGCAGGACCTTAGGAGGTTATACTTCATACAGCCGAAAAAAGGCAGTCCAAAAAGTTTTTAGAGTGTGTGGAGGAAAACTTTTTGTTGCAACTGGTGGATGAGCCCACCAGGGGAGAGGCTATGTTAGACCTGTTGTTCGTAAATAGAGATGGACTGGTGGGTGATGTGGAGGTTGGAGGCCAGTTGGGGCACAGTGATCATGAAATTATAGAATTCTCCATAATTGGTGAAATCAGAAGGAATATCAATAAGACCTTTTCACTGGACTTCCAGAGAGCAGACTTTGGCCTGTTTAAGAGACTTATTCAGAGAGTTCCTTGGGAAACAGCCCTAGAAAACAAAGGAGTTCAGGAGAAATGGGTGTGCTTCAAGAGAGAGATCTTGAGGGCACAGGAACAGACTGTCCCTGTGTGCCGAACGAGGAGTTGACAAGGTAAACGTGCAGCCTGGATGAGCAACAAGGTTTTGAAGGAACTTAGAAATAAAGAGAAAATGTATCATCTTTTGAGGGAGGGTTGGACCTATCAGAAAGTGTTTAAGGGNAACAGACTGTCCCTGTGTGCCGAACGAGGAGTTGACAAGGTAAACGTGCAGCCTGGATGAGCAACAAGGTTTTGAAGGAACTTAGAAATAAAGAGAAAATGTATCATCTTTTGAGGGAGGGTTGGACCTATCAGAAAGTGTTTAAGGGGGCTGTTAGGGCATGTAGAAAAAAAGTTAGGGAGGCCAAAGCTCAGTTTGAACTTAAATTGGCAACTACTGTAAAGGATAATAAAAAAAGCTTTTACAAATATATTATTGTTAAAAGGAAGGGTAAGACTGACCTTTGTCCCTTATTGGATGAGGCAGGAAATCTAGTAACTGAAGATGAGGAGAAGGCGAAAGTGCTTAATGCCTTCTTTGCCTCAGTCTTTAGTGAGAAGACAGCTTGTCCTCAGGGGTTGGTAGGTGGTGTCAGCGAGAAGAATGATCTTGTTATCCAAGAAGAGGCAGTCAGAGAACTGCTGAGACACTTGGATATTCATAAATCAATGGGACCAGATGGGATCCATCCCAGGGTGATGAGGGAGCTGGCAGATGAGCTTGCGAAACTGCTCTCCATCATTTACCACCAGTCGTGGCTCACTGGTGAGGTTCCAGATGACTGGAAGCTGGCCAATGTGATGCCTGTTTATGAAAAGGATAGGAAGGAGGATCCTGGTAATTACAGGCCAGTTAGCCTGACCTCAGTACCAGGTAAGGTAAGGTAATGGAAAAGTTCATACTGAGAGCTATCAAACAGCACTTAGAGGATGGCCAGGGTATCAGACCCAGCCAGCATGGGTTTATGAAGGGTAGGTCGTGCTTGACCAATCTGATCTCTTTTTATGATCAGGTGACCCACCTGATAGATGCAGGAAAGGCTGTGGATGTTGTCTATTTGGATTTCAGCAAGGCCTT
>VXBA01005565.1:272379-354005 GCA_013399895.1 Serilophus lunatus | reverse complement strand
GAGTTCTGCATTTTGGCCACAAAAACCCCGTGCAACTTTGCAAGCTGGGGACAGTGTGGCTGGACAGTGCCCAGGTGGAAAGGGACCTGGGGGTACTGGTTGACAGCCAACTGAATATGAGCCAGCAGTGTGCTCTGGTGGCCAAGAAGGCCAAAGACAGCCTGGCCAGCATTAGGAATTGTATGGCCAGCAGGAGCAGGGAGGTCATTCTTCCCCTGTACTCAGCACTGGTGAGGCTGCACCTTGAATATTGTGTCCTGTTCTGAGCCACTCACTTTAGGAAGGATGTGGAGATGATTGAGTGTGTCCAGAGGAGGGCAACACACCTGGTGAGGGGATTGGAACCCAAGCCCTATGAGGAACGGTTGAGGGAGCTAAAGTTGTTTAGCCTGGAGAAAAGGAGACACAGAGGTGACCTTATCACTCTCTACAACTTCCTGAGAGGAGATTGTAGTCAGGTGGGGTTGGTCTCTTCTACCATGCAGCAACTGACAGAACAAGAGGACACAGCCTCAAGCTGCGTCAAGGAAGGTATAGGCCGGATATTAGGAAAAAGTTCTTCACGGAAAGAATAATAGAGCACTGGAATAGACTGCCCAGGGAGGTGGTAGAGTCACCATCTCTGGACGTGTTTAAAAAAAGTCTGGACATGGCACTTTATGCCATAGTCTAGTGTTAGGGTATGAGTTGGACTCAATGATCCTTGAGGTCTCTTCCAACCTAGTTATTCTGTGATTCTATGATTATGAAATTCACAGTTGCTAAGGAAAACATGTTTTTTAGTGCATGAATATAAATCTCACCAGAAATAATGTAGTCTTAGCCACAAAACACAAAGAAGGTGAGGTAAGGAGTAGCATTTTCATGACAAACAGTTGTTCTTCTTGAAGAATCTACTGAAAAAGCCCCCAAACTACAGGTCAATCAATGTAGTGAACCTTCCCAACTTTTGTCCTGGAAAAATAGTATTTCCTCTGATTTAAATTCTGAGCCTTTAAATGTATTACACCACAGAGATGTCATAGAGAAGAAAATCAAACTGACTTTCTGAAGAGATTGTCATAGCCTCAGATTCTGACACCTGATTTTGGTGCAACATGAAATTGAAGTGAGTGCTGCATCAGAGGCAATGAGGGCAGACCAAAGTAAAGCAAACAAGATACAAATATCTCTTCGGCCACACGACTGGCTTCTTACACTTTTATATGTATGCGATGCAAAGATACAGTGTTAAAAATATTATCCAGGTTAAAGGCAGCCAGAGGTTGATACCAGTGAATAGAAACGGGAGAGTTGCTGCAAGTTGCAGTTAGTTATCTACGTGAGGTCACTCACCATTACACTTAGCCAGAGTGCCTTAACCTATCCATAAATCTTACTCAAAGTTCGGCTTCTGGTCTCTCAACATATGCTTATGAGTCTCAGTGGGAACTGGCGTAAGATCCTTCGGGACTATAGGGAAAAATTTGCCTTCTTGCCTATGATAAAGCAAGTGGGGAAAATTCTAGTACCTTCAGGACAGATTCCCGATAATGAAGGGTGTCTAATATATTGCTTGTTGTAATGGATGGCTTCAAGCAAAGTATACTCAGGCTGCTTTTAAGTATCTGCTTTAATTGCTTCATCTTGCACTCAGCTTGTGGCATATGTGGCATCCCTCTGATTGTAAAGAACTAGGAGTAGATAACTGCAGCCACAGGTTATTATCTAATGCTTTTCTTCACAATAAGGGCAGATGGGGGACTTTTGAATTCATTCCTTCTCTTCTGGCCATGATGAGTCCTCTGAGAGCAGGTGTTTGCACTGTGTCAGCTAGGATTTAAGGGCATGTTATGGTTCTTGCTTAATACTTAAGTAACATGGTCTACAAATCTGCCCTTTGGAAGGCAATGCCCTTTATCACAGGCGAAACTGGTGGATATTCTCACTAATAGAGGATGCTTCACTGTAACAGTTCTGCTCCTTCCCTTTCCTTGAAAAAGTGAATGCTTTAGCGTTTGGCTCATTCTTTACAATATGGATTCCCATAAATACATTGGATGTGCCGTTACTTTAGATCTATTCACAATATCCCAGAAAGCATGTCTTTTGAGTGGCGTGATGCAAGATATAGAAGAACCATTAGTAGAGCGATGGTATTGTTTTTATTCCTGGAAAGTTAACAATTTGGATTAACACTTTATGGGGAAGCAGGAAGGTAAATGATACAACCCTGTTCAGTACCTTCAAACAGGCAGCTGCCACAGCAGTTTCAAAGTCACCATCACAGTTATGTCTGGCCAAAGCACACTGCAAGGTTCAAGTGCAAGGTTCAACTGTTCAATTTTTAGATGGTAATCACAGATTTCTCCCACAGAAATCAAAGCACAGGCATAATCTCAGTTACCTGATACCTTTTGTACAAGTAGCACACAGCAATAATCAGTTTTTCATGATGAACAACTAGTTGTGCTTTGCAAGTCCCACTCTTAACAGGTTTTGGCACAGGATGCACTGGAGACCATCTTACGCATATAGCTCCAGCTGGGGGGAGACCCTGGCAAAGGGTCTGACATGCTAGGCTGGGTCTGAGGCCATAATAGTTCACTCAGAGTATGTTGATTTTATAAGAAGCAGTTCAGGACATAAATATTAAATTTCCTGCGGATCTGTGGGCTTGCCATGGCATTGCAGAATCAGTTTAACATGTTTTTGATGGGGAGGTAGCTTGGTTACCTGTGAAGGCAAAATAAAGTTTGTCTAGCAGGATGTGTCTGGCAGGTGTATTAACCTTTGTCAGTCCCTTTACAGAAAGTTTGATCCATAACCTCCTATTCTAAATAATTCTAAATTCAGCTGTGCTTTGTGATTCCTGTATAAAAAGAGAACCCCAAGGGCAGAGAACGGAACAATGCCCCAGCTGTTCATGGGTCAAACGCACAGATGAAAAAACCATGTACTATTTCCAGAACTGCAGGCAAACTAAAAGCTTTAAAAAACAATATTACAGGCTACTTTTTCCCCCAGGCTCTGAAAAAACTGACATTGGAAGATCTCTGAACTAAAACTGTCTGATAGCATTCTTTGTCAACATTTTCTCTACACATCTTTTTTGCAATTCTTTACTGAGACTTCCGAAACAATCAAGCTTTTAGAGCCTTAACTCCTTTGTTTATAACAGAAATGCTCACTGACCCTTGACTATGGAGATGTTCTAGCACTGCTGTAATAGGCACATTTAATATATTTGCAATCCAGGAATTCTCTGGTTCCTTGCCAACACAGTACTTCATGCCTTGTTTCTAATACTGCTGTGGCAAAAACAGTTGGGGATTTAGATATATTGTGAGCAGTCTTTCTCTTTAGTGGGTATATGTGTATCTGAAATGCTGCTTGTGTCTACATTTTAATTGACCAAATACGTCCACCAAGCTATTATTAATTATTATTATTATTATTAATTACTACTACTACTTCTAAATCTCTTGAGTACTGTTCAGTTCTCCCCTAGAAATTAGCAGGAAATCTTGCTCAAGATGTGGCAATGTGAAGCTGGTGGGAATTCTGCCTTGTCTTTCGTGGAGAAGGGTTTCTCTGTGGGACTTTTCTGGTTTGTTTGATAAGCTTTTCAAATCGTTGTAGCTTAATACTTCTTCCTGGCTGTGGGAAAAGGCATATCACTTCGGGTGAACTGATCTAAATGGTTAGTGTCTCTCCATCCCCTTTTCCTGGTTGCAGACTGTGATTTCCTACCCATTACCAAATAAACAGATCAGAAAAGAGACAATACCACCTCCCCTCCAGGGTTCTGTCAGTTTAGTGAGCTGAAAGGGCTTATGGAGGCATCATGAAGGGGCAGGACCACAAAATCAGGAGATGGAGAGTGAGCAAGTCGGGAAGCAGGTATGCTCTCTGAGAGGCACCTAACCATTATAACAGCTCCACTGACACATGAAACATCACCCTTCAATACTTCTTACAGTCAAGGCATTTTCAACTCCCTTAGCTCATTCATTTGCGCAAGGAGTATCTGGAGCATTGTCTAAGGAATAGCTACATGTTCTTTTTGAACTGGATGCTTGAGCCCTGAGCTGTGTTATCCGCATGCTCTGCTCCACTCAGGTCCCTTCTGACCCATGGAATCCCATTTGGTGGGCAACACCTGAGATGGTGTCAGTGCTGTGCCTTGCTAGCACTCAGAGTCCTCATCCTTTCTCTGATGTGTGTGGCAAAGCTGTGCACTGCCAAAAATGCATGATCTGTATAAACTAATATCTGTCTAGAAGCTGAAAGATGACCTATGCATTTAGTACCATCAAGATACATCAAGGAGAGCTAGACCCTAGATCTGGGTAAATTTCACCCCTTTTACTGTCTATATCCACCTCACATTCCTTCACCTTGTATCTGACCTTATATATATGAGGGTCTGTGGCCCTAAGAGAAGAGTCTGGATTGAATCTCAAGGGCTTATTGAATGAAAATTTTAGAAATACCTTCCTGTTTTTTTGAATGTTTTACAAATTATGAACATTTTGAAGCTGCCTGGGAATTTTCAGATATGTTGACATTTTCAGTCTTTTCCATTGACATGAAGAAGGGTTGTTGGTTGTTACCAGCATCTAGAAATCTGTAGTTTCTTTACCCTATTTGTGGCTTTGACCTACAAAAGTACTGATGAAATACTGCTAAATCAACACACATAAATATACTTTTCCCTTAGAATTTGTGACTGTCATAATGACCTCAGCCTTGGACCTCTCCTAAAGTTTAATGGCCATTTGGGGTTAATGGCCCAAAGTTCCACCTCAGTCTATTAACATTCTCAGCAGTCATTAATTCTTACAAAATGCTCAGGGTCTTTATTGCTGTTTCTTAAGTGATGCTCAAATGACTGTGAATATTTACACCCCTGCTGTGGATGTAAGAAATAGGCTCAGTTCACAGTATTTCAAATGTCTCACTGTTCAAAAAGGTCTGAGTGTCTGGTAGTAATCATTTGCACTCTGCAGTTAATGAAGTAACCTCAACTGGCTATCAACGGTAGTAATTTAAAATTGTGGTTGCTTGTACAGATATATACTTCGGTTTTTTTTTTTTTTAAAAAAAAGAATATACAGGCAGACTCTTTGTCCTGAAGTGTTTACCATGTCTTTGTGATCACATGCTTCTCTTTATTCAGAGTAGTTTCAAGGCCTAACAGGCATGTGTTTGTTGTTATACAATTCTTCTAAATATAAGTCAAAGTTCCTTACAAATTTTTTTCAACGTAACACCTTATATTTAATGCCTTTTCTGAGATGAGATGCAGGACTAAGCAGCTCAAGCTCCTCACGACATTGTATCCTCTTCCAAGAAAACATCATAGCATTGTTTGACAGGTTGCTTAAGCAATCAGGTTTTGAAAAGACAATGTTGCTTTATTAATAGCTACTATTATTTAGGAAGAAACGTAAAACTGGGATTGACCTTGTGGGACACTGAGTCAAGTTTCTGTTGTTTTAGACAATGTTAGATCACTGTTAATAAACTGAGTGATTTCAGTTTGAAGAGACTTAAAGGTTTTCATCTGAACAGCCCTTTCAGTGGCTGTTTCAGAATCTCACTACCGTGGGTATTGCAAGTCTTCTTATAATGTCCATTATAAATGTATTTATGGCCAGTTTGGATCTCTTTGCACTTCTGCTGGGATTGGCTTTTAGACTAAATTGCTCTTCCTTTCCCTGGTGCCTACATATTGGATATCTTTACAGAATGGCACGATATCCTCTCTCAGCTTGTATTTTCCCAGGCTTACCAGACACACTCTTGGCTTTCTGTTCACCTTGTCACAATCTGCACTTGTTCCTGCCTGAGAGCCCCTAAGAGCATATAACAGGCTGGAGAGATCTTCTCAATGCTCTGGGTAGCGAAGCTCATGCTACTTTGTCTCCAGTGATATATTCACCTGGTCTATCTAGAATAGCATTTCCTTTCACACAGAGTCAGCACTTGCTTATCCTCTGATAAATTCGGACTTTCTCCTGAGTTGTTCCTGGCTTGTAAATTCATGTTAGTCATTATGTCCATCTGTTATATTTGTTATTTTGAACTTAATACTGTAAGATGTCATCCCATTTTCATTGCAGTGCAAGATCATTTAATTCTTACACCAAAACTGTATGCTGCTTACTACAGGTGGGATAGAAGCTACTGGTCATCCCCTTGACAAAATGTGAAGAGCTAGAGGAATGTTTAAACTGGCACCTATTTAGGCCGGGGCCTTGCTCCTTTCATTATCATTTGTGCATCTCTGCTGCTGATACAGTTCTTTATATGACATTCTGCTTCCACAAAGTTGTATTCGGTGCTTGGTTATGCACCATGTTTAGGTCTGTTCCTCAGTTCTTTTAATTTTATTCTGGAAGCTCTTTGGAGATACCAGTGGGTAGATATTCTAGAGTTCTCCTGTAGCAACTGCTTATCCTCTTTAATGAACTTTCTGTAGTAAGCTATGTTTCTTATCCGTGTCATTCTTTACAGATGTCATTAATAGTGTCATTAAGAATGGTACATATTTTACACTCAGATCACTTGATTCTGGTTCTAAATCTTCTACAGTCTTCTTTGTGACTTAGTCAAGCCACTTAAACACTAAACATGAGAAGATGATAGTATTTATATACCTTCAGGGCTACTAAGACACTAAGATCTACTAACATTTCAGACACCAAGTGACCCTAAGATGTGCTTTCATGCTGAAAAGCTTGATTAATTTTCCTAACTGTACCATCTGGCATAATAAAAATAGAATCTCAACCTACATACTAGTCCTGATATGTCCTTACACCACTCCAGCTACGGTAAAGCACCTGTATCTGTAGTGTAACTGAAATAGCTATTTTTTTATGTAAAATATAGAGGCATAAGAAAAGAGGCATATAGAGGCAGAAGAGCACCCAGAAAAGGCATTCTATTTTTGCTTGGGACAAGATCTATGTGAAAAAGAATTTTGCAATGCTGTTAATGTTCTGATAAAACACCCTTGTTGCCTAACTGAAGCCACATCCTAAATTTCCCAGTATAAATACTTAGAAAGAAATAAAAGAAAGGAAAACAGAGCTTTTATTGCACTATAAAAATTTTTTTAAAGGAAAAAAATGCCCCACAACTGAAAAGATAGTAACAGTAGCAGAAACAGCAACGTATTGCAAAGGGCAAAATTAATATTGCAGAAAGATGCTTTCCCATGAAGAACAGTCTTTTCTAAGGACTTGTTCTGCTTGAATCCTTGAAGCATGTCTCTTTAGGATGAAGTATGCCATGATAAATAGGAACAGCTTTAAATTACAGAAGACAGTGCATGGGAAGAAGGGAAATTGAGCTGCTAGCTATACTACCATCATCTTCTTTTAACATGAAGAAAGTAAAAGCAAGTTATGTGGATGTAACAAAAATAATGAAATATCAGATAGGCAGAAACACAGGGGAAAAACCACCCCAAACCTCAAACCTCAATGGATAGAAAATATATCAGTACAAATATTGTACTTAACCTAGCTACAAAACCAGGTGATAATATCACAATAACTGATGCATCAAAGCAACCTGCACACAAAGATGGAAGAAGTAAGCTTACTGATGTATGAAATGAGGTAGGATATTAGAAGGATAACAGAAATATGATAGACTAATAATTGAAAATGGAGTGCAAATACTACAGTGTGCACACTATGAAAAGGACACATAAGGAATTGTCAAGATAATGTCGTAGCATTATATATTAAGAATAAGTCTGGCAGTAAAGAAATGTTAATTAGTAGTATAGATAAGAGAGAATCAGCTTTTGTCAAAACTTGTTAAGAAAGGATTCTGCAATTGGAAAGAGATTGGCCTCTACAAAGAACATTGGACTTGCTTTAGTGTCATAAGAGAGATAAAGCTCCAGGGTGATTGTATCATTATGGGAGATTTTAAATTCCACATTCATAGACTGGAGAACAGATGTTACAATTATAGTAGAATCTAGTGATTTCTCAGAATGGAAGTTTCCAAACCTCCTACTTGAAGAAGCCATGGAAGTGCTAAGAGATTATAATATTTTAAGTTGGTAGTAGACAGGTATTGAAGAAATTATTGAGAAAGTAGTAGGGAAAATAATGCACCATCAAGTGATGACAGGACTGACTCAATTTCAATTTAAATAAAATAGCAGTATTTACAAGGACAACTTGGTAGTTGTGATTTTTAACTGTAAAAGGGTAGATATATCATAGCGATTCAGTCTGAAGAGCAAAGACATTGAATTGGGGTAGTGTGCTGGTCTGAAATTTGTATCCTTAGGCAATAGAACTCCAGACTTTTCTGGGCAAATAATTCTGCTAAACAAGCCATTGAAATTTGTCAAAAGATCTCCCAGAGTCAGAACAGATTAACTCAGAAAAAGAAACCAGAACTTGGAAGATTGAAAGACCAGAATGTGAATTGTGAACATTGGGGATAATTTAGACCTTAAGAAATCAGAAGAAAAAGTTGAAGATTTTCCAATAATAGTAAACAAAGAGCTGGAGAAAAAAAGTAAGGACACTCTTTAAGTCTAGTGTAAGGACAGCCCCCCAGAACATATAATACTTTTTCTTTACGTCTGAAGACAAGCAGACGGAACAGGACTGTTTCCAGTAGGGGAGTAGGATAATAGAAAAGAGACAATGGTCCCACAAATGTTGGATCAGAACTCAACAAGTAGATATGTCCACCTATCTGAATGGAGGCTAGTAAGTGTCTGTTACAAAAAGACACTAAAGAGCAAACCCAGTAGCCATAGACCAGATATTCTGATGTGCAATATTTCAGGGAAAATGAAAGCCATGGGTAATGAAAGATGATGTCCTAAAATACAGTATCAACTTAATACAGGGGACCAAGTTTTGGGCTTCATTTTTGGGCTTTTTTTTTTTTTTTTTTTTTACACAGTAGCACAATCCTGTAGCCAACCTGTTCCTCAGTAAAGTATTTCATATAATGCTTACGTATTCAGAGAGAGGAGAATCAGTACAAGAAACTCTCCAAAGGTCAGACAGTGGTGGATTATGCTGAAAACAAAACTAGCACTCTAAATCAAGATTCCAAATGTTGTTTCTTAAAGACTTGTATTAGTGATCAAGAAGTCAATGTGCAACAATTGTTTGAGGCACAAAGTATATCAAGTGGGCAAATTCAGTAGAAATCTCGTAAACTTAATGCCTGCAATTATAGGGTGGAATTATATGAAATAGAACAAAATTCAAGATGATACTTGTAAGGGTGAATAACAAGAATGGTTGCTACCCATTGAAAAATGGGAAAGAAGAAAGAAAACAGAAAAAAACATGGATTTGTATTTTTCAGTCACAGGATGGATCAGCCATTGGGGTGACCAACCCCCCCCCCCCCCCCCCCCCCCACCCAACCACNCCCCCCCCCCCCCCCCAAATGTACACTAGGCAGTAGTAGGATAAGTATATCCAGTAGAAAGGGAGAAGCACTGATGCACTGTAATATGTTACTCGGAATCACTATGCGCATTTATGTTCACCCACATTTAAGAAAGAAAAATTCAATATAAGAAGGGAAGAAAAGTGGTGATTCACAATACACCAGGAAAAGACAGCTCACCATACAGGATTAAGGGGCTTTTGCTTGGTTTGATTAGTCAAACAAAAAACAGACTTTGAAGAGATGGGATTACTGCCTCTAAATGCATTGATGTGGTAAAAAAAGGAGCAGAAAGCTGTTTAGCTGAAAGCACAATGTTCACACACACACACACACACACACACAAGCCCATGAATAAATTTGTGCTAGACATTTAAGCAGGGCTACTGTTTACCAGTGTAGTTTGCAGTGGACAAAATCCCATCTGTTTCTAAAGATGGAGCTTGATAAATGTAAGAAGGGGATTAGATAGGTGGCCAGAAATATCAAAGGGCCAGATATATGACTTAGAAAGTCCGTCCCAGCTTATTCCCAGATTTTCTAAATTTCTAAAATGAGTAAATTTTTTACTTGGAATCTGCACCAAGTCATTGGACCTGGGGGAAAAAAGTTATTAAAACCTCAGGTTAGCTGAGCTTAGTTTGAGCTACAGTGTATGCATACAGGACTAAAACTTGCTTGTTTTGTCCTAGGAAAGCTGTGCAATGATATTTCTTTGTGCAAGGTTGAAGTCGGAAGAATTACTCCATTAGAAGCCACAGTTTCTAGCTGCATATCACCTCACGTGCAGATGGAGTGCAGAGCACTGTTTCCTAGCAACTACTAAGGACCACTGGCTTTATAAATCAATCTCTGCCAGGATATCACAGAAACCACTATAAATGGGAAACATTTAGTAGTCAGAATCTTTATATTTCCTCCACTTTTTGGTCCACACAGAAAAGACTTTTCAAGAAGTAGATAATATCAGAATTTCTTCCTAAGTAGACCGAATTCAAATCCTTGTTCAGGTGACTTAATTTTTATCTCCCCTGCCACACAGGTCTTCATATCCACGAATGGCCCTTCTTTAAGATGTCAATTAATGGGATTTCTCAAAGATAAAATTATACAAAATTTCATTTGGAAAAAGAAATGAAGAAGAAGAAAATTAAATACAGATAAAGAAGGAATGAATAGTACTGGAAAAACTCCAAAGAGCCCTGGGAATAGGAAGAGTGATAACAATCAGTCAAAGGCTGCAGATGAAACTCTTCCCTTCTACGTAGCTCTCTGTGTCACATTGATCTATAAAATTCAAGTAATATCTGATTGACTGCTACATCCAGTTATTTTGATTGTTTTCACTATTAAGAGTTTCTACTAATTTCTCTGTTTGTTTATCCTCATTTACAAGCTTCCAGAGTCTTCTGATGCAGCTGACAGTCTGAACTGGGGTCTTCTTTTTGTTGTTAGTATTGGAAAATCCCATTTCCTTTTTGTGTAAAGCACAGGAGGGATGGTCTCTCTGTACAGCAACTTTTATTAGACCAGAGGTTTCATACGCCAAAGGTTTTGTCGTTCTGGTAAAACCAGGGTTACAAAATAAAAGTCCTAGGAAACTCAGTAATATGTTAGGAGAGAAAAAAAAAGGTCTCCTAGTACATTTAACAATAAATATAATTGAAGGGGTCATTAAAGAAGCAATTAATATTTTAGTCTATAATTGGATTGCTATATGTTTCAACAGCCTGATGAGATAATCTCACTTCTAATTTTGGAACAGTACTGATCATTTAATTTCTAGCATAGAGTGGTGTCCATTGTGAAATCACAGCATCACTCTGAGAATGCTCTGCATGTCATTTTTTTTCATGACCACTAACAGAACAGGAGCAGTAGGTGACTTAAAGGTTAATTTCAGAAAGGGAGTACTCAGGATACTAAACTTTGTGACTGCTGCTACCATTTGAGAAATTTGATGTTTAGACTGTGAGCTCTTTAAAGTGGGAAATTGCTTATATATCATAGAAAAGAAGCCATACACGTTTGTGATGCCATCTAAATAGTGTGAAGTCGTTTTGCTTCTGAGTTGGAAGTAAATTTAGGAAGTGGTAACATTCTGCTTTTAAACTCTTTTCTTCTGTTTTTAGAAACATTTTAGAAGTTTCTTTTCACTGAACTAATTCTGCTTTGTTATAATTAGTAATGCATCTTGCAATCTCACAAATTATTTTCTCTTTATACTGTTTATAACTTCATCTGAATCACTCTTCTTAGAGTTGGGTTTGTGTTACACTAGCATCTCAGATTATTCTTTGCCTTTTTTGTTGTTGAGTTCTTTTGAAAATGATGTGTTTATGTCCCAATTGTTCAATCAGCAAAGTATGCAATTACAAATCTTTGGTCTTCTGGTGTGTTTAGCAAATCTTTTCGGTGTATGATTTACCACCTGTGGCTTTTCTTCGTCTCTGAAAAATGCCATTATCTTAAATGGCCTACTTCTAATTGCAATGGGTTTAATTGCTTGGATACACAAGTGTCTGTGTTGGCTACTGTTGTTTTCTGGATATATTCAGAAAAAATGTGTATCTGTGTACAGATGTCTCCAGAAGGGGCAAGAATTTTACTACATGTTTCCCCTCAAGAGCAATGGATGTCAGCAGATTTACAATAACATTTCTAGAATTATTGCCCTCCAGAGAAGAATTTCCATTCCAGGCCATTTCTGTTGGAGATCTCTAAAAAAATGCTGCTCAGCCATATCTCTGGTGCTTAGTACTCTGAAATCTGTGGTGTCAGTGTTAAAGTCTACCTTGAGCCAAGAGTGCTGCCGCTGGTTTGAGCTGCATGTCTGGCAGCATTTATTTTAAAAAGAGAGATGAAAGAATCATTCAAAAGGGAGAAGGTTTTGCAAACGAAATGCACCTGGGAGCATGCACAATTGAACACTGTGTCAATATATTCTAATATTTTCCCCAAGAAATGTATAGTGTCATAATTATTTGTGAAGTCGTGTTGTTAATTTGCAAACATTAGTAGAACTGTTAAATGTTTCTGTGAATATTTATGAGTCCTTAGTGTTTCACTGCTTTTAGCACAGGTGGTCATTTGCCCAAAAATTCCTCTAGGAGATATACTATTTACTGTTCAACATTCATCTTTCTATTGCTTAAAAGATTTGTCACCCAGTTAGGGAACAAAATAAGTAGGCTGGGTGCAGGACACAGAGTAACCCCTGCAGTGGACAGCTAAAATTAATAGCTTCAAACAAGCCATGTGCCGAATATTATTTCTTTAAGCAACTAAGCAAATATTTACCAACTGTAAGGAGTCCAGGGAACACATTATTTTTTTTTCCTCTCCTTATTCATTATCTACTACAATAGAATTGCAAATCTTGTAAAGGTCTTTAGGCATTAATATAATAAAAATATACAATAACAGAATAACAAATGCTATTTAAGTAATCTGTATTGGATAGTAGACAATTTTTTGGGCTTTTTTTTTTAGGCAGGAATTTCCTGCAACGAGGTTTACTTTAAAGTAAAAATATTGCCAAATCCTTCTTGCTTTATTCACAGGACTCCTCAAACTGAAAAAAACCTTCTAAGGCAGATTATAACTCCATAGACAGGGAATTTGTGTTTTAACAAACCAGAACGGAATCTGCACAACTGTGAGCTGTGTGAAATGGGCTTTAGGAAGTATTTTTAATGATGTGACAATGAGAAAAAAATTCAGAATACAGAACTAAAGTATTTTAAATGTATTTTGGTGTAGTGTTCTAAGTTTTTCTTTTCATTCAACCATTAAGATTTGATGACTACAAACAGAAAACTACTAAAAATATTTTTTCTAGATAAATCCCCCAAAACAAAGGAGTCTGATGCATAATTTGGGCTTGCATTTTAGAAACAACCAGAGATTAGGTATGCATGTATATTACATCCTATGGTTTCAAATGTTAATGCTTATCAATATTTAATGAATTAGTTACCTCCTGTAGTTTATGAACTGTCACAGGTCTATTAGACTTATTCACGTCTTTGCGGCAAGTTAAAAAATTATTTTACATTTTTCTAGTAAATTTCCAAGCCCTTTTTACCCCAGGTTGATTTAAAAATGTGGGGAAATTTTGTAATCAGAGATGGCAAGAGTGATCAATCAGGCTTTTATGAATCTTCCAGAGAGCCAGATCTCCCAGACAAGGACAAAATCACTTAAAAGATGATTAACTTCAACCTTTGCCTTGACAGTCCCCCATTCTTCCAAAGGAACCTATAGTATCCAAGCCTTGTCCTAACCGCATTCTGAAGAGCTGGCATTCAGAGGCCCTTGTTTCCTTTCTTTCAGATATTTGACTGGAAGACAGATAGTAGCTTTGGTAAGGAACACTAAGGTCAAGATCTTGAGGCCTTCTAGGTCTTGCAGATGTCTTATTTCAAGCCTTCCCCACTCTATCCAATTGTGAGGTAAAGTCCTAAGGTATTCATTAAGACAGTTTTGGTAAATGAGCTGGGTTTGTGATCTGGCCACTGCTGCCTCTACAAAGACAATGGTAGCTGCACAAGCTCCTTTCCTGATATGTACCTGAGACTGGCACTGAATAAAAGCCCTTATCAAATGCTGTTTCTGTGCTCTTTTTTTCCTGAGAGTCCAGTTTCTAAAACATGAGTTAATCCAATTGTCTAATAATAAACATCTACCTGAGATGCCCTGGGGTACCACAGATGCTCAGGATGGCATCTATGACAGAGTGCCTGCTGGAGACCCACACCTCTGGAGAGCAAGAATAACCTAAGGCATCTCAGGCATCACCAGACATTATGTGTAGGCAACACATAGTAGTCACTGTCAGCACAAGGAAGGGAGTTAGAGGGGCTCTGTTGGGTTGAGTTCCTGTTATGTGACCTCCCTTAACACCTTGGCTGTCTGAATTGCTCTCCAGATTCTCAGGCTCTTCTGGCTAGATCTTCAGGGAGTTCAAAGGGAATTCACATGCCCAGGGCACAAATCAAGTCTCCTTGTGCCTTTCCCCAGAACCTGCTCTTTTGTTCATTTGACCCCTTGTAGGGTACTTTTCTGAGATCACAGAATCATTAGGGCTGGAAAAGACCTCCAAGATCATAAAGTCCAATCTTTAACTGAATACTACCATGTCCATAAACTGTCCTGCAAAGTGCCCTATCTACCAATTTTTTGAACACTTACAGGGATGGTGACTCCATCACTTCCCTGGGCAGCCTGTTCCAATTCTTTCTGTAAAGATATTTTTCCTAATTTCCAACCTGAACCTCCCTTGGTGCAAGTGCTGCTTGTTACCAGGGAGAAGAGACCAATCCTTACCTTTCTACAACATCTTATCAGGTAACACAGCGGTACAACTGTCCATGTCCTCCCCCTGCCCCTCTTCCTTCCCACCCAGGCCACACTAGGATCCAGAAACGCTCATTAGGCTTCGGCTTTGACAAAGAGCACCTGGAGTAACCTTCTCTTGCACTTATCAGAAATTCTACCCACTCTCAGAAACTTATATTGTCTAATAAGGTCCTGTTTTTTAATGAACAGCCTTGGGAACTTATTTTTCTTGCCTGATTAACAAGCTAAGTGGAACAAAATTTTTGTTATTAAACAAAAAGGAAAGTGACTGACACAAATTGTGGCCAGGATGGAAAACTACCATGACTAAAGCCAACTTGCTTGTGATCCTATCCTCGAAGGGCAGTTCTAAGTGAGATCCTTTGAGCTCTCCTGGACCACAGTGGGCTGTGACCAGCAATATCCCTCTCAGTGGGACGCCTTTTAAAGCCAGCAAACTCTCAAGTTTGCTATGCTTGGAGGACTACCACTGAAAACCAACAATAGAGGCTTGGTTGATACCCACGCTCCTAAATGTTCACCCCTTCACCCATGGAGAAGATGCAAAGGTGTCTGACAAGTACTTTTTTGAACTGAATGGGAATTATCCATAGGTATATATACCTTGCATATGCTCCTTTAGGTCTGTGTGTGTATGAGTATGAAAACGCTGTAGCAAATGTACTATGAATGTTGCTGTCTTAGATTCTTGAGTACATTAGATTTATAATATTTTTAGGCCTATAAGTGTGATACTGTTGTGTTTACAGTAAATTTTATAGAATCTTTTGCTAAATTGTCTAAGTTATGCTGTCAAATAAATGTTACATTTAAGTGCTGTTAAACCTGGTCAAGTCCAGGGCTAAGTTTCACAATGGGTCCACTCTGAATCTTGTGACTCAGTGGGAGGGTGTCTTGTATTAATTTTTTTCCTTACTCTTTCCCATCCTTGCCCTTTTTCATGTAGGTAATTTTTGATTGATTTTAGTTTCAGATTGATCGATTTTAGATTTTAGTCTGGCTTTTCTCTGTGTATGTGCTTTGATCATCCAGTAAGCAGAAGAATGAACCTTACCAACAAACTTTGTTGTGCTTTCACTTTTATACTAAACTTGTTAAACCTTTGCTAGTGATTCTTTGAGTGATCCAAAACAATCATTTGCGACAGGTAGTTGTCGAAAGTTATAAGTTCTCTCCTGAGCCCTTTTTTCTCCAGTTTAAACAATCATTATGCCATTGGTCTTCTTGGCCACTTGGACATACTGCTGGCTCATGCTCAGCCAGCTGCCAACCAGCACCCCCAGGTCCTTTTCTGCCAAGCAGTTTCCCAGATGCTCTTCCCCAGGTCTGTAGCTGCATGGAGTTAATTTGACCCAAGAGCATATCCCAGAGCTTTGTCTTGTTGAACCTCATGTAGTTGCCCTCGGTTCATCAATACAGCCAGTCCAGATCCCTCTGGAGTGCTTTCTTACCCCCAGCAGATCAACATTCCCATCCAACTTTGTGTCGTCTGCACACTGGGGGTGCACTTGACCCCCTTGTTCAAATCATCAACAAAGACATTAAACAGAACTGACCTCAACAGAGCCCTGTGGAACACTGCTAGTGATCAGCCAGCCAGCTTCTTTATACTCAGTGAACAGAAAACCTTTCTAAGCTGTGGGCAGTCAGCTTCTCCAAGAGAGTGCCATGGGAAACAGTTTTAAAGATTTTAATGAAGCTCAAATAGACAACAACCATAGCCTTTTGATCCACTAGGCAGGTCACCTGAAGATTAAATTAAGTCAAGCGGGAGATGCTTAGAAAGAGCACAGTTTTGCCTCAAAAGCATGATATTTCTGCATTCAGTTGAGATGCACATAGCAGCTCAACAACTATTTGGTGCAAATGTCTTATAAAACAATTTGTCTTCCTTGGTGAATTCAGTTCTTCCACATCCAATTCAATGTGGGAGAATCTTATAAGCATCAACACCAGCAATAAACTTCCTATTGTTGTTTAACTCTGTTCTCCTCCCTGTTCCAGATCCCTGGAGGTGATGTCTGTCTTAGGTTGAGGACAGTTGTGAAGGCTGCGGGAGTATGGTGGATACTGGAAATATGCATGTGAAATGAGCAAGTTCTTAATGCAACGGTGCTGTTGTTTACTAAGAAAAAAAGACATTGTCTAAGGGTGGGACAGCACATGGGCGGCATCCTTATGATCTAACTGTTCTGTATGCTGTCAGGAGGTGCACATCAGCTGTTTGAGATACTGCAATGCTTCTAGAATAACTATTGTTTCTGTGCAGCCTCAGAAAAATGTCACCTTTCTCAATCTTCCTCACACTTGAACATACAGAGCCAGCATAGTCTTTCTTGTTGAAGCTTCTAAATCCTACTTTGGTTTCCTGCAGCCAGACTAAGAGTAGGGCCCGTTCCCTTTTTACCAATGCTTCTTAACAGTTTCAGACACTACTGCATACCACATGGTGGTTTTACGTTGGAGTGGTAAAATTCAAATCTATTGCTTTTTTTAAGGGCGAGGTGAAAAAGAGAAGAAAGGAAAAGTTTGGAACATACTTCAATTTCACTTGAATGTTGCACAAAGGTAGGGATGGAAAGAGAAAAAATGTAGGGCTTTTCTCACATCTCCAGTGTGATCTCAATCCCACTGAAATTGATAGAAATTTGATGGGCTTCATGGCTCATTGAACCTGAGCATACTGAAGACCAATTAAAACTCAGTTTTTTTACAGAAGATGATCCTGCCCTGAAGCCAGCAAACAAACAAAACAGAGGCTAGTAAATCCTCTCCTGGATAACAATAGCTCTCTTCTTATCAGCCCTTTAGAATTCCTGTTTATCAGCACCAGGTTGCTGCTGGACTCTTTCGATTCTGCTTGTTAGTGTCTGATCAGAAGCTGCCTTTGTCCAGCTTTAATTATGCATGAAACCCAAACAAGCAGACCATAATGGAGAGAATTTCTCCATTGTTTTAAAATGGGTTGTATAATTTTGCAGGAGAATGAGAGAAAATGCAATTACTGCCTTGCACCAAACCTAAGAAATACAGCCAGGTTTGCCCATAAAAATAGGTCTCCTTTCAACTTTTTTTAACTTTTTTTTTTTTCCACATTGCCGCAGTTTATGTTTTTTACAATCTCCTGGTGAAGCAGATAAGCTCCTAATTCTATTAATGTTGTAATCAAAATTTGTAAGGTAAGTGAAGATTATAATTTAGATTTATCATCCTAAACAAGATAGGTAGAGTGTGTCTTTTATGTTCCACAATAAGCACTAGAAAATATTATACTCCTAAAGAGGAAACTTTCTGTTTACCATATCTACTTGCATAAAAGTCTTGATCAAACAAGTGTATTTTTTTTCTTTGGCTGAGATTACTTTTAAATAATAAAAAATCCAAATAACGAATTTATAGAAATATGAACTCTAATGGTGTCCTCTTGTGTTGATACAGTATCAACAACAAGGTTGTAAGAGACCTTAAAGATCACCAAGTCCAACCCATAATCTAACAACCCATCAACTAAATTATGGCATCAAGCACCTCATCCATCCTACTCTTGAACACCTCCAGGGTCGGTGACTCCATCACCTCCCTGGGCAGCCCATTCCAATGGTGGATCACCCTTTGTGTGAAGAATTTCTTCCTAATATCAAGTCTAAACCTCCCTGGATGGAGCTTGGGACTGTGTCCTCTTGTTCGTCACCAGTTACCTGAGAGAAGAGACTGACCCCCACTTGGCTACAACCTCCTTTCAGGCAGTTATAGACAGCAATAAGGTCACCCCTGAGCCTCTTCTTCTCCAGGCTGAACAACCCCAGCTCCCTCAACCGCTCCCCAAAGGACTAGTGTTCCAGCCCCTTCACCATCCTCATTGCCCGTCTCTGAACACGTTCCAGTAACTCAACATCTTTCTTGTACTGAGGGGCCCAGAACTGGACACAGTACTCAAGGTGACACCTAACCAGTGCTGAGTACAGGGGAAGGATAACTTCCCTGCTCCTGCTTCCCACACCATTCCTGATGCAGGCCAGGATGCCATTGGCCTTCTTGGCCGCCTGGGCACACTGCTGGCTCATGTCAAGTCTCCCATCCACCAGCACTCCCAAGTCTCTCTCTGTCTGCCCACTCTCCAGCCACTCCGACCCCAGCTTATAGCTCTGCATGGGGTTATTGCGACCAAAGTGTAAGGCCTGGCACTTGGACTTGTTGAATCTCATCCCATTGGAATCTGCCCATCTCTCCAGTCTGTCCAGATCCCTCTGCAGGGCCCTCCTACCCTCCAACAGATCGACACCTGCTCCGAGCTTGGTGTCATCTGCAAACTTACTAATGAAGGACTCAATCCTGTCATCAAGGTCATCAATAAAGGTATTAAACAGAACAGGGCCCAGCACCGATCCCTGAGGGACACCACTAGTGACCGGTCACCAACTGGATGTGACGCCATTCACAACCACTCTCTGGGCCTGGACATTCAGCCAGTTCCTAACCCAGCACAGAACACTCCTGTCAAAGCTCCGAGCTTCCAGCTTCTCCAGGACTATACTATGGGAGACTGTGTCAAAGGCTATACTGAAGTCCAGGTATACTACATCCACAGCCTTCCTCTCATCCACCTGGTGAGTTACTTGGTCATAAAAGGAGATCAGGTTGATCAGGCAGATCAGGCAAGACCTACTCCTCCTAAAACCATACAGGCTGGGCCTTATCCCCTGGCCATCCTGCAGGTGTTGCATGATTGCACCTAGGATTAACCGCTCCATAACTTTTCCTGGAACTGAGGTCAGGAAAGGCCTGTACTTTTCAGAAAGGTCAGAAATTCATTAGATTTAGAAAATATTGCTAAATCTCAAAATATAGTCACATCACATTCTCAAGCTCCTCAGTCTGAAGCAAGATCAGAAGAACCAAATTCAAACCTCCTTCGTACATGCTTTTCAATCCTCTCGCATCAGGAATTTGCTAATATAACTCCACTGGTTTTATAGGCATACATCAGTATTATCATAGGAAACAAGGGACAGTTCTTAACTGAATGCTCCACTGGGCACCTCCTGAGGGACATAAAGGAAACTCCAGGAGCTCTGAAAGTCTTTTCTTTAAATTTCAGTTATATGGAGAGAACATGCTAAGGTCTAATTTCTGCCAGATCTTGTGATATAAGCATCATAGTCTCCAAGAACGGACTTTGGTTTGAATATTTCATTGACAAGCATGTGATTATGTCAGAACTGCTTTGGCACAGCCACAGAATCATCATAGGATCATTAAAGCTGGAAAAGATCTACAATATCATCAGGTCTAATTTTTGACCATGTTGCAGGTGGGAGTGAAGGCTTAGAAAAAATTTATTACAAAAGCCCTGCCTTTGAGTCATGAGGTGCAGAAGGGACTCTCTTGCTTTCTAAACTTCTCAGAGAGGAGCCTGGGTGTTTCTGGAGCCAGCCTTAGCCTCAGACTTTGTCAACAGTTTAAATTTAAGGAATTATACCGGTGTGATTGAACCCCTTTTGTCGCACAGGTTTTAGTATGAGAATATTTATATAAAATGAATCATTTATTATTACAAATGATCAGACAAAAGATCTCCATCAGAGTTATTTACTTCATAATATAAGCACTAAAACTACCAGTAATATAGTAGAAGATAGAATAGTGCACTATATTGAAGCAGCTATTGAAGCAATTACATTAAAGCTAGAAAAAAGAAGTAATTATTAAGTGGACATTTGATGTAACTCACACATTCCAATGCTTATGGGGAGGTCTCTTTCTCTCAGCCTTAAGGAGTATCCTCAGGGGGTGCCCCCAACTTCAATGGAGGAATCTCCACACATACACACAAGAAGGGCTGTTTTAGAAGGACCTGACTATGAAAGGGGACTGGACCTTTGTAGTATAAAGTGATTGACTGCTAGTCACAAATTTACAGGCCAGTTACTGTCACATTCAACTTCAAAAAGCAGGATGTGCGTTTGAAGTTTGATGAACCAGGCCGGTTTTAGACTAATTCAACACCGAAACCACTACCATCGTGCCACTGTTAAGTCATCACAGATAGCTTGCATGAAAGCTTGCATTGTATGCATTCTCTGACCAGACTTGAGGTCTCATTAAGGTAAGCCCTCCTGTCACAGACCAAATACTACCATGACAATTAAACCATAGCACTGAATGCTATATTCACTTGTGTTTTGAACACTTCCAAGATGGTGACCACCATTTCCCTTGGCAGTGTGTTCCAATGCTTGACAACATTTTCAGTGAAGAATTTCATCCTGATGTCCAACCTGAACCTCCCCTGTGAAAGCATGAAGCCACTTCCTCTTGTCCTGTCAATACTTACCTTGGGGAAGAGGCCACCCCCCACCCTGTTATGACTTCCTTTCAGGTAGTTGTAGAGAGTGATAAGGTCTCCCCTGAACCTGCACTTCTCCAGGCTAAATAGCCTCAACTCCTTCTCCAGCTCCTCACATGACTTTCTTTCTAGACCCTTGACCAGTTTTGCTACCCTCCTCTGGACACACTTCAGCACCTCAGTGTCTTTCTTGTAGCAAGGGGCCCAGAACTGAACACAGGATTCAATGTGTAACCTCATCAGTGTAATTACAGAGGGACAATCCCTTCACTAGTCCTGCTGGCCACACCATTTTTGACAGCTCTGTCAGGCCAGGGCCTTCTTGGCCACCTGGACACACTGCTGGCAGCTGTGGACCAGCACTCCCAGGTCCTTTGCCGCTGGTCATGTGAAGATTAGCCAGATAAAATTGTTATCTGTAAAGAATATATAGTGCCTGCCAGATTGCAGGAAACAAAACCTGATGGCAATTGTTAAAGTCATAAATTAGATGTTATCAATGCTTGGCATTTTCTCTGGGATACTGGAAAAGTTCAAGAGTATTTGTTGAGATCCTAGTGCAACTGCAATTATAATCACTGACCTTCCCTCTAGACATCAATTGACAGCAGAATCATATTTTTTTGGTGCTTTTGTTATATGATGAAACTACAAAATCCAGCCAAAATTGTGCTAGTAGTTCCCACGTGTTGGTACACGTGTTTGTTGGCCAAGTAGTTTAAAATGCATATGGGTGCACTAAACCTTTGTAAGCAAGGAGTAGATTAGAAAGTCTGATTTTATAGGGTTAATTCTCTGCATAGAAGGTTGTTACTGGCTGATTTTATTTATGTCTATAGTTCATACAAGGGATGCCTTACACATTGGATATTCTTTATATGCAAGAATTCAAACTATGTCAATTGGAGTAGAGATAAAATATAATACCCACTAAACGTGGTGACTAAAGGACCACTTTTTGTAAATCTGCTGATGCAAGCCTCTCTTTGGCTTTATGAGTGTCCTGCCTTAACACTACCTTTTATGACCATAGTTTTCTAAATTAGTTCCCAATATTCTTCTTAAAAAGACTCTGTGGCAATATTTTGCAAATGTAGCAATACACTAATCTCATCTGTATTTTAATAGTAGTGAAAAGATTCCTATACATGTACCAGTCTGGGACTTGTCAGATAGGAGGGATTTCAATAACAAAAGGCAGTATTTTTATTACTGGTAATGTTTTTTAGGAGGGCGGTATTACCATTTCAGCAAGTTATGACTTTTGACATGAAACATGACCACCTTCTTTAGTATGTTATATTAAATAAAACCACTTTCAAGCCTATAATGCATTCTCTTTCTAATGGGATCCACATCAAAATAAGATCTACTTTAAGAATTGAGAGGAAGCAGTAGTGAAGATGAAATTGTTCTCATAATTCTTATGGCATTTTTTCCCGTGTCTCAGTGAGGCGAATGCAAAGATGAAGTTATCTTTTACAATCAGCATTACTTAGAATCTTGAGATCTATGCTGTATTTATTCCACTGTACCGCCAATATACAATGATTTAGACATTTGTTTTGGCTTTTAATCTTTGCTCATATATATACACACCTCAAAAATAAAAACCAGTGGAGTATGCACACCTATAAATCTGTCCAACTTTCCACTATTCTGAGATATTTCAGTAGAGGTTTGATGTTTGCAATCAGAACTAGGTTTGGATGCTGCCTTCAATTCATTTAACAAACACTCTTCCCCCACCTTTCTGCATTCCATTCTTTGTTTCATTTTTAAGCTGGAAGGTTTAAAGGAGAGGAAAAACTCCTTTGAAGGTGGCTGAGGAAGAAGTCTGGCATCGGTAGGAGATGCATTCTTCGACTAAACATTTTGTACCAAAAGCACACTGATTTATTATATTTAATACACTAGTGCTGTAGTGGACACTGCACATTTTCTACTCCTCAGAGCTTCCCATCTCTAAACCCTGTGTGACACCTATTCCATCTTTTCTGCTACTGGTACCTCACAATGTCTTCTTAGCTCTGCCCTGGGGAGGCTTTTTTTGGCTAGTCAAGTCTGGTAAGAAGAAGCATTAGGGTAACCCAACAGCTGCCTTCAATTACTTAAAGCCAGTTTCAAAGATGATGGATGCAAACTTTCCTCATTAAATAGCTAATGATACAATACAGGACTGTGTCCATGAATTACAGCTCATGAGGCTCAGTCTGGACATTAGGAAAAATATTAGGAGGACATTGCAGCACTGAACACGTTACTCAGAGAGACTGTGAAGTTTCTACAGCTCGACTCAATACTGTGAGAGCAGCAGGAAGTATGAACCAGTACCTTAGCATATCACACAGCACTGCAGGCAGGAGGAGACCACCAATGCCTCCCAGTCCAACTGGAGATGCATTGCCATGACAGGATAGTGTGGTTAGTCATAGAAATGTTGGTAATGGGCTTATGGTGATCATTCAGATCAGGTGAGGTCTTGAAAACTGTTGGATGATTCAGAGATTTGTCTGTCTGGGAAGGATGGGAACATTTGCACAGGGTTTATTTTTTCATAGAACTCCTCCTTTCAGTCTCACTTCTCTATATTTGAATAATATTGAAACCAGAATAGGAAAAAAAATATTTGTATGGCCCATAAAGAAAGACAGAATTTAAAATGTTATAGGAATTGGTCTGGCTAGGCAAATGCTCAGTTAATTCAGTGTTATGTAGTGCATTCGGTAAAGAGAATTTGTGGTTTGAAACACGAAACTGACCTCTGTGTAATCTATTTGCGCAGCTCCATTGGTCAGTAATTTCTATTTAACCCAGAGAAAACGTCCCAATTTAAAGGAATGATTTCAGTTTAGTTACTCTGGATTTGAACAGTGTATCTGAGATCAGAACCTGGGCCAGAGGCTATAGGAATAAATGGGATTTGGAAGATATATTGTTTTGAAAAGGAAAAGGTAATTTGATATACTGGGCAGCAGGAGAACTATTACTATGATTAAAGACATTTTTCCTTCTAAGTTTGTGTTTGCTGGATATATTATTTGTTGCTGGGATATGGTAGATTATTAGATTTTTCAGATTATTTTGGTATTTGATTATGAAGCCAAGTTTCCCTTTTGAGACTTTCCTGGATATAGTGCTTTTTTGTTCAGCATAGAAATGCCATTGGTTTGTGTTCTTTAAAAATAAACTATTTGTTGTTATAATATCGAAAAATGAAAGTTATATAGTATTGGGAAGTGTTTCTTTCTTCTAAAATGACATGTTCTTACTCTTTGAAAGCTAAAGATAAAAAGTCAGTCCAGATGCTATTTTTTCCAGTTCAGGAAATTTTGAAGCTCTAATTAAATAAAAGAAAACATATTAAGAGATTTCTTTTCTTTGATTTTCAAAGTTGTAATTTTGTTACCTCCTGGTTATTTTTTCAGGTTGCTTATTCCGTATCTGACATTTTTCTTTATATTTGGTAATATGGCAGTATGTTCTGCTGTAATGGACTAATTTTAAATGACAGCTTAAGAATATCACTGGACATTTTTTGACATCACACAATAAGCCTTTTAAGTTCTTGCCAGATGGAGCAAACAAATCATTAGAAGTTATACAACAGACACCACTGTCACAGAACCAGAGATTTGTCTCTTTCATTTGCCTTTGGGTAAAAAAACTCACAGACTATTTTCTCTTAAAGCCCGGTTTGACAGAACTGATCAAAACCAGGTTTGTGAACAGGCTTTTCTCCATTTCTGCTGAAACAGTCTGTAACAACCCATCCATTTCTAGCATTTCTTTTTTGTGGGAAAATTTTGATACAATGAAGTTTGACTCCACCATTTCGTTTTGTGGCAATTTGAAGTTCATGCGTTTTACTTTGCACCTGAAGTTGTCTAAGACTGTGCATCCAGTTTTGTATCATTGCATGGTACATGTAGCACCTGCTTAAGACAATAGAACTTGATTGCGTTTAGTGACTTCAGAGTCCTTCTCTGTGATTTTGGTGGACAAGGGCTCAAACTTGTCTCTTTAGAGCGCCAAGCACTGACTTTCCTAGAGCATTCAGGACACGAAATGCTCTTTTCAAAGAAGGGAGAAAATCAAATCCTACGTGCTTCTGGAAGGGGCCTGGCCATGTGCATTGTTTTCAGTCATAGTGCTGCTTGGTGCTGGGGCCAACCTCTTCTCATTTTTGAGACAAGCTTTGCCAATATGTGTTCCCCAGTTTTAGATGAAATCACCAAGAGGTTATTGGGAACTTGCTGCTCAATCCTTACGTGGGAGGTCACACAGCAGCTAACACCACGGCTTCAGTGAAAGTCTAAGTTTTCTACAGTCAGTAAGTGTAAGGGTTCTCTAATGTGAGATTACATTCCAAGAAGAATCTGGAAACTTTACATTTACTTCCACATAAAAGAGAAAAACTGCTAAACCCCATTGTTTGAAGGGGAATGGTTAAAGCTGTTACTGAATTACATTTACTGGCCCTGGGCTGCCTGCCTGTACCGAGGGAGACAGGAGAATGATGCTGGCAAGCTGTCCTAAGCAGCAAGCTGGTGAGAGACTGAGACTGTGGGGACAGCTGCAAACAAGCAGGCCTGACAAAATGCCACGTGTTGGACTCTAGAGAACCCCTGCGATGCTCCTGTCACTAGATGCAATGGACTGAGCTGCTTATGCGTGTAGATACAGCCCTGAGTTTAAGTCCCTAAATCCCTCGCAAGGCCAGGAGGCCACTAGCTAGACTTGTTTTCTCCCCAGAATGAGATTTTGCAATCTGTTCCATGTTCTGTGTGTGTGTGTTTGGAGAACAATTGGAGGATGATAAAGAAAAGCAATTAGACTGAGCTAAGGTGCTACTTGCATATGACGTTAAAGAGTTCTGCTATCTCTCTGTCTATTTCTAACCGCACACAAGTTCATGCAATATTTAAAAAAGAACTCCTAACCTTTGACACAACAGTAATTTAATTTTTCAAATATATTTATAATGAAAGCTTCAACTGGCAGTAAATCTTTTGTAAGAGGCAGAAGGTACAGGAGAGAAAAGGAGAGATAAAGGCAGTAGCAGAAGATCACAAGGTTGGTAACAGAAGGAGCTGCAGTCAACCTTGTGTGTTTGCATACACACTGTTTTAAAAAAAGCAGAAGTGGCATTTGTTTCCAATATTTCACAGATATTCATCTGATCTTTGTCATCTCAAAAAAGAAGTCTGTGTTGCTTCTCTTAAAGCACATATGCAATCATCCATTTCACTAAAGGATCTGAAATTACACCAGCACAGAGCAAAAGAGAAAAGAGAAGGTGAAAACTTGGGAAGAAAACATGTGAGGGGTGAATTGACAGATCAGCAGCTTCAGCCTTTTCCTATCCCTCTGATCTGGACCGTTGTCCACTCATGCAACCCTCAAACAGGCCTAACCCCACTTAGCTATGGTGCTTAACAATTTTTCGCCTTATTTTTCCCTTTATTGCTCCCATAAGTCTACTCCATCATGTGCTTCAGGTGATAATCTAGTTGTTATCGCTGATGGTGTGTCAGGGCGCTGTGGAAGGGGTGAGGGGTGAGCAAGGCAGGGATGTGCTTATGCCTGCATCTGTATCTGCATATATATGTGTATCTGTCTGTTTATACCTATTTCTATAAGTATACACGTGTCTATTATCTATGTCTATGCTTATATCTCTGTCATCTATATCAATATCTAAATGTGTATGTATCTAGATGAGATTAGCCCTGCCTGTAAGCAAAAGAACAAAAGAGATTTGCCAACCAATACAGAGAAAGAATGATGAAACCAAGACCTGCTTTTGATCTCCTGAGAGGCGGGACATTTTTCATTTTCCTTTCTCTGTACCTGGTAGCAGCCCTGCACTCACTAGTTTCCCTAACCCAGGGCTCAGCTCTCTTCTGGGTGTGGCATTAGAATGGAACTAATTAGTTTCCTTTCATGGCACACAGATTAATTGCTTTGCTTTCTTCAGTCCTTGTTTCCACTAGTTATGACCCACTCTATCACTCCTACATTCTTACTTAATGCGGCTTCCCATTTAATTCCTTTCTGGCTGTCAAGCCAAAGCAAGAGGAGGTGGTGAGTTGAATGACTCCTTACTATATTTGCCATGGGGTCAGGATAATATATGATGAAAAGGTTTAAGGTAGTAGATAGTTTATCTATTGGATGGTGATACATTCAGCTTAGCTTCGGATGACTGTGCAAGGACTACTTTTGGCAGTGGGTTACAGTTTTACTTGTCCTTTCTCTCATGCCTTGTTTAACTTTCTGAGTTACCACACCCTGTCACTAGGCAAGGATTGATGGTTTCTTACAGTCTAACTAAGAATTGCCCATTCATTTAGATCCATGTACATTTATTATGCCAGAAAATATAAGCTGATAAAATACTTGCTTGCTATGAGGGACAAATGTAGGGGTCTAAAAATACCATAGGCAGTAGAGTCCATACCAGAAAAAACTTTGGAGAAACCAGAGCAGTTATGGCTACATGGTTACCAGCCCCAAAATCTACGGAACATTCAGTAAAGTCAATTTGGAAAGCTTCTTTCTTGTTAAAGAGAATGATGTGATTTTTCTGGAACTGTATTCTTTAAGGATGAGGTACAAATGGCATGGATGTAAAGATCGGGGGCTTCAGTTTATCTTTCCCTTTGGAAGGATGCATCAGGTGCAATAACTATTTGCTTAGGTGGTGAGCTATGAGGAATTGGATATTTTAATCGCCTTAAAACGTTGCTACTGTAGCAAGCTACGCAAAGAAGCCTTCTGCCAGGAGATTTGAAAACAAAGGCTGGGGAGAGGAGGCCATAGCCCACAGACTGTCAGCTTTGTGGAGGCCGGGGACAGTCTCTGGGTGTGTGATGCTCATCTCCTCTGAGCCAGGCCATGTCAAAGGGCACTCCGTGCACATTCCCACCACTCCCCCAGAGAGGGCCCCACTCTCAGCAGGGGTGCCTCTGAAGCACACAATCCCCTGTTTCCCCAGGCCTAAACGACTACAAAACCCGGCATCTCCAGCCTCTGACCCACTCTTGCAAAGCCAGCCCGATTGCGCCAAAACAGAGCCCCCCCACCCCACATAAGGAAGGCACCAGGAGGGTTTCTAAGGGGATATAAACCCATGGGACTTTATGTTTTCTAGACTTCTTCACCCACCACTCCCTGACGGACCAAGACATCAGCGACAACAAATAAGTTCATCAGAGACCTCTGGGTATTGACTATTAACTTTTATTATTTCTCTCTCTTTTTTTCTCTCTTTTCCCTTAGATATTTTCTTAGATGATGTCTTTATGATTTTATATTGTCATATTACTATGGATAACAACAATGAAAATGGCTACATACCTGTTTTCCTGTGCAACCAAATTGCTCTAAAATAAACTCTATATATGTATCTGTAAACACTGATCATCTAGTATCAATTCACTTTAATTAATCCCAAGGGATTTATTAGTAGAAAAACAAAAGTTACTTTTGCCTTTCAGAGCGGATCATAACAGGAGAAAACCTCCCTGTAGAAGTTGTGAGCACCTCAGGCTGCTGTATTAGCCAAAGGCAGGCACAAATTTTTTGAACCTACACAGAGAATGAACAATGAGATGAGCTTTCACAGGGTCAGAGTTGTGACCAGGAGGCTGGATAATCCACCTCTTTCAAATATAAGTTGTTTTTTAAGAAATTGAAATGCAGTGCTACTACAGACTCCCTTTGCAGAAGCAAATAGTCATCTGCAATTACTGGCAGGTTAACAAAGCCAGGATACTGTCACTGCAAATGATTTTTTCATGTGTGTCACACCACCACACAGGAACAGAAATATCTGTGATGGAGTGTCTGCCTCTTGAGACAGGTTTTTTTACTTCTGACAGCCTTTGTCTTTGCTACCAGCTGCAGAGTGGGTGCTTTCTGACAGTGTCGGACCAAATGGCATGTGTTCTCTACTGCATGATCTCCTTACCTAACCCTCCAGAGCTGGTTCAGTCTTGAGTATAAAAACATTTCCTGAGTATAAAAACATTTCCAGAGGGTGGAAGGAGCAGAGAAAGGCATTCAGTTCACTGATTTCAGTTCACTGTTAATCATTATGTTTTCCTCTAAACTGTGGCATGTTTTGGGTTAAGCTTTAGAGGATGACACCAATTCTGGAGCTGCATTAACTCTCACTCCCAGTTCCATATATATTGAGGAGGGTTCAGGGCATAGTGGCTCTTCAAGTTTAATCATCCAGTATCGTTCTAGGCTTTTGGGTAAATTTAATTATTTTTCTGGCAATCTGGCGCATGAGGCATTGGAGCCAGAAACACATGGCGAAAAACTCAACACTGAAATCCCCATCTCTGAGTCCTGTGCAGTATCTAACTAAATGTTAGAATGAAAGGTGGAATACCAATAGATTTTTCTGAAGCAAGTGTAAAGTTGTATGTATCACATGTTCCAAAAGTTTCCACTGTTCAAGAGAGCATTACTGTTTACTCCAGCATGGTCAGAGTCAAAACTAGCCAGCATATGATGTTAAGTTGTATCAGTACTTTAAATTATGGAAGTCTCAGCAGGGAAACTTAGAACTAAAACAGTTGATGTTGAGATAACTTTTGTTCCATACCCATCCTTTTCAATCATGAGACAACTGTTGTCCCTTTTGCAAACTGTTATGACAGTTAGAGCAGCATCCCCTCCTTCTTATAACCACTCAATGGTTATGTGAGTAAGGCCTCCTCATCCACTCTAAAGACAGCTGTGTCAATGTGGCACCTTGATGACTTGAGCTAACAACTCCACCTGTTCTTAGGCAGACATAGAAATGTTCTGCACCAGTACCGTGTGCGTGCACATGGGGAGGCAGTGGCTTCCTTCTGTTAAGAGGATCTGGTGTTTGAGGATATGCTGATTGGTGGTGTCAGTCTTAATTTCATGATTACAAAAACAAAGCTTTCTTAATTCTACTTCTCTTACCATTGCACAAGGGCAAGAGTTTCAATCCCTTCCCAAACAACAGACAGGTCAAAAGAAACTTCTAGCAGAGTAAGACTGCCAATGTGTCCAGACAGGTGATGGGAGAATTTGTTCTACTGGCACAACATCACACTAGTGCCTTATCTTAGCCTATATGGAAAAGACATACTCTAGTAGGCAAGACCTTGGCACATATTCCACTACTCATGTTCACAGAAACAAATTTCCCTTTCCCATGGTTAGCCTTTTCTCCTTACTGAAAGAAGATTCACATGGAAAAGTTACTCTTTACTATTTTGTTTCCCATGAAAGTAGTGCACAGAAACTCTGCTAGCAGTATTGGTGTAGTATCAGTGATTTTCTATCGAATAGTATTGATTCACCTGTGACCTGTTTTGCACTTGATGTTCTACAACAACATGGGATATACAAGTTATGTTTACCACAAAGTGCATTTCATATCTGTGATAATCTAAAGTGTTTCAAAATGATAATATCATGAATGCAGTGACTACACAGGCAGTACAATAATATATGCTTTGCAATGATCCATAGATAGGCAAAGAAATTGAAACATTTATTGAGACAAAAATCAGCAAATTAGTTCCTAAGACTACACTCTTCCAAAAAATGTGTGTATTTTAAGGATTCCTGCATGACTTTTTTATTCAAGTAAGAAGCACAGGCTTTACAGTAGTAGAGCAGGGCCAATGTCAAAGCAGATACTGCTTTTTTCTGCTGCCTACACTGGGTTTAACCTCTCCTGCACGTAAGAGAACTATGCAGGAGATCATACAGGAGCTGCTTCCAAAGCATAAAAGCCCTCCAATTAAAGTGAATAATTCAGGTGTACATGATGTACAGGACTGAGTGCTTCTGACTAGCCTGTGAAAACTACACTTCTCATATGCCTTAAATAATTTATATGAGATTGGTAATTTAATATCTAATCTTTAGAAGGAAAATCATTTAAATAAAAATCAACTTAATTGTGTAATTTTTTTATCCATGTAAATACTTCATTCCTCTGTATACTTTATACAGATGAGAACTGAAAAAAAAATGTAGCTGTTCAGGGATATATTATAGGCTGCTTTGCAAATACCTTTTCTAAGCTGAATCATATCTCCGTGGTCCCATATCTGTGTCCTATTGTCCACATGCTTCTACATGAAAGAATCTCTTCTGAAAAAAAATGTTTTTGCAAAAATATATTGCATCAATCAGTTCTGAGTTTTAAATTTTCTAATGCTTCACACAGATTCATGTAAGGAGTGAGACAAGGGTGGAGGAAGAGAGAAGGGAAGAAATGGCAGAAGGAATCTTCTGCAAGCTGGAGCTCCTCTGAAATCTCATTTCATGCTTCAGATAAATGCTTCTTTCACTTTTCTGCCTGGGCGGGATCAAAGTATTTGTTATGGGGAAAAAAACACAACACTTTTGTATTTCCCCAGTTCCTAATGCTGGATAATACTCTTATATCTAAAATCATCTGAATAGGAGAGGAAAAATATCCTCTTCTTTTTGTCTGTCCTTGGATCTATCAACAGCAAACTACTTTGATACAATATTACATCCTCAGCCACACTGGTCTGAGAAGTGATATGTTGCTTCATGAATCATTTGACTTCCGTTCATATTAATTAACTTTATTCTATATATAAAAGAAGACTGATAACAAAGACTGTGCATTATGCAAACACTGCACTACACTTGATCACTTTTAAACCTCATTAAAACAAGCTGTGTTTTTCCCATATGTAGAATAACTCTCAAAAGACTCTATTTTATTCATTGTATTTGGCAGTCACAGCCACATAGTAAATGATCACATTATATGCAGCATCCTGATGCACAGAATGTAAATGCTGAGGAGGATAATGAATAGGGCAATTCGAGAACAAAATTACATTTCCTACTCACGGGTCTGATCAGTCCTAGCTAACGTGCTCATAAGTAAAGAATTAGATATGGGAAGGTGATTGGTGATTAGACGAGTGAGGAAACATATTAATTTTAACCAGTAGAAGACTGGTAAGTAGATATGTGCAATAGAACTCCCAATGGATGAGATGCATAGGTGAATGCCTAGGGTACCGAATAGCTGTAGTTCATTGAAAGGTCTTTTCTGTTGACAGAGCAATTTCTGCATACCACTCAATATATTTCTTCCCGTGCATCTCCAACAGAATTCAAATCAAACACTTGACCTCCACAAAGATTTGTTGTAAGAGTCTTAACTTGGTCACATTTCCTTGAAATACTTACCTTCCAAGCTAATGTGAAGAATCAAGAAGTGCCAATGCTGTTCAGGGAGAAAAAAACTAAACTGACTCTGTGTTATTTTGGTATTGTTATCTCAAAAATTCTTCTCCCACTTGTGAATAAGAAATTTCTACTTATTTCTATATGCAGTAGATTTATTGTGTGTGTATATTTGGGGTCTTTTTTTTTTTTTTTTTTTTTTTTTAAACATTAGTGGTCAGTACATGATCCTTCCAAGTTCTGCTATATTTTGGAATTCTATCTCTTCACTTTTTTGGCCAGGAACCAGAAAATCAGACATAAGATAGAGCTTTGAAAGGAGATGTCCATAAGACAGTTCATGTCCTCATCAACAGCTTCTGCACTGCTACAGCAACAAATTGCACATTGTCTCGGATATGATGGACTTTGCACAACCAGAAGTTGCCTTTGAGGAGATTGGGGATGAGAGAAGGTAATTGAAAAAAACTGGAAGAGTAGATGTTACTGTTTTCTCATCACAGCTCCTTCAACCACAGCTAAGTGTGGCTCTGCAGTGAGTGGGATGGAAACTTTTTGGTTCATAGTAACCTCTTGCAAAAATTTATCACCAAAGGGCTCATTTGGAGATCCAATGATGTAGGAGTTATCGACGTGTAACACTGGGGCAGCAGATCTTGATATACACCATTCATCTGGAAGAGTTTTGTACTTAGCCACCCTGCATAACCCGGCACTGAAGGTGGCTAAAGCATGTTTTCATGACATACTCTTTCCTAAGAGCTCCTCTATGTGGGACAAGCTGGAAAAGTACATCTGAATGAACTAACAGTATTGGTTAAAATGGATTTGTTAAACTGCATTGAGCCTCATTATAGATATTCTCATTCACCACTAAAACAGCCCTTATTCAATTCAGTTTGATCCATTTTGGCAGTGAACTAAAGAGAACTGACTTGCATTGGTTAAGTGCCCAGATACTGCTGAATTCAGTCACTAAGCCTATGCAGACCTTTTAGACATTACTTGCACACATCTAAGTGCCTCTCCCAGGCAGGATATACCTTAGATCAGCTTGGGCCATTTCTCTGTTTGAAATGTCTACTGTAATTTAACATGAGAATGTCATTGATAATTACCTGTTTATACCAGAAAAGATTAACTGTTGAACTGCTATGGCCATGTTATTTCTCTGACAAATTTTGTAGGCTCATTGTCTTGTGAAATATGCACCATAGAATGATTTTAATTTTTTTTCCTATTATAAGGAGATAAGAGTATTTCTGTAGGTGTTTATACTTAAATAAATCAAACCTGTGCATATTATTCTGGCAGAATTCAAGAAACAAACAGACATCAAGAAGGATCATGAAGCCTTCAATATCTTGACTTTGTTAAGCCATGTTGGTCTAGTGGGGTAGTTCTGTCCCTTCATCTCATGGTGGGGGATATTGTTTTAGAACATTCAGATCATCCTTCTTGGGAGCATCATCTTTCCCAGCATTCTTTTTTTTCATCCATTTTTCTTTGACCCTTGTATCATACAGAGCACATCTCAGTGCTAGTGCTGCTCTTCTCTCTCACGTTCTTGAAAATTAAAGAGCTAACATGGCAGGAGGAAATAAGCCCAGGAAATCAAACATAATCCACTTTCAGTCCCTTCCTTTCCACAGTGATGGAGTATGGAAACATATAGGAAGCAGCGCCCCTGCTATTAGAAGAGATTCAAGGGTATAATGAAGACAAAGGCACGGCTAAAGTAAGGCCAAGGGAAGTGGAGTGCAATGGGTTAGGTTACAGAAAATAATGTAGGATAGGGCATGAAACTAAGAGTTTTGATATTAAAGTGGCATTCATGTTTATTAATTTGAGTATTGCTTGGACTCTAGAGATTTAGATCTGCTGCTACTACGGAAACGCTATATAACTATATGAATAAAAATGCGTAATTTCTTTTTCTGAAATAACTAAACAAAATAAATACAGCTCAAACAAGCATGAATTTCATAAAATTCAATTTCATAAGATTTCCTGTGATGTATACTTTTTGTTCTGTCCAGGTCTGCTAACCCTAAATTGCCAATGACAAAAACATAACTATCATTGTCTAGTTGTTAGACGTATGGTGAATTATTTTGAAGAAAACAGTGGCTGAATATACAAATCATGGTACCAAATAAATACCTAATTTACATCATGATCAATATCATAAAACGTCATTTTTTGATACTGCATGAGCCTCTGATAGAATGTGGAATGTTATGCAGAAATGTGAGCTGAATATAAGGTATGCTTGCGATAGACCGAGTATAAAAGATAGCAGTACTTTTACCAATGTAAAAATATTGTCCCATTTTAAGTAATTTCCTCCACACGCCTGAATATTGTTAGAATCCTCAGCTTTCAAGTTCGACAGATGTTGCTGGTAAGTCTGCTTCTCACTGTATAACTGAATTTCTTTAATCCATCCAGTCCAGCAAGTGCCTCTTACCCGTTTTCATTTGAACATCCTTTTGTCTCCACACAGAAACCTTCTTTCTACATGTGTTCAAGCCATCTTGGCTACAGTTTTACTTTTCTTCCTTTCCAGGAATATCTTGTGTCAGTTGTAGACAGAACTGTTTCTTAGTCAAGCATCCCTTGCTTGACTTAATGAAGGTTACTCTCCCTGATCAGGGAGCTTGGAAACCATGAGAACAACTTGTTCCAATGATCCAAGTTACTACACTGTTAAAATTTAAATGGTTATGTGTGTGGGATCCCAAAGATGAGCCGAAGAGAAGCTGTCATGTTGGAGTATACTAAGCTGGTACCCCAGGACTGAAGTAATGTTGAACAAAACCTGTCAGTTATGATTCCTTCTCACTGCATTAGTTGAATTAAATTACATTGTCAATTTATTTGTGTGCTGGTTATTCTTCCAATCAAATTAAAGCTCCTGTCATGAATTAAAAAGGAAGGATCATCTTATTGAATTGTGAGAGACATGTTGTTTCTACTTGAGATATTAATAACACCTTTTATTATTAAATCTGGAAGAAATCTTATAAACTAATTCACTATCACCATGGATGCTGCAGTTTATCAGCTTTAACAGTAAGCGAAAATAATTCATTTTTTCTTGAGCTTGATTGTCTCTTGAACTGCTCTTCTGGGCCCAACCCATCTGATTCGGAAATTAAGGTAGAAGATCTATTGTTTTGAATGTATCTGGATCAGGCCAATGGGACTGCTTAAGAAAGTACGTAGTTGCAGGATTAGGCCCTTTTTGATTTGCATCCATTAGTGCAACGCTACTGTTTCTTCACAAAATGCTGTAGTGTATCCTAACACTCCTATTTTCTGTTTATTTTTATTCCCAAAAAATTGAGAAAAAAACCCCACAAAAATTTATTTTTCCCAAACTAAATTTACAGAAATAAATAGCCCTGTCCTTTTAGTTGTGGCTTTAATAATATCTTCTGCCTTCTTCCAAACTGTTTTTTTCCCTTTTTCTCAATTTGATTTTAAAGCACAACACAGTTAAATTTTAAAAGATGTGTGAAACGTATATGATCTTGAGATTATTCAGGGAAAAATCTGAAATTAAAAAAAGGAAATTTAAAGCATATCCCAAAGAAACTGAATATTAATCTAAGGGGAAAAACATTGATAAGCCTTTATGAAGAATGAAGATATTTGTTTCCTAAATCACAGGTCTGCCTAGTTGAAAGGTGAAGATGGCTCATTTGTTAAAAAGCTATTGGAGCTAGATGATATATGATGATTAATTGTATTATGCAAAGTCTGTCCCAGGTGTACAGACCTCATAAAGCAAAAGATGACAAAAGTACATTATTAGCTCCCGTCACAGTGGTAAAATAAGCCAACCTGTGATCTAATTATCAATTTTTTATATATATGTGATTATAATGAGTGTTCTGACAGTATGTAAAGATGGAATTTAAGTATTCATGGTTTTATCCATAGTCTTTCATTTGGTTTAATTTGAAAATGTAATGCCTAATTTACCAGCAAATCTAGAAAATATGGTTCCAGACTCAGATGATTTTTACAGTATTAAAAGCTGAAGCTGCCCCTGGGAAGGTATTTATTTCTCTTCTCCTTGTCAATAATGAATGACCCTACATAGTAGAAACCTTATTAGAGTCTATGTTTAATGATTGCCCTAGTGATATGAGTGGCCTGATAACAAATTGAAATGTCAGACACTCCATGACCCTCTAATAATATTGAAATCTGCCAGCCCCTATTAAAATGCCTTCAAACTGTATTATCCTGTGGTAATAGATCAGTTACTTACTCTCACTAATGCAGTTATGTGGGACACTGCAGCATGATCTTTTTAATCAAAAAAGTCAAAAAAGGAATGGAAGAGTGGGTAAAAATGAGATATTGTCATGATAAGTCATGAGGAACTCACTTCATTAAGGTGGAAATCTTCTCGGGAAGTATGGCTTTGATTGATACTCATTCTGGTGTGTCATACAGTAAAAAGAAAGAAGTAACTTTCAAATTTGAATGAACAGGATTTTCTTTCCCTTTTTTACCCTCTCCCTCCTTCTGTCTCTGTTTTAATGGATTATCTTATTGCATGAGCTATTTTCATAGGTCCAAGTGCAATCCAATGTGTTCTAGTGTTGCCACAGGAAAAGAAAAACATGCAAGAATCAGAACTACTTTTTCATCATTATTTTCAACAACTCCGCTGCACTCTTACATGGAGAGCATGGTGTTAAATTTTTCCTGTCTCCAAATATATATAATAAGGAATATCAATAAGAAAAGTAATATTTATCCTCATAATTATAACAAGGAAAGCAAAAGTAACAGCAATTGTAGCAATTGAAAAAAACAGTATCTCATACTTCTTTCTTAGGACTTACCCCTCTCCGCATTATGTTTATATGTAGAAGTCATATCTCACAGAATCCCAGAATGAGTAAGGTTAGAAGGTACCACAGTGAGTCATCTCCCTGCTCTTGCCATGTTTCAAACTACTTATTTTTTTGTTCTGTTGCCTTGGAAAAAGCAAAAGTTTTCCACCACTTCCACTACCAAGAAAAAAATAGAAAACCCTGAACATTTTCTCTCATAAACACACTTTTAACAATTCAGCTTCTACAAGTACAACTCTCATACTAGGGTTTTCTGTACCAGTAATACCAGAAACACTGAAAGTTTCCTTCAAGGGTGAAGAAAGGCCTTTGATTTGGTCTCCCTGTAGTATCCATAAAACCAAATTGGTTAAATTTAGCCCACAGAAGTGTACTGTTAAGTGGTGGAATAGGAGCTGTATCTTCAGGCTCAAAAGGTTGAAATCAATATTATAAACTTCCACTGGCAGCAGGATAAGTGGCATCCCTCAGGGGCTGATATTATGCAACATGTTCATTAACAACCTGACCAATGGGATGGTCAGCCTATGGCTGACTCCAGACTGGTTAAGAGGCAGGGAAACAGGGCTGCTATTTATACCAACCTCAACAGGCTGAATATACTTAAATCTTTATCACCCAAGACCATAACCAACACAATCAAAACTGGCCCCACTTTGAGTAGAATGCTGGACGAAACAAATTTTCCGGAGATCACTTCCAATTTGTGCCAGTGTTAGGATTCTGAGACTATAACATACTATATACCAGTGTTGAAAAATCTTTAGTACCCAGACTTGAAGGTGTGATCAGACCCTGGGCAGGGTGTCCATAGATATATCTTATGATGAAGTATCAGCTGCAGCATTTACATGGCAACATTTATTGCACCTGAATTGCAGTTTTGTGCGTAGATTTACTCAAAAGATTAGAATGATGAAAAGCACTCTTGGTAATCTCAGACTGTCTCAAAACACTTTATTCTCTTGAAGCTAGAAGGAACCTGTCTTTCTGCTGTTAAAGATGTTGAATTGTGCTTGCCTGTGGGATTCTCTGCTCCATTCCTTATTATGGAAAAGAAAATGGGATTAGTTGGGAAGTCTGCCAAGTTACAGCTTCCAGGTCCTCCACTTTTTAAAGGGAAGTCATGGAAATTGTGACCTTCTGAACCAGGCTGTAGCCCTGAACTTGTGCTTAGTATTTTTACATACGTACACTGAGAGTCCCAAGGTCACCTTTCAAACCTTTTGACTTCCCAGCTGAAATACATCTAGAACTGACTACAGCTACTCTTGTGAAATGCCTAAGAGCATCTAAAGGTATTTCATAAGATACTCAAGGGCACACTTATTTGCCAAGTAGACTCTCCCTGGGACCTTGTGTCTTTCTCTTCCCCACTTGAAAATACCGCATCAGCCGATGTTCTTCCTAGGGGAGTCCTGAGCAGAGCAAGGGAGATATACAGAAGGTCTGTGCTGAGATGAGTTCAGGTTTGCACACAGCTGAGTATGGGAACACTCTGGGCTTCAAAACTGCAGGATTAGAGCTTAAAGTCTCTATACCATAACCCCCTAGATGAATAATCAGGAATATAGTATTTATATATTGATAGGTATATGAGCATGTACCACTTGTTTCGAGAGCAACATCCGCCTGCTTCTGTGCCTTCTCCCCTGCCCTGCTGCAACCTCCTCCAGGGGTGCCTTCTCCTACGTGCTTTCTACCCTACCACAGTGCCTCATCATGTACCTCTATGCTAAAGTTTTGGGTGACTCTCTAATCAAACTACTGAATCATAAATTCTAGTTTTCTTTTCTTTATAAACCATTTAAAACTAAATCCCAGTGCAGGACCAGCAGCCTCTTAAAAGCTTTTAGTTATAACTGACTCTAATTTGTGGCTATAAACAGCAGGATGAAAGTTATGACCTGGCTTCAGAAGGATTCTCTACAGGAGCAGAAAACTGTGAGAAGATTTTGACAGGAGTTTTGTATGAGGTGTAGTTAAATTCAGCTCTACTTTGGAAAAAAAAAAGATTTTGTAAAAATAGCTCCATGTTTATTGGTTTTTTATCAAACAGGCCTAGCTTACAAATAAACAGATAAATATTGTACCTGTCATTCCTGCAAACTCACTGTGGGCTTTTACTGTCAGCCTTCGCTTCCCTCCATATCACCAATCGTCAGCAGTAATAAAGACCTGCAGGCCAAATTAGTCCCCCTGAGATGACTGTGTAAACACTGCCTTGTAATTGTGCTCTCATTGACATGCCTGCAACTCTCGTAATGCCAATGGTTTTCACACAGGTAAAGCTGACTGAGTTTAGTGAATATTTCATTGGGGATACACAAAACACATCAGGCCCTGTAGCTCTTTGCTGCCTTACCTTGTAGAGAGAGCAGCAGGAAAAAAGCAGTAAGCTCTAGAAATCAGTTATATTTCATTGTCATGTATTGTATTTGTATTTGATAAATACTGCAGAAATTCTTTCAGTTGTTTAACAAGCCCAAACTGCTTTTGACTATCTGAAAAATACATAAAAGATTGATTTGTTTTCCCCCAGGGCCAGCTTTTGATTGTGAACTGCATTTGGAAAGGCCCTACCCTACACTGAAATGTGCCCAAGGAAAGGGAGGGCCAGCATGGTCTCATTGTCGGGCTGGGACCTACACTGATCTCACCGAGACACATTCCTTAGCTCTGTTTCACCCACTGCCAGGAGCTCCCGTGAGTTACCTTGGAGCTGAAGGCAATGGGACCTCTTGCCAAGCACAAAGTTAAGCACATGCATAACACAGAATCAACCTCAAAATTTATGTATTCATTTCATTGAGTGCAGAAATGCTAATGGCTTGTATTTTTCAAATTAAAATCTCTAATTTACCATCCAAAAATATTTGAGACAAAATGCTTATGCTAGATTTTTCTGGATAAGATTTGTCTGGGGACATTTTTCCATAACATGGGATATATTTCCATGCACTTCTGAATGCAGAATAGCCAGGCAAGGCATAAATAGTGTCAGACAAATATCCACTTGCTCATGGATACCATTTTTTTTAACACTATTTGTTCAGCTTCACTTAAACTTTTAACCAAAATAAACTTGAAAGCCCAGGAAAAAAATCTCAATTTCTCATTGCTGTGTACCTGATAAGCTTGGTTAGAAACCAAAGGATGTTCATAAATATTCTTGTCTATTTTCGTATTTGTTATTCTGTAATAACCCATATTGTTGAACTGAACACTTATCTTCTAGATTTTGTCACACAGTTCTTCATATAGCATCAATTATAATTCTGAATAGCCTCCAGTTTTGGCAATTTCCTTTCATCCCTGATGGCAATTTTCACTCTTGTTGTATCTATTGTGAGATGGCATATGTAACCTTTGGTCATGCAGAATATTAATCTATCTTTGATCATATTCCCCTGTGTATCCTTCCCCCACTATCTGATTTTCCTCCAGAATGAACTCTGAAATAACTCAACATCTTTATTATTGTGATCAGTTAACTTTAGTTTTAGTTAACAACATGGGTTCTATGAGTTTGTTTGTTTGGTTTTTTTTTTTTTTTCCTAAAATATTGCTCCAGCTGCTAAGATGGTGATTCTTTAGAAATTTCTTTTACTGTTTTTGTTTTTATTTTCCTGGATCTTTGCTTCACAGAAGTAAATATCAGAATACACAGCTGTAACATAAATCTTCTAAACTTAGTATAGATATCAAAGAAGGAAAAGGCTTTTTCTGTTGTCACCTTCCTGTCAGTGCAGGTCTGCATCTTCTGAGTGATTTTGCGCATAAAGCATCCCACAAGTAAGATTTTCCACTTTTTCAGATACTATGACTACTTTACTCAAGAAAATTTTTTTTTTTACATTTTAATCAAGATGACAACAGGACCACCTGTGATTCCTTTTTCGGGATGCAATTGCTCTTTTTTCAGGCATTTGTAGAACTTTCCTTTACTGTGTCATACACAGCTAGGCCATGGAAGTGTCCTTTGTCACTTTCTACCATCCTTGAATCACTGTTGTTCTCTCCACTTTGTCTGCCTTCAGATTCTGTATCCCAAACACCCGAGACAATTCACACACCAGAAGATATCTGAAGAATTTTGCCCTCACAAATACATCTGAGTTAGCTAGATTGGTATCCTGAATAAAACTTGATGGCTGGAATCTCTCTATGAGCCAGTGCCTCTGTGTTTGCATCCCGCAACTGTGCTATCCTTTATACCCATCCCTGCTCCTCTGTAATTTGTTGCCCACTGTCACCAACAGGTTTTTGCCTCCTATTGGATTTGTGGCTTCCCCCAACCTAAGTTATTCTTCCCTTGTGGCATGCATTAGTTTGCATTTTTACAAGCTGAATCTCATTTTGCTGTTCTCAGTCTATATTTCTCTGAGCTGCTTCATATTACATTTCTTGATCCTTGCTCACGTATCTCCCAATTTAGCATCTGCAAATTTAATGAATGTGGTTTTATTCTGCCATCTTCATGATTATTGATAAAGGTGGTAGGTAAATATTGGTCCTACTGTACGTCTCTGTGATTCTGCACTTCTCCCTTTACATCCATGTTCCATTCCCCTGCCCTCAAGGTCTCTGCATTGCACTGCCTGGCAGTACTTTCTCCTTTCAGCAGTTCCAGTTCCAGCCTTTCTGTACTTCTACATAAATCTAGTCCACATGTTAACTTGCTATATAACTGATTCACCAAAATCCACATCTGGAATACAGACTGTACCTCAAACACTCAGAAGTTTAGGAAATATCACAAAATGTAATGATGAGTTAAATCTCATGGGTCGGTTACCTAGTTCTGATGTAATGCTTACATTAGATCAGAGTAGTGCATCTCTTGTTTTGAAAACAGCGACAGTTTAACAGGTTTTGTCTTCTTATTGGTTTTGTTAATCTTGTCAATTTTTTCCCTGTACAGAGGAGAGCTTTTATTGCGGATTCAACTACACTATGTTGAGGGTACCATACATCATCTGTACACTTATTCTTCCAGAATAGGCACCTTGATTCTGCTACACAGCAAGAGGTGAACAGGTGATAGAGATTCCTTGCTTGTGTGTGACTTTGCTTAAATTCACAAGTTTTGTTAGTGTGACTGAAAAGTCACCTTGCTAAGTGGCACAGAATCCCAACATACACAGAATTTCACTGGCAGAATAAACGTTTCTTTACAGGTATTGTCTTCAGAGAGTTCATAGAGGTTATGGCAAAAGAATGAGGAGGGGAATGTTATTTATTTTTTTCTTTTTGTGTAGGATGTGTAGAAGTATTTATGCAAAGTTAACAGTTACTTAGCAACTTTTTATCTCAAAAAATGCATACCCATATATTAAGAACAGTAATAGATAGAAGGGAAAGAGAAAACGAGTAATAAAGTAATATGAGTACTATGACTAATATGATCAGCAGTGAAAGCTACTTCAGCTGCAGTTACCAGTAGTAGGATCAAACAATTTTAAAGCTGTGGAAACCACAAAAGAAACAAGAAAGTGGGATGAAAGGCAATAAAAAAGGCCAGGCGATCTAGCAGATGGATCACCAGTTTACATCTTCAGCAAAATACATCCAGCTTTCTGCAAAGTCCCAGACTGCTTGCATGCCCTCAGGAAACTACATAATTTACTGTATTGGGTTTTTTGTGGCTAGGTTTTGGTAGCAGTGGAGGGGATGAAGGGGAGGCTTCTTCGAGAAACTGCCCAGGTTAAACCACTACATCTACAAAACGAGTCTATGTCATAAAAATCATAAAATCGTGGAATGATTTGGGCTGGAAGGAACTTTAAAGATCATCTAGTTATAACCTCCCTACTACGGTGGATACTGTCCACTAGATCAGGTTGTTCATAATTACAGAATAATTTGAGGCCTGTGGATAGCAGCATGGACAGGCAGCAATTTTAACTTGAAGCTATCTGCCAGCTCTTGTAAAATAAACATATTTAGCAACTAATGCCTTCCTTTTCCTAGTAGAAGTTTTAACAAAGGCAATTTACTTAGAGATTGTATTCAAATCATGCACAGATATATTTCTAGGTACTATCTCCAAAATATTCAGTCCCACAGTTGCTTTCCAGCTGTTCAGACTGCTACATCAACCAAACACTCATGACTGGTAGAAAGTATAACAAGCCTGCAGAGACTTATGCGTATGTAGCTCTTCAGATTTCCTATCTATTATTCTGTTGTGAAAAATGGATTAAACCCCAGCGGCACACTTCAGTCCCTAGGCATTTTTTTCCTGTTTATTTTTAAGACACCATTTTCTTTCTTGCTCTCTTCCCTTTTTTATTGACATATTTATAAATGTTCTTTTTTTCCTCTCTGTATCTGTGGCTGGCATTTACCCTTACTTTTTCCATTCTCAGCTGTGGTTGAATATTCTTGCTTCACTGCCTCCTCCTTCTTCATTTCCAGTTGACAGCATCATTGTAAAGGTGAACTAAAAAGAAAATTGGAAATTCTGTTTACTTCACCACTATGCAGTGAATGCCCACCTAAGCAGTCTCACAGAGAAACTCATAATGGGAACATGCTGCACCAACAGACGTGTCCTTTCTCTAGAGATTGCAACATGTATTGCAGGAACAGTTAGTGTTTAGCATTGCTGTTGTGTTGCTGTGCAAAGGTGGCCTTGAGCAGACCGATACAGGGCAAGATTCATTCCATCACACTATCACAATATGCATTTCAAACCTTCTTTCTTATTTATCTCTACTTATCACCCTTTATATTCCTGAGTTAAATCCTGATCCTTTCCCATCAAATGTGTAATGCTTCTAATGTATATGGTAAAGTGAAAAGGACTTTCGGAGGCTATACTTTAGAGTAGGTTGCAAATATCTATCATGAAGTCATGCTCTGTTTCCATGGTCTTTGCATAGGAGTCAGCAAATCTGTGTGTGTCTGATGGAGCTCAGGGGCAAATCATCACAAAAATATCTGCTGCTTCAATGTCCTGCTTCTGTTTTGGGAGTATTTCTAAAAGATGAGGCCAGAAACGGGGTAAATAACAGAAAGAATGACTTCATTTTTGCCTGATCTGTAAGATTTGTAGCTTTCTGAGGAGTCATTTTTAGAGAGTTGCATCACTGGTTCTTGGCAGCCGTACCAACTAAGAACCTCTTTTACCCAGCCAGAACATGGAAGGGAGAGAAGACAAACTTCACTGCTACCCTGGCCTCTCTTTGCTGGTTTCTTTTCCCCTGCTACAACACTTTTAAGTTTAGTACAGTCACTTTTAGAGCCTAACACATTTTTCCCTGCATGTTCACAGGTCCACTGTAACCCAGAGGAATGAACTTCAGCGCTGAGGCTTCCCCACCCTGTATTTTGTTGTATCTACTGTGTTGCCATGCCTATTTACCCTTTATAATGATGGCTTTCTCAGTCTTGGATTAGCATTTCAATGAGACATAGACAGGACCATTGGCTGAGACCATGGCCAGTTCAAAAGGAGATGTTAAGCACAGACTTCTACTTAATCATCCAGAAACCATGGCCTCTTCTTGATAATGCTTTTATGTCTAAAAACAAAGGCTTTTTGCCATAAAGCAGAAAAACAGATGTGAAGGAATGGGATGAGTTTTGCTATTTCCTGACAGAAGAGGAAAGAATGAAGAAATTGTCCTGTGTTTTTTCCCACTTTTAAGTGTGTAAGTCTGCCACTGACTTCGTCTGTCAGCACTTCCTCTCAGGCTTCCAAACATCTTGTCCAAACAGGACAAGGTAATATCCTTCAGTTACTATTTACTTGGCAGAATAGTAACTAACAGACTAGAAGTGAGATTACTTGTCATATTACTAGTCTCTTAAAGTACCCTTTCCCCATATTGTAATAATTACTGGCTAGCTATACTGACTGCTATCTACTAATTTATAAACCTTTCATACATCATCTGTTATCTATTAATGTGTTTCTAGGATTTATTTGTTTCTATGAAAATGAAACTATTATCTTGCAAAAAACTTTCTTAAAAAGGACAGCTAGAGAAGGAACCAGAGACAGTCTTTGGGAATAAAGAGCAAATGGGGAGAAGTTTGGAACAGACTGCACCTCTAAACTCTGGGTTACTGCTCTATCTTTAGAAGGATGTAAAGCATCAAAGCCAAATATAATAAAATTGTGGATTTCCTGGCCTACACTGCAATTACTGGGTTTCTGAGGAATCATGAAAAGGACCAGTGGAAACATTTGCATTGTATGTGTTCCATGTCAGTTATATCTCAAATGATCCAATATATTGGTTCATTCATGCTTTTGTTATTTTCTTGAAATTACATTCATAATGCACACAGAACTTTGAGGGGCAAATAGTGCCAATTGACTGTATATTCATTATTTGTGGAAAAGACTTCATGCATTCTCACATTTTTGTGTGAAATTACCCTCTATGAGATGCTGAAGTGACTGAGGCTACTCAACTGACTCCTTCACAGAGTCCTTCTCACAGTGCTGTTGGGTTGTTTTTGGCTGCATTTCCACCCTTACAAATTGTCCGGCCCAACACAGGAGACATCTAGTGTTAAAACCTTGTGTGATGGAGCCTCAATAGAGAACCTGTCCACTTGATTTATTGTTCTTGACCATGCAAAAAAATTGTCAAATCTGAAAGGAGCATTGTCACACATCTCTAGAAACAAAGACTCAACTCCTGTAAATATATTGGGTAAAATGGTCATTTCTAAAGCCAGTCTATCATAAAATGAGAGTGAGGAAATGCAAATATGAAAATATGAGATCTTATATACTTTGCCTTGACACTTTCTACCTGCTCCTGGCTCTGTTTTCTGTACAGTGTGAGACTCTGTTCCTCTAGCCTACAGTACAAGTAGAGAGAACAAGATCTTGTCTGTAGCATTTTTTATACATTTGTTGAGTCAATGAAAGTGTCGACTGCTTTAAAGTTTTATTTCTAGTAGAGGTTTAAAGATAGGAATTCTGGAGTGTCATAAAACAGATACCATTTCCTTTCTGGCTAGCCTGATAGGATCAAAGTTAGGAAATACTGTGTCTCTTGAGAGAAAGTGATCTCTGCTCTCCAGAGGGGTAAGAGGCTCTTTTTATCTTATCTTACTTATCTGTCTTTCCTATCTCTAGCTATATTCATATGAACATGATATAGACCTGGGACTATTCTCATGAAATATACATTTTTTTTTGGTGTCAACTTATTTCTCCAGAGTTATATGATTTAACCTTGTTGGGAAGATGTCTGTAAAATAAATTCCAGTACTTAACAGACATAGAGGGCCAGAGCCTAAATATTAGGTGTACTCTGTGTACAGCCACAAAAATAATGTTGCCTGGAGTAAACTATATCTCTTTGTCCCTCAGAAGCTCGTCTGAGAGTAATTGTACATACCCAGCTATATCAAAAGACAGCCACAGCTCGATGCAAGACTAAGCTATGACTGAAGTGTCTCAGGTCTCTCTGATCAAGGCAAGCTATAGAGCAGTCACCAGAAATGAAAGAAAGTAAATGACAGAAGCCATGACTGATTATCAGTCTCACAGATATAATAATACAGGCAGGGGAGACCTTTTGTCTTATGCCTTGTGAACAAATTCCATGAAAGATTGTGTTATATACTTGTAGCAATGCTTCTATTTCAGTGTGAATAGAAATGCCTCTTCATATAGAGGCAATACAGAGGATCAAAATTTAAAGCTAAAACAGACCAAGCTTTTCAGAATGTTTAACATCATTAAAATAGTTTATTCAAGAAATAATCCCCTTAGAATTGGTTATTACCACTATTAATGACTTGCTAGTTAAAATATTAATGGCTCATAACTGAAAACTGCTGGTAATGGCTGATTTCAAGGGGTATTATTGCCTAATTAATGATACTTCACCTATTTGCAGTCAGTTTTGTAGGTATCCATTTTACTGTCTGTTTCAGCATACTAAAATCAGTTATTACATGTGAAGGAAACATTACAAAGAGAGACAAAATAGATGCTTATTTTCTAGTTGTTTTGCATTTTGCGCCTTGTCAGCTAGCTTGCATCTGAATTTACTGATCTCCTATTAGTATCCAGCTTCTTATTAGGAATTTTATGTGTATTGAAATTGCATGTTGGAACTGCGTATTAAAAAGTAATGCATGATTTTGGGAGAGGTTGGTAGATGAAAATTTAAAATATTTATTTTAAATCATTGTTTTATAGATCACTTCTTTTGATCTCTTTGATCTGAATGGCCATTTTTTTAACAATATACCATTTTCACCCATTGTTTTGTCATATCGTATTTAGGAACCTTGTTTGACATCTTGATACTATGATTGTTGTAGCTTGTAATTTGCACACCATGTTTATAACAAAAGACATGTTGTAGTAATACCAGTGGTGGAAAGGAAGTAAGCTGAAATGATAAGTGGCAGGATGACTTCGAAGTGTGGAGAGTGTGATAAAAATTTCATATGCATACCAAAAAGCCTCAGACTTCAATTTCCTATGAGTTGCTGGATGTCCATTGCTCTCTGTGCTTGTAGCTGTTATGCTTAGGAAATAGAACATAATACAAATCCTTGGTAACAGGCACTTTTAGTATCAGTAGCCAAATTTCCTGTTTGTACCTGTATTACCTCACAAACTGAATAACAGAAGAGAGAAAATACTTTCATACAGGGATTTTCCATGAGTACAAAACTAACTGTGTTTGATTTGTGGGGTTTGGATACCTGCAGTTCTATCTTCTATGACTATGGTTTCTCAGGAGCCAGTCCTATAAACCCTTACAAGACTAATCTTATTCTCTTGAATGCTCCCAGGTCACAGGCGCAGAACATTTCTGGGGACTGTAAAGGTGGTTATTCCCTTGACCATAAATGTGACTCTAAGCTCAAGCTTTTAGGTACTCAGTAGTCCTTTCAGTGAGCCATATTCTCCTCTAAAAACTCACAGAATTATTTACAATTTTTCTAGTGTACTTCTGGAATTCATTCTCCTTAAGTGGAATATTTCAGAAAATAAAAAAAATGAGTGTATATATTTCACATTGAACAGCTTTTTCACTTTCCAAGTATTAAAATTTTCTTTTAAAGTCAGTTCTGCTGAACATCTCTCCTGCCTGCCTTATTTCTAGATTGCAAGTCGAGAGACTAAGAATCTTACTGAGAGCACAGGGAAGAGTTCAGTTGACACAGATGGTAAAACCTCAGATGAAATTACAATTTTAAAAACATTTAAATCACAGATAATCTTTCATTGTCTAAGAAAATAGGGTAACCATACAACAATAAGGTTGTTCCTTGCACTCCTATGGGCTTTATTGCTTTCATTTACGCAAATTTTGGGCTACCAAAAGATGATAATTTTAATTTGAGATGAAGGACTACCATCTGTGTACATAGTGGACTCCTCTCCCTTATGTATTATCTACACAAATAACACCCATTTTATTGTTTGGGGAATGTGATGAAGAAAACAAAAGTGAATAGAGACAGGTGCTGATCAAACAGATGTTATTTTAGTCTGACTTCCTCTATCTGGCTCATCAGTGTTCGTCAATGCAGACATGCATCACTGCCAATATTTTAAGACTGAGGTAGTCCTACTGGCTTGCATTGCGATTTACTGGGTGAACACAAAGGAATAAATAAAATTATCAAACTTCAGTGATTTTTGTTACAGACGCCTAGAGATGAAAAGCTACTGCAAACTTTTAGTAGGTCACTTCACCTTGGTCTCTTGCAACAATCAGCCTTCCATGAATCTCATCCTTTAATTTTTTGTCTGAACTGACATTTTCAAATGAGTGAAGTGACAGGAACAGCACACAGATACTGAGGAACGTTTACACAAGTAACTTTGCTCTAAGAAGATAGTGTTACTGAATAATCTATATCTGAACTTCTTCAGATACTGAATAAATTATCTCAATGTAATCCATGTGGAATGTAGGCTAAAGCTGATTTTAATGCTAAACTAAACCTCTTTTGAATCCATTTCAGTGAGATGGTTTAATTAACTAGACCAATTCTCCTAGCCCCGTGTACTCAATGCAAATTAATGGCACTCGGAATACACAACCTCTCAGTGTCTTGTTGCTGTTTGCTGTCTGTGACTCCTGCCTCACACACCCCATATCTTGCACTTGTGCAAGTGATTACCTACTTACAGAACTCATTTCCTCATAGGTGGCTTTATAATATTTTTCTTCCATGGAAGGAAAATACGGTGGGTGAACCAGCACAAAATAATTTTCAAAGGTGTCAGTACTACTGTGCCAGAGTATCGTTTCTAATCTCTCATGTGAGTACAAAAGAAATGTTACATTATTTACTTCATACTGTATCATTTACCTAAGGGCAAAGATGAGGGGTCTGTTTTGCATTAAAAATATGCTGCTTGTGCTAGAAGGCACTAATGGGAATTTTAGGTAGACTCAGAATGCAACTTCTTTTTAATTTATCATCTAAATAAAGACTACCTGAGAAATGGCACAGCATTCTTGCAGCAACAGAGAGCAGCCCTTCTCCTAAACACCAATCATGCTGAGGCCATAATATGGATTCAGTCACTCTAGTGCCCTCTGTCACTGAGAGAGAATGACATATAAAATCTGGATTTTCTGTTTCATGAGATTCCTACATGTAAAACTTTTCTTGCCAGAAGGGAATAAATAAGACATGGAATGCTGAAAATCCTTTCAAGTTAAGTTCTGACAAAATCCAACCTTCCCAGTTCTTACTTGAAGAGCACTGTCAAAATGTCAAATTGAGATGAAGCCCTGGCAGGTCACTTTGGTGGAGGCTGTAGAGAGAGACCTTTGAAAAGCTGTCTTTGTTTCCATGTTCACTTAAGCTCTTAGTATTCACAGAGGCCCCCAGCAAAAAGTGTAGCTCTGTCAACTGGGTGCTTTATTAAATATCTGTAACATGAGCTACTGCCCAAAAGGATCTCACATGAAAAGGCCAACAGGACATAGGAGGTAATGTGGAAAAATGATGCCCTACTTACTGGGACTGAAACAACAACCATCCAGATCCTTTCTTCCACCACCAGCAGCGGGCAGAGGCTCTTATATAAACATGTGAGGCCTCAGCAGATCGAAAAGGGTCTACAAGCAGACAAAGAGTCAGGAAAGCCACTGCATCACTACCCAGAGCAGGAGGGCTCCAAGTTTCTGCTGAAAGGTACCTCAACCAGGCAGCCACATCAGTTCTAAGGGGAAGCTGCTTTTTCCAGTACTGTAAAAACAGGAGCTGCATGTTGGTGTCCTGTGCTTCACCTCCATACTGTCAGTATAGAGGCCTGAAACCTCAGAGGAGCTGGTGAAGAAACTAATTCTCATTGTATTCACTACTGGAAATACTGACTCACTGTGGTTTGCTGTTCATAACCACCTGGGCTCCTCAAATGTTGATACTAAAAATTTACTAAGCAACTGAAGAATTTACCAGAGAAGTTTGGTTGAAAAGATAAGAATGGGGTTTTTTGTCCTACTTTGCATTATTTTTTAGATGTGATCCTTGTGGAATTATGCAATGTTTTAAGTTTGTAAATTTTCACAAGCAGTCACTACATATATTGTTGAAGTGTACACATGCAGTGTTATTTGAAGTGTCTGTTACAAAGGAAAACATTGTTTTAAACATGAAAGTGATTCTCACACTTGCCAAAATGACCTCCTATGGCTTGTTCTACATCCAGGCCATGACCACCTGGGCGCTTTCTCTGCACACTTGACTGTACTGTGGATCTTCAGTTCTTTTATGGGTGAAACTCGACTCATTTTCCGGTGAGGTCATGAGTTTGCCCACAAAGCATCCTTCAGACTCTTGGCCTAATGCCATGGCGAGGGCAAGGATGGGTCAAATTTGTGAGATGGTTTTGCCTCTTCATGACTCCTGCACCCAGTGAGCAGCTCCTGCAAGAAAGAATAGCAATTGATATCATCAGAGTCATACTACAAGGTTAAAATTGATCTGTGTATTATACATCTTTACCCATTGCACAGCTGATGCACAGAACAATCCAAGGCTCATTTGCATCTGACCTTTCCAAGTACTTACTGCTGTGTGGTTAATTTAAGCCAATATGACATACTTATTAGTGTTACTAGTTATATCAACAAATTAAGTGGTGTTTATGTATTACCAACATAGCTGATTACAATGAAATAAAAAAATAAAAACCCAACAACCACAACCCCCCTCCAAAAAAAAAATCAGTCAGTGAAGACAAATAAAGCTAGTTGAACAAGGTAAATTTATTAATTTTTTAATGTTTTTTCTTGAGTAGAAGGAGGATGAGTTAACTATCTCCCAGAAAGGCAGCGTAAATCAGTTCACATCATACCTTGTAGAAGAAGAGTAAAGACGTGTCTCTAGAAGGAAAAGCAATCAACAGAAGGGGTGGAGAGAAAGTATAAATCAGGATGGTTTACGCTTCCTTCCACCTTGTAGATTGCTTTTCCTTCTTTAACCTCCCTCCCTCCTTCTCCCCCTTCCTCTGTCTTTCACTTCAATTCAGCTTCCCTGTGCATATACCTTCTCACAACATTTGAATACGTTACAAAAGCAAAAGCAAAAGATTATAAAATGGGCTGAGTGTTGTGCTAAGTCTCTCTTCATTCTGGACAGAGAAATGTCCAATTGACAGGAAGTTTTGAATCAATAACAACTCACCTTGAAATTGTGCTTTACTACCGATCTATGGACCAGAGCTAGACAAACTTTGTTTCTAAACCGTTTGAATCCCATTGAGTCTGTAGTGATGCGCAAGTACAAGGCTTCCCTGATGGTATCTTCTGAAGCATCTGTGTAGTCCTTGACATGAGCAGGGTCCTAGTCCAAACCATAACTGGTGAGACATTGTATTGCAGACATAACTGGTAATATGACTTGACATGGGACTAAGACAAAAAATGGAGTCCTGCAAAGGACAGTTTCTGCTTTTCTGTGCTGTATATTCACTTTTGTTTCCTTTAGGTTTAGACGTCAAATTCCTGTTCTTCATCTTTTTACAAAGTATTGAAACAACTTTTATGAAAAGACCTGTCACTGAGATTGTACTCGTTCCTTTTTTGCAATCTCCATTCAAAAGAATAATCTTAGTAGAATTCGAAGTCTTAGTTCAGTCTCTGAATGATCTTACAACAATGTGTGACAGCTGCAATCCTTCTGTTCTAGTAACTCATTCCATTGAAATTTTGAGGAGAGAAATGCAGCATTCACACATGTTCCTTGTGATCAAATTACAATAAAAAACTTCTGCTTTGTCTGAAGTGTGATAGCACTCACTCAACTGTACATTCTCAGGCAGAAGTGAATGTTGGTGTTTCTGAGAGGAAGGATCAAGGGTTGCATTACAATGCAAAGTCAAGCTACATAGCAAGGGATATATTTGTGCTAATAGAGTTGATAGAAACATGAGACATTTTTTCGGAAGGGTGAATACAGGCAATGAAAATAGAAAATGCAGTTTGTGGAAAATTAGAAAGATGATCTAAGTTAGACATTTCCTTTCCTGAAAATTCTAATTAGGTGACTTGCTTACACAGTACAATCAAAAAAAATACAATAAAACCTTTTAAATTTGCAGGTGTCAGCCTAACAGATAGGAAACACTGATTCCCTTTTCAGACTTTATTGTCTAATATATTCTGAGAATGTTTTGTTCCTTAATTCATATAGCAACTTTACTTTTCAGTCCCGTTTACTGAGAACACTTTTCACAAAGCTACATAGGTGATATCAGAGTTTTATGTTGATATGTGAACATAGCTGCTGTAGTGTAGTCTGATTTACTGAATGTCCATGAGGACAAGCAAAAACAACATTACATTTAATGGATTTTTTTTTTCCTGTGAGGTAATAAAATGATATACAGTGAAGCCACACATGGGACTGCAAAGTTTGGACCTTTGTTAAAAAGCCTACAGTGGTTCCTTTACTCCAGGGCAAAGATGACTCCATGACTGATGACTTTGCCCAGGAAGGATGTATTAATCTTTGTGTTTAGAATAGACTTCAAGAGCTCCATCACAGGAAAATCTGTTAACTGGCTGCTGTCAGTGGCAGTTGTTTGTGTTTCCTTTGGAGCTCAGTTTTTGGCATTGTCATCCTGATCATATGGGTTAAATCTCCGAATTTATACAAAACAATTTGTGCAGCTATTTCATTTTCCTTGCAAGTTCCTAAAAGATTTCCAAACAAGGCTGAATTTAACTAGAAAGAGGGCAAGTGTTTCTATTCTCAATTTACAGGTGGACAAATTATGGCATGAATAAGTTTTGTGATATATGTAACAATGGCACAAGAAGTTTTGTCAGAAAGAGGGCAAGATTCCAGACGACCAGAAAAGGAACAGTTTTCCTGTTACAGACATCTGGAATATTCATTTTTTGCTTTCTCTTGCAAAAAAGAGCAAGATGATTAACAGAAAAGAAGAAGAAATCCATCACAAATATCTTCTTTCCATTTGGCATCCAAAATACCCATATAATTAAATTTTTGAGTAACTCTTAAAAAATTTGCATAAATAAAAATACACTAGAAGGTAATAAATATTTCCTATAAAGTATGTAATAGTTAAGTAGCATAATGATTAATTATGTGTGGTTTCTTAAAGTATTTAACCCTTTCTATCACAAGAACTATGCAGTTAAGTACAGAGAAAGAGACAATAATGAGGAAACAAATATTTCTTTCTCGTTATATGCTTTCAAAGATAAGACATAAATTACAGTGAAGTTAACAAACACCAAGACCCTTTGGCATTTGACACAAGAGCCTTTTCTCTTTATTTTGGCATTCTAATAATGCTTGGAGTCCTTCCGTTCAAGCAAGTCAAAGGCAGATGCTTTATTGTGGCTGTTGTTTCTCCTTTGGGGTTGTACATTAGGTTAAAATATCACAAAAAGCTGCTATTAAAGTGTGAGTCACAGTAGCTATAATTTTTCATGACAGCCAAAGAAAATGTGACATGTTTAGGAAACTCTGCCATTGATGCTAACACTCAGATCTTCAGGCAAATGTTTAATGACATACTCAACATGCTGTGCAAACTGTGCTATCTACCAAACAAGAGAACTATAAATATTCGGAAATGTCACTAAACAATAGGAGATCTTTTGTCCCTGATCACTGAAGGTAAGATAGAAAGCAGGCTGATACTTGAAATGGGGAAAAAAAAAAAAAAAAAAAGGCAAAAAAGCGAAGTTTTTATGTATGCCGCTAGTTTTTGTTTGGCTGCTGTAAATACTATTTTAGAGTATCTAATGTCTGTGCTTAGTGCACAACCATGGATTTCCCATTTCAATTTGATTTAAGCTTTTGTCTGGCAGTGAGCATCTAGGCTTACTATGATTCAATTTCTTTTATTCTACTGCACAGGGAAGTAAGATGCAACTAACACACATATGCATACATCCTCTGAGACTAGAGGCACAAAGTAAGAAATCCTTTCTGTAAGTCGAGCAGTGTTGCCTGTAACGTTCCCATTGAGATTCCATGGGATCATGACTCACCATCAATTGCCTTCTTAGACTAGACACCATGTAGTTATTCAATCCTTATGATTACTGTTAGAAATGGGGCTGTCTTAAGAGTATCCATATGACAAACAATGTTTTGGGAAGACCTATGACTTACAGATTTTAACATGAGTAATGCAAATTGCTACATTATGGTCTAAAAGTCATAAGATCAACGTAATACTACAGTGTAAGTTTATGGTAATTTAAAGTCACTTCTGAGTATCAGCAGTGTGAAGGAGATTATTATTACTCTGTTTCATCCACAAAGACCAACAGGGTTGTGAACAGTAGAAGCACAGAATAAACCTGGTCACAGAGCTGGTCTATAATGCTGTAAAAAGCCATGGAAAATGCCCACTTAGCTTCCCTCTGTTTCATGTGGGGAGCAATTGATTTCTCCTTTCACTGAGAGAGACTGTCTGGTGGGGAAGCAGACATGGGCTTTCAAACTGTTCAAATGTATGATGGATCTTAATCATGGTATTACGACAGGTTAAGAGTTTAAGCCTGCACATCTTGGAGATGATGGAGCTGCCTGGGGATGGGAACTCACTGCAGTGTATTAGCACATAAATCAGGGTTATGAGATCTTGGGCCAGGAGAAAACTGAACTAGAAAAGCAAGAGCAGAATGCCTTGTAGATTAAAGGAAACAGTTTCATACATTTCTATTCTTAGACGGGTGAGGATTGCTGATTGATTTCTTCATCTCCAGAGAATGTGACAGGGGTTTTCATGTTTAAATTTAGAGAGGAATAGTATCGGTTATGCAGAATTCTCTCTTTTAGGCAGTCTCTACAGTTCCCGTGACAGGGAACATGGGACCTGTAAGATTCATTGTAGTATTCTTGTAAACCCAGGCTCAGGGGAAAGCAAGGGCTTTTGCAACAATAATCAGGACTGATATTAAACGTATGATATTTCCACCAGGTCAAAATGGACTGCTACAGCAGACACTACTTAGATAGTTGTCTTCTTTGCTTGTTTCAGAAGAGCACAGCTAAACTACTAAGCTACCCAAAAAGTGACATGAGCTGAGACTTGTGTGCAAGTTTGAGGTCTCAAATCAAAGCACAACGTGGGGTTCTCCTGTTACAAGCTTCTTTGCCCAACATGGCAGTCCTCCTGGACTTTGTGCTCTTGGTGATAGAGTTGCTTTGGTGTAAGGTGCAATGTTCACCAAAGGGCAAATTTAAAGCGGATGGCAACTGTGATGTTTTTCAGCAGAGTTTTAACAGCAGGCTCTGTGGTAGCCTCTTGCCCACTGAGAATACCTATTTCCAGTGTTTTAGGAAATTAATCCCCTGTGAGATCTGTGTAGCTCACACAAGGACATGTAAAATCCAGAGGACTATGGGAATCAGGATTCACTTCTCCCCTCAGAACTTTGTCATTACACAGTTTACAGCATATTTTCATGAGCAGTGCAACATTGGATATCTAGATGTGTACTTTCTCATTTTGGCCAGGGAGAGCACATCCTTATCATGAATGGGGCATTTGATTTCAATCTGGATGGGCACTGTCTGTAAAAGAAGCTGAGGAGAGAACAACTTCAGACTGAGTGCAGCTGCATCAAGGAGCTAACAAATTAATTTTGCAGTGATGGTTGTGCAGAAGACTGTGCAGAAGACAGTAGTGCAGAAGATAGTGTAGAAAGGGCAGAGGAGGAAAAAGAAGGTGTTTCTTCAACTCTGTATTAGAAGCATGAGGACTAGGAAGAAAGATGAAGGCAAAGACATGCATAATGCAGGGTTAGACATTTTTCCATATTCAGATAGCAGGAAAGGCATAAATGAGTAATGTGCTTAATCATGAGAATTTGCTTTTTGGTGAAAGAAGCTTGAGCCTGTAGATCTGGGGCTGGATGAGTATCTCTACATGCCAAATGGGGCTGGGACACGTAATACATTTTCCTAAGTAATTCTATGTTATCTGCATGGAAGAGTGCCATAAGGGTGCAGCCATGAGGAATGTGTCACGAACTGGATCAGAGAGGCTGATCTCACCCTCTATTAATATCTAAAATGTTCAGAAATCTAAAACAAACAAAAAAATAGTAGAGGCTATTCAGAGCAATCGGCATGTCTTCAAGGCTGTAGGAGTTATTCAAAGCAGCCATCGGTATGCCATTTTCAATGATTTTGAGAAAATGCAAATTATCCCTAAGGTCTACCTAAAACATTTGGTGACCCCTTATGCCAGCATGCTTGTACAGAGATGCACTTCTGGTATCATCAATGCTTTTGAAGCAGCCAGAGAGAAGCACTGGGATCCCAGGAGTTCCTGGAGGCCTAGTGTTGTGCTGCAAACAAAGTAGAAAAGAGGAAGACTGGCAGACATTAGAGAATTACTATCTAAGCTAACATCAATGGAAGCTTTGATGCAAGCGTCTTTTGGGAAACTACAATAAAAGGTAGAGTGACTGAAGTTGAGGCAAGCTTAAATAGGCATTCAGACACAGTTACTGATAGAGATAAGAGATTTCAGGAGCTTGAAAGCAAGGACCTAAAAATAGATAATCTGGAAAACTGAGAAAGAATAAACAACACTGGATTGAAAGAAACCCCATACCAGATTGACATAAAAAAGAACTCTTCAATACAGCGCTAAATTAATGAAAAAGAACCCTGAAGTGAGGGAGAGAGAATTTTTTGGGTATATATAGATGGGACATCTCATACACATTGCAACCAACTATGGTCTCTTGATTTAGTAGCCCTGGTTTTTGAACTATGCTGTGCACCAGATTGTACCAGTGAAAAGAAAATGAGCACTTAACAGGAATCGCTAAACTGTGAACAATGATATACCCCACTTAAAGTGCATGAGTTCAGCAGAATAAGAGGGGAAGCACTGATCAGAGAGATAGAATGCCCAGGAATGAAGAGAGAAGCCTAAATAAGCCTACTATTCAGCACACGGGGACTTATGTGACATAAAGTGGCAATTCCAAAGAGTCAAAGCACTAAGCTTGAAGATTCCTTCTAAAGGTAAGGGAACTGAGTGTCATGATGCCATACTAGGGCATGAGTTCCCCACCTCTGTGTTACCTAGGAGCTGGTAGCCAGCTTTTCATGGCAGATACCCACACTTTTTATTTAGTAGCATGCAAGCTTGGCTCATTTCTTCCTGCAAAATTATGTCAGTTGAGAGTAGAGAAAGAGGAAGTAATCATGTCCAAACGTATTTGCCCACAAAATGAGGAGACCTGAGGGAACACAATGTCCCAGGAATATGGGAGTCCACCACTCTGGAAAGCTCTAGAGATCTGGATTTCTGCAATCCTCTTTCAGAGCAATCTGACAAAACAGTTGTTGAGAGGTAGTAGGTGGAAATGCCTGTGGACTCCTATACTGAGTCTTTCTGTCTGAGAAACTGAGGAGTGATATACCAGTTTGGATGAAATTCAGTAGCCTTGATATCCTCTCAAGAGACAGGAAAAAATCGACTTGAAAATGTTTAAACTGCTTTAATAGCAAGAAATAATGTGTTTAGAAAGACATGCCATCTTCATGTTTCGAAGTTGTGAAATGCTCTTCTCATTTATGGATGATACATCTGTCACATTGTTTGAGGAATTTCTGAGAGATAGATATAGTGACAGATCTGTAAAACTTCCCTATTCAGGATAGAACCATGTCATTGCTCTGGATATTCATAGGAGCACCAAAAAATCAATGAAATCTATCCCATACATCCTGGTCCCACTCAGACCCCCCAAAGTGAAGGGCAAACAGAAGTGGTGGGGAATAGCTCACCCTGCAGACACAAATGAATCACAGAGGTGACAACAAAGCTGCAGCGCTCATATAAAAACCTTTTACCATCTGCACCAGAATAACCTGCACTCCACATAATAAGTGAATAGTTTAATGTCTGTACTGCTGGCAATCTGCTCTGCAGAATCACATTCCAGCAACTGAGTGTGTTTTCATTCAAGAAATAAATTAATTCATTTCCTCTCCTTCAGTTAAAACTGAATTCAAACATTACTAGCAAATACTCTGAACAGGTCAGGATTACAGTCAAGGTCTAAGAGGTAGACCCACAAAGGGATGCCCTGAAGGCTTTTCAGTTTCAGTCCACAAAAACCTCATGTGACCTGCCATGTCATGGAGGTGTTACTCAGTGAGGCAGCAAACTTTCTGGAAGGGACTCCACAGCAAGGTATTCAGAATGTTTCCCTTTGCATGTCTGGATCCAGAAATCAAACACCTATGGAAGATGGCATGTCTCACATCTGCTTGATGACAGCCTGATAACACAAGCAATGACTTTGGAAGAGCAGTTGAGTGGGAACCACAGTAACCCAGGCAAAGGCACTGGCTGGCCCTGGGAGTCAGGGCACATCTTTGTCCTTGTGTCACTGTAAGGAGTAGGTCATCTTTAAGACACATCTTCTCTCGTATTTTCCTCCTGACTACTTGAGACACACCCTTTCATCCCAAAATTTAGGCTGTGCAACATTCAAGGTCCTTGTGTGGATCTGGCGACAAAACTTGCTTTCTAAATAATGATGTCCTACCAAATCCTTAAAAAAGGTGCTAGCAGCTCAGCATTATTTTCCCATGTGCAGACAGGCTGAAATTGCACTTCCCTTGTGTTATTTAAAATGTTAACCAGATAGACTTTTTACAGGTTTGTCTTTTAAGCAGAAGCATTCACAATGACTTCTCAATCCTGAGTCTCAAATAATTTCCCAAGGCTTCTTTCATGCCCCAAATCCCAAATTATCTTTCAACCAGCGTGACTGCTGTCATTGCCCCTGATAATTTTTTGCCCTCATTTCTTCATTTCTTTTACATTTCAGAAGCAGTGCAGAATTGCAAGTGCAGGGTAAAACAAGCTTAATTTATCGTGGCAAATAATGCAAGGAATTTCTTTCATGGATTATTCATTTTATACTGAAGGCAACAATAATATCATTTTTTAAAATTTACCTGAAGCTGCAGTATTTGCAGTTTTCTGTCTTAGAAGGTCAGAGAATCTTACCACACAATTTAGGCCCTGTTTGTCACAGATTGGACAGGTTCTTATCGATTGGAATTACAGGGAAACAGATAATTAACAAGATCTACTGTAACTTCAAGGTGGTTACTGAATGGGAGTTGGCTTCTAGCAGACACTAAAGAGAGGGGCAATGAAAACCTAATTAGCATTCAAAAATACTTTAAACAAGATATGTCACAGACAGTCTGTGCAAGAAGGGGGATACTTATTCTTCCATCTAACTGTATAGCTACATAAAAAAACCCATATAAATGATAATAGGCTATATTCCACATAAAAGAAGGCAGCCATTGAATAAAGAAGACACTTAATTGTACATGCATCTTTCAGCCTTGGCGAATAACTCTTGAGCTAATCTGCATCCCACAAGCCTGGTTTGGGGACTAAAATTGTGATGAGTTAATGGATTGGTTTTATTCAGCGCTAGCTATTTTCAGAAGGCAGTAGACAATTAAATTTTTTCCATACGTGGATATAGGAGAAGGCTCATGGTTAAAGTGATAATGAATGCAACATGGTAATTAGTGCAATACCTAAAGATGGCAAAGGTGAATGGTACCAACACTGAAGAAAGGACTTCTGAGGTTACAGTGTAAAGAGAGGGCAGAAAAAATTCTGCAAGAATAAGCACTGAGGGCTTGGATCACTCCTTTCTTTGCTCATGGTTACCACAAAGTACCATCTTTTATTTGCTTTGACATAATATTATGTGAGAAGGATTTGTCTGAGTTAACAGTTGCAGACTGTTGCTCTGTTTAAGACAATAATTATCTGAGATTTTGCTACAGGTAAAATAGAGATGAAAAGTTTGATTTGAACAGTTTGACCACATGATTGACCTAAAGAGATTTACAAAAATACTTTCATCAGTATAGTAGTTCAAGGTATATAGTGCTACTACAAGTTAGATAAAGCGTATGATTGGGAAAATCCAGCTTGGATTCATAAAGGGCAAAATTGTACTTGACAAACCTGATTACCTTCTAGGAAAATGTAACCTGCCTGGTGGTCATCATCTTCCTGGATTTCTCCAAGGCTTTTGATACTGTTTTCTACAGCCTCCTCCTGGAGAAATTGATACATGGGATTCTAGAAAAGTGGTCTGTGCAGTGGATGGACAACTGGCTGACAGGCTGTACCTGGAGCATGGTGGTAAATTGTTCCTTTTCAAACTGGAAACCTCATATAAGTGGGTTCCTTCAGGGATCAATATTGGGCCTGACACTATTTAATACTTTCATAAGTGATCTGGATGATGAGATCAAGCGTACCCTGAAAAAGTTTGCCAATTATACCAAACTGACTGGGGAAGTGGACACCACCCTGTAGGAAGACCTGGATGGGCTGGAAGACTGGGCTAACAAGAACCTTATGAAATTCAAAAAGGACAGTGTAAGGTCTTTTATCTGGGAAAACATAATCCAGGACTGTAGCACAATCTGGGAGCTACTCAGCTGAGGAGCAGCCCAGTGGAAAGGGACCTGGGGATCCTGGTGGACAACAAGCTCAGTATGAGTGAACAGTGTGCTGCTGTGGTAGAGAAAGCCAACAGGATGCAGAGTTACATCAACAAGGGCATCATCAGCCCTTATGACACGATGAAGAAGTCATTGTCCCACTCTGCTCAGCACTTGTCAGGCCATATCTGGAATACTGTGTTCACTTGTGGTTCCTGCTATAAAAGAAAGATGTGGACAGGCTGGAAAAGGTCCAGAGAAGTTCCACAAAGATGATCCAAAGACTAGGAAGCTTGGTGTGAGGAAAAGCTGAAAGAACTGGGTTTGCTCAGCCCCAAGAAGAGAAGACATAGGGGATACCTTAGCATCATGTTCCAGTATTAAAAGGATGGCTACAATTCCTTTACAAGGAATCACATGGAAAAAATGAGGGGTAATGGATACCAGTTTCTTCTGGGGGGATTCCAAATGGTCACAAGAGGAAATTTTTCACAAAGAGAACAGTCAGCCATTGGAATAATTTTCCAAGGGAAGTGATAGATTCAGCTGGACAGGCTGCTGGGCCATCTTGTCTAGACTGTGCTTTTGCCAAGAGAGGTTGGACCAGATGATCCTTGAGGTCTCTTCCAATCTCATATTATATGATTCTATGAAAAAACATGCCTGCTCTCTGCTTGCTGTTCCAGGATCCATGAAGAGCAGCTAAAGCAACAAAAGCTCAATGGTTTTCATTTTCCTTCTCCTACAGGAATGTTTCCAAATGAAACTGTTTCTAGCAAAAGGCAGCACTTAAAAATGCAGGACCGTATTTTATCCAAAGCTGTAGTCAGCTGAAGAAGGAATGGGCTCTCTTCCCATACCACTGCCAATACTGTCACATGCTGATCTTAACATACATGTTATAATTTCTTTACTCATCATCATCCAAACTCTGATTTAGATGACGGTAATATAATCTTGGACTTCAAGATCTTCACGTTCCCCTGCTTCAGGCCGAAGATGAACATTTGGTTCCAAATCGCTAATAGCTTTGTCTATTTTTACTCAAAGATCTGGTATAAAAAAATATGCCAGAATGGCATTTATTTTTCGCTTATATGCAAAAAATTAACCCTCACCTGTTTAAAAGGAAACTTCATATTATTTTGACATTAGAAAATTGCCTAAAGCATTCTTGTGAAGCTACACAAAATGACCTCAGCTAAAGGTGGACTGACCACAAATTGAGTTCACAGATCTTGCAAAAGACAAGGCTTCTTAATTTTTAAATGCTTTTATGTTAATTGCATTATTTACTCATCAGGAGTGCTTTGTTTTTATGGAGATCATCATTCTGTATGCACCATGGTCATAGAGAATAGTGTAGCGTTTGTCCTCCTTCCTCAATACCCCTCAGAGGCAGCTTTGCACCTCAGTGCCCTTTCAGGAGCAGGGTTGCCTAAGGAAAGAGGGCAAGGAAGAGAGTACTACATTACTGCTGCAGCTGTATTGCTTGTTCCTCCATCTACATTACAGGTTTGCCATCACTATCCAAGAATAATGTAACAATCTAAATCTTACACCTGCGGAGGAATAATTCTTTTTGCATAAAGACTAGATGGCACAGCCAGGAGAGAATTAAATTGAAGCAGAATAATAAGGAAGGCTGGAACATGGTAGAGACTCCTAGTGTGAGGACATGTACTCTAAGGAGTTCTTTCTACTAGTTGTATAAGATCATTAAAGTTACTAAAAACTCCAAATTTAAAATATTCTAATTTAGAAGCCTTTGCAAAGTGAATTTATTTTCAGCTTTACTATGGAAGGCAAAGGTGAATTAATCACTGAACTGGAATAATGTGCTTGTATAGAGACTAAAATTGTGATGATTACATTTATCGTGGCCAAATAGTAAGGCAGATCTAAACTGTAACATACACATCAAGTATTTCTGAAGGAGTCAAAAGATAAACTAGAAAACAAAAAAATAAAATTGTAAAAAATTTAGATTTTTTTCAGGAAGGTTTGTAATGCAGTGGGAAGGCTGTGAGTCCACAGGCCAAAGAAAAGAAACTTTGCCCCTGGATACTTTTATTGCACATGCAAAATGAAAGAAACGATCACAAATGGGAGAAATTCGACAGAATGTAACAAAAGAGACAAGAAATGGATAATAATGTAATTTGTGATGTGATCATAATTGATAAGATAGGCTAATAACATCATGTCTCTGGGCAACACAAAATGAGAAGCTTTTTAAAAGTGTAGTAGGAACAAATGAAGTCCCAGAAATAACACAAGCCTATTACTAGAAATGATAATACCATTAATAAGGAGACAGGAAATGCAGGAGTGTACAATAAATAAATCCCTGTTCTGTTTTCAAAATGAAACTAGAAGAAGTGCTTATTTCATAGGAAGATGATGAATTACTCAGTTAAGAGATGAAAAAGAAATTAAAAAAAACCAAACAACCCTTGTATGGAGGATGAATTGTTTCAAATCTGCAGGCTTTAGTAACTTACACCTAAAAATTCCAGCAGGCTGATCTTGAAAGGGTTGTGAGGTTATCCAGGTGTCTCTAATACAAGTAGTCTCTAGGCAATCAGTCCTAGATAAAATAGTACTAAAGCAAGATGTGGTTCAGTTAATTATGACAACAAATACGATTCTGAAATAATCTTAATTACATGTGTGCAAATAATAATTTTTTTTATACATTTATTCTGATGAAACAGGCTTTTGTAAGATATTTCTTTTATTACTGCCTGGCACAATTAATGTCACCACACAACATCAGTGATGTATGCATTAAATGGATTAAAATCAGGCTAATAGACAGATCTGTGAAAACTGGCGCCAATAATCATCTGTGAATGTAGGTCTTTTACAGAATCTTGCGTCATTCATTGGCATAGAAGCAAACAAAAATACCACCACTGATAAGATGTTGACTAACATAAAGATTGGTTTGACCTCCCCCAAACAAATATGAAGTTATGAACAAAATATGAAAGGCAGACAAACTCAGAGGTATCTCAATAACTGTGACAAAATTTTTAAATTTACAGTCTCCTTGGTTTTCTCACATGTCTATCCCAAAGCAGTACTCAGAATGCATCATCCTCCATACTATCTCCCAAAAGCATTGAACAAATCATAGAAATGCTTACTGTGTGCCGTCTGCTCCCCTTGCCACAAAACACAACACAAAATGAAAAGGCAGCAGTCTTTCTTTTTGAAGGACTTCTGTTGTGGAAGGGTACAGTGTTGCTCTTTAAACCATGACCAGGATTCATCCCAGCTAGGAAGACTGACTGCTATCATTTCTCATTTAGTTTCTTATGCACTACCTAAATGCTTACCAATAAGCCAGTGTGGGTAATGGAAAATGTATATTCAAACTCTATTGATTAACTTTCTCATCATTTGGTGAAGAGTACAAAAATCCCAGAATCAGAAAATCAGGATAGCTACACTCTGAGAAGGTCCTTTGCTTACTTGAGTGTCTGAAGTATAAGCTATGACCAGGCACTAGGAAAAATTAATGGCCAGTTCAGATCAAGGATTGGAGCCCAGGACTGACTGACACATAGCATGTCTTGAGTCATCTTGTGATTTTCTCCCTTTTTTGAAGGAAGGAGTTTAACACCATCTCCCATGCCCCATGTGTTGGAGTGAGTGGCAGGTCCCCATGAGAAAAGGAAGATGCCATGAGATGTTGCATTCCCATTGTACATGTTCTGGAAAAGAAAGACCAGGCTTCTGTTCAGGATGCCTACCTGCAGGAGACTATGCTGTGTGGTGTAATGAAATGTGACCTTTTTCACCCTTAATGTTATGTTTGAAGCCCAGATAGAGACAAAATGTAAGAGGCAGCCTATTCTACGCAAACTCATTTGAAAGTATGTTGCATTACTAAACTGCTTGCTGTTTACTAACCATGGGTTCTCCATGTGTCTTCTGTTGATCAGTCACTGGCAAGACATAATAAACAGCAACTTATGGTAGTATGTACTATCTAAGAATCAGCAAGATTCAAACTTCTGCCTTGCCTGACTGTGTCACCCTCACTGGCTTCCTCCAGCACTATGCTTACTTGATCTCATCTTCCTTTTCCCACAGAGTGAACATTGTGGCCCAGGAAGGTTGGGCAGAAAGTCATATCAGTTTCTGTTGCATCACTGCTCATAGATGTCACTCATCAAGGTCTCTGGGTGCCCCTGATATTCATCTATCTCCTTGATCTCCTGGATCTTCACTTCCTTCCTTGATCTTTCCTCCAGCCAAGGTCTTCATCGCCATTCTGGAGAAGTTTCTTTTTTCCCAGAGCCAAGACAGTCTGTGTGTAGGAGCACACACAAAATCAGCCCCCTAACTGATGGTCCTGTCTCATGTCCCTTTATCAATAAAGGTATACAAGACATGCCACCTCTTTCTAGTGCTAGTGTTATTAAAACATATGACTACGCCTTATGAGCTGGAGGTAGAAAGATAACAGGCTTCTCCTTTATAGTTCCAAAGTTCGGCTTTGAGCATTCTCATTGGGAGAGATGAACCAGGAATCAGCCTTCACATTTTAGTTCTGTTATCAGCAGTTTCTTGGGAAGAAATGAATGATAATGTTTTATTTCTTACTGTGTTCTTGTAACCCCTTCTTTCCCTTCATTATTTGCCAGTCCATCATCCAGAACATTTTTCATTATTGTATTTTTTATCCCGGTAGGATCTTTGACTAAGCTGTATGAAACACATGCATCTACAAAATTCAGATGAGATATATAATGAATACAATGCTCTTGCATGTCTCTAACGTTAAAAGTATATTGAACAAACATGTCAGAAACTCAGAAAAGTATATATGGTAGCATAGTATTTCAACAATTTCAACTTCTAATAACAAAATACAGTGCATATAATAACTTAAGGAAATCATATTTCACAAATTCTCCCTCATCGCTAATATGTGGAACCTGTCAACTGATGTTTGGACACTGGCCAGCACGAAGAAATGTTTTGCATGCAGCTACATGCACTAGAAGGTTGTGCAACTTCAGCTGTTACGAACAAGACCTAATTGAAAAGAAAATCAAGAAATAAGTAACATCTTGCCTAAATATCTTCAGATTATCACACACCATTGAATCGACAAGTTTCACTAACAAATAAAATAATTGTAGAAATAATGGTAAAGTAACTGTAGAAAGACTTATGTCAGTGAGACAGATGAGTTTCAGTACCAAAATTTTGAAGAGGAAAATAAAATCACAGGAAGCCTAAGGATTCAATCCAGAAAAGTTTGAGTTTTCTCTAAGTTCGCTAAGGAGTCGTTAAAGAGAACTGAAGATTCTCATTTCTTTGCTAAAATGAATTGCCACAAAATGTAGTAGATGCCAGAATATCAATGGGTTCTAAAAGAATTGAAAATCTTAATGAAATAAAGACTATTTATTAACCACAGAGCTGTCATTCAGGCTCAGGAAGTTCAAGAACATGAAGAAGCTTCCCTGGACTCTTCCTTTACTCTTATATTCCTTCTTATCCCAGATACCGGGGAATGTGAATACTCAGTCTGATCTAACAGAAGCAATCTTAAATTCTTGCTATGTTCTGTATCTCCTCAGAGAATTTCCTGGAAAAAAAATGAAGATCAAGTGTCAGCAAACAAACCGTTTTCTGCTTTGCAAAGAGACAGGACTTTCTCTATAACTAATTGCACACCAAGCATGCAGCAAAGTAAGCTGCTTGGGAAGTAGATGATCCAAGAACAGTTTAGCTATATCAGGATTACATACTTCAGGGATTTAGCTGAAGCAGAAGGATTTGGATGGTATGAAACTCCTGTGAAATCTCTCAATGAAAACCTGTTTTGCTTTCTTTCACATGGTGTGTGGTCCAGCAGCTGCTGCTCAGTGTTTTTATTTTTTTCAACATCCAAATTATTGAAAAACATTTAGTAGTCTGAAAGCCAGCTACCTTCTTAATAAGCCATGCATACGTTTTTAAAGTGTAGACTTGGAGGAAATGGTTATTCAGAAGGGTTAGGAAATGCTCTTATTCTGTCATTGAAAAGCTAGGAACTTGAAGTGCAGAGATGCCAATGAAACTTCTGTTTTCAAAAAGTGATGCAAGCGCATTTTCTGCTGAAATTACTGATGCAGGATGATATAGTGGGAGCTTTGGCCACACACTTCCAGGTGCATTTTGTTACCTATTCTGGCAAAGTTGGTCAGCACCGCTTGATGCACTGGCAGTTCTTTGACAGATCTGGATAGCCAGTATAGTGTGATATCATTCACCTCCATTTGCTTCAGGTCATGCATTATTCTCCAGTTCATAGCTTCATAAAACTGTGGAATAACCTTTCTCTAGGAGAACTTTTAAAAAAAGAACATAGTAAAAAGGATTAAATGTAGCCATAAATATGATAAATGACTTGCTAGAAACTACATTAAATAGCAGCAATATGAGCCCAGAGATGAGTTGTGCAACAGCCCTATTGCAAGCCTGTGTGGATGGATGATTCACTATGTGCTTGCTTTTCATGGACATGGACATTTAATGGAACATCCTATGTCACTAGTCATTTGCACTCCAAATACAGAAGACTTGTGTGTTGCTGATGTTTACCATTTCATAATAAGAGAATGAGGAAAGTATGAAGTGATGGGAGAAGAAATCAGATAAGGTATAAGTTTTTCCTCCCACACCTTTCTGTAGCACTTTATCCACACTCTTTTGGCTGTCTCCACTGTGGGTTGGGTTTTTTTTTTTTTTTCTTTTGTAATTGTTGTTGGGTTTGTTGGAGGGTTTTGTTGCCTAGGCTTTGTCCACTTTTCTCACTGTGCTTCTCTGCACCACAATCCCCCAGAGGGTAATTCTGTGTATTCAGCTTAGTGCTGAGCCCCTCAGCAAGGTCCTGAGTCCTTGAGTACAAATTATGTCCACATTTTACACAGTGTCTCTGTTTTCAAAGTACTCCAGGGACCCTCACTGAAAACTCACCTAGCAAGTAGGTTCATGGATGAACTGCTCCGTGTCTGAATAGAGCTACACTAAATGCAGTTAATCCTTGTCATATAAACTGCATGCAAAACTATACAAAACTTAAAAACATAAAGGTTCCGTCAGGAATGACTCCTGCTGTATTTTTCCAAAGGATGTGTTTTCCAAATATGAACATTGGTATATTATAAAGTCACTCATTTTTTAAAGAACATTTGTTTGACAGTACATATTGCAGAGATGAAAGAATGAAGTAGGAGAGCAAGTCTCAATGATGAAATGAAATAAAGACTACCACTTACAGATGTCTGTGGAAAAAAAGTTGTAAGAGAAAAGAAATAGCACTTCCTTTGACAGTGAGAGCAAAGATTTGAAAATAGGAACAGAAGGTCTACTGTCAGGATGAGTTTATTGTAGACTATTTGGAGATCTTTATCTGTTAGTTGCTTGCAGCAATGCATCTCATTCAGCTCCTCAGCCTTGCTGATGCACCAAGTTTGACCTCGTGTCGTGGAAATGTACTCCCTATCAGTCAAGCTTGTTTGCAATAATGCAGACCACTTTTATTTATCATAGTAATATACTTCATTTATATTTATTGCATGTTGCTTCCTTTAGTTGAGCTTTGATCTCAGATTAACCCAGATGTTTCAATACTGTACATGGAGATACTGTTGCTTTTGTAGCTGACACTGAGGAGCAGACCTCAAAAGACACTTGGGGCGATTTTATATGGAAAAAACCCAAACAGAATAGACGTATCAAACTGAAGTTAAACCCAGCCACACTATTTAAAACATCTCAAACAATACTTCTCTTCTACACCTCAAGGCGCTTATAGCAATTATTCAATACAGAGTATGTATTATTTTAACCTCTGAGTATAACAGTTTTGACAGCTCACATTGTAGCATGGTAATCATCACTAAAAGCTACCCTGAGTCCTGCTTCAGTATTTAGAGGTGAAATGAGAAAGATTCAGTCAGTAATTCCAATTTGTAAACCCAGCAGGTTTTATTTGGCTCTGATTATTCACCCAGCATGCCTTCACTGATATATAAATAAATAAACCGGACACACTTTAGTGTTCATGGCATAGAGCTACGTGAGAGCAAGCCATGCAGGTACTGGCTAACTCCTGCTCAGTGTTAGATTCAATCCCTTAGGTGAGAGCGCTGGGCTGGAAAGATGCATCAGATTAAAGAAGAGTAAGAAATGCTCTATGCTCTCTTTTTGGAAAGGTTTTATAGCATTCAGTCTATGGGAAGCCTGCCTCCTGCTTCTTCCAAACTATGGATGTACCAGAAGCATTGCTAGCAACCAAATTACGGAGATGTAAGGAGTTACCAGCTGGCAGATAAGCTATGCTACCTAGTTGCAAGAATGCTCCTTTTCTGCTACAAATGAGAAGTAAAACGTTTTAGTTGAAATTATGGAGGTGGGATGTATTAGAAAGAAGTATTTTATTTTACTGAGCCTTGTCTCAATGCTACATACACAAAATGGCAACTATGCCCTTTGCAATGATTTAAGCTAATGATTCTATGTTCCACCTATGGATTAGGTGATACACAGACATACAGCCAGCCACTGCAGTCCGGTGACAAATGTAAACCTATGGAAACTCAACTGCTTGTGATTACATTCCTATATCTGATATTTGATTCAGCTTGCACCAAAAGCTTTAAGAAAGATGTATGCTTTGAAATTAGGAGAACTGAAGTTGTTTCTAAGTTTTAATAGGATTTCCATGTCCTTAACCTGAATTGTTTATATAACAGAGACTAGAGAACACAAGCAGGAAATTATTAATCTTATTCTACTCAGTGTATTGGCTACTATGTTGAACATCAGCTTTTTTTTTTTCTTTTACTAATTTTTAAGTTCTTTATCTTGGCTTCAGTAGGAGAAAGATGGCTATTAGTAGACCAAGACTGATTTTTCTATTTGATTTTCCACTCCTTTATGTTTGTGACTTTTATTCTTTGGTTTGCAAAGTCCTTGAAGAAACCAGTTCTATGTTCTCCGAAATATTTTAGTCAAAGCAGACTTGAGACGTTTTTTCCTCTACACAATGGCTGATGTGGTATATGACTACTGCTCCTGCACTGGCTTTAGACTTCACAGATGGACAGCATCTATGAAAGAAGTGAAAAAAGAAAGCAAAAATGTGGAGCTATTAAACTGCTACAGCACTTTTTAAAAGTGAAATCCCAGGGGCCAGATTCTGTGTTGCTCCGCACTGTGTGCACTTAAGTCAATCCACTGGAAATTGTAAGCCCACATAATTTGCTTCCAGCTCTCAGTACAGCAGCACTTCACATTGCCAGCCACGGCTGTTAGGGGACTATTGAAGAATTGTGCAAGAGTTTTTTCCCCCTCCCTTAGAGATGTGAAATGGTCTCCTGAAGGAAATGGTACAAGTGTCATTGGATGGAGTTTTTCCTCATTAAATGAGCACTGAGAAAGGCTTGAAAAGGTATAGCATTCTGGCGACCTAGAAGTCTACTCCAGCTCTGATTTCTGTGATCAAGGAGAAGGATAGAGACAATATTGAACTATGCCTGAGGCACAAGAATTCCTGAAGCTGATCTCCTCTCTCAGGAAAATGTCAGTCTAAAAGGTTTTCCAATACTTCTCACTAGCAGTTTTTGACATGTGAAATTCAGGTGTTTCCTTGAACTCTAGCTGATGTTGTTGATAATATTTATTATCAGAGATGTCAAGATAGTGTCCCCATAACTTCATTACTGAACTTTTTTATGTGACTTTCCACAAGATTATTAGTCTGCAGTGGTTTGTGAAACTTCAGAAGGTCCAGCATGAGCTTCCTGTGGTGACAGGACAGTAAATGACTAGAAATACTCTATCTCCACAAGCCATATGGTCAGCAATATGAGGACCCTTAATAAAACTCTTTTGGAGTTGTGTTTGCCCTGTTTTTTCTCTTTAATCTTTGACCTAATCAGTTCAGGCTGGATGCCTAATCAGTTTGGGATGCCTTTCTAATAGGTTTTGGAGAGTTATATTTAAACACTTGTAGCCTAGGGAACTCAGGTACAAAAGGTTATAAACCTTTCTCTGGACACATTCAGACAGTCCTTTCAAATCAAGTGAGAAATAGGACCTCTTTCACTGCCCACTTGACTCCAGACAGTGTTACTGATACACTGTTTGATCCTGCTTTGCAAAGATTCAGATTCTCCCTGAACGCTTCTTTGAGAATTCTGAGCTAACAACAGAGAAGGGGGAAGGAAAATGCTTTTTTTGGAACTATATCTTAAAATAACATTCAACAGTATGGTAAAGAACTTGAGAATCTACTTCCTCTGTATTTTCTTTGAGATGGCCACATGCACTTTTTCAAAGCTGCTGCTGAAACTACTGCCCACCTTAGTAGCATTTAAACTTAGTTTTTCTTCACACGAAGGACAAATGTAATTGTTTTAGAAAAAACACACAATCGGGAAATTTTTTATCTAGATTTGCTTTCCTCCTGTCCCAGCAATAGTGCAGCCTGTTGTCCTGCTTCTAACACTGACTGGCTGTAACAGATGTTCTCACCTGCCTTTTATGGGTTTTAGTCAGACTTGATAAATATCTTAGAATCAGGAAAAGCATGAAGAGACATCTATTATTTTATGGTACTTCTTTAATTCTAACTATTATCAAAGCTTCAGTAACTGTGCCTATATCTTTTTTGACAAGCTAATACAATCAACCCTACTACTTAACCCAGCTACTATCAGTATGGGAATACCATATTCTGATGCAATTGTTAACCATTAATAGGCACAGTGCTGAAATATTAATCCATTTTTTCTCTCCAGGGCATTATCATCAACAGATCGAGTAGGACTTAAAATGCATGTGTGGATTGCTACAGTACATAGCACACCAAACTATGACTTAAAACACACTGAAGAGATCCATTCTTTCTATATGTAATATCTAAGTGCAAGGAGAATTAGAGAAAGAATGTTTGCCAAGCTTTCACAGAAATATGTAAAAAAGATATGTACTGCTGCACCACAAATTATTTTGCTCTGCTACTCTGGAAGAGACATAAGTTATAAAGGAAACACCATAATGAACTTCCCATGTAGCTGAGCTAAACTGAAAAAGAACTCCCACCACTATGTATGATGCAGAATACCTTATTCTTGTCTCTGCTTCTGCACAAACACCAATCTTCTTGCCCTTAAATGTCTTGCCATTCATTACTTTAGTAAATTAAATTCTAATGTAATGCATGAACATTTAATGAGCTTCCATATTTCACCAATCGTTATAGCAGCAGCTATAAAAAAGGCCCTCTTTTGTTTAAAAAAAAAAGCAAAAATCCACCACAGCACTCTTCCAATGGCCAAAAGGTGCTAGTTATATTTCCAATATTGCATGTCTACCATTAGCTTTCTCTCTGGAGAGAGAAAGTTATAAACCAGAATTAGAATGCCTGATATGTTAACTGCACTGTTTTGCTGATGGATTTGTTTCATTTTACAGGACAGTGGCTACTAGCACACAGCTTCAGCAATCTCTGTGTACCTCTAGGCTGATTTTTGTTTGATTCTTTACAAAAAGTGGATGAGGTAAACATCCTAGAGATGATAACTAAAGAAAAGTCTATCTTTCTTGCCAGCCTATATCTATCTGTGCAAGTTACTGAAGCAGACAGATAATCCTGCAAAAAATGAGGTAAATCTTAAGGAACATCAGAGTTTGGATGGCTTTTGTCTTTCATTTACCTGACAATGCCTTAGATGTGTTCAGATACTTCTGCAGTGTCTATGACACACAGCTCTGATAATAAAAAGAGATTTCTTGCCCTTAACCTCTCATTTTCACTGTGGGTGTGTTAACATGAAGCATTACTCAATTGCTAAGTCTGGGTATTGATTATTTCAAGCTGCACATGGACTAATATTGTTTTCCTTGTGGACAGACTAATGCATTTGTCCACAACAAAGGACAAACAGATGTACATCTTTTCTTCAAAACATAGAGATTAATTTTCAGAAGGAAACAAGACAAAATTACTTGCATTGCTGTTAAGCTGTTTCTTCATTTTCTTCTCCCACTGAGGGGACCAGTTATAAAACAATGCTTCCATTTTTGCCACAAGAAAGGTAGGGTGAAACTGCTTCCACAGAAGAGGAAACACGGGTTTTGTAAAATAAAGAAAGGTTGTGCACTTTTTATTTAAACCTGCATTTTACAACTGAAACATAACCTGTGGATAAAACAGCTGATATGGCTATTTTGCTGGTTGTTGAAGAGTTTATACTACATTAAATTGACTCTCATGGGTTTAATTTTTCAGTGCTGTTAAAACCACCAACCCTTCTTATTGAGAAGGTCAATAGACACAATGTGAAGTCTTGTAAATCACTGCCTTGCTATTTTTGTAATATATAATATTTCGCACACCTTAAAAATTACAAACCACAGCACATACTGTATATCAAACAAATAAATCAGCTGCTATAAATACAATCTCTCTTTTGGTTCCAGACAGATTAATTCTACTGCATTTCATGTGTTTTAAAATGCTTTTGGTTTCACAGGCAAGATCTGCTTCTGTATTCAGAAAGCAGAGACCCTAGATTTAATCTATTTTAAAAGCTTAATAGGGACAAAGTGACCCTGAAAGCATATTTTAAAATTATTCCACTAAAAGCCTTAACAACTATAAACATTAAATAAATTAAGTGATTACATTTAAAAACCAGACATCTGGTCAGCTGATAGAAACTTTTAAAGCAAAATTTTGGAAAGGAGAAAGAACGAGTAAGAAATAAGCTTAACGGTGATGTGATAACCTATTCATTGCTCAAGGAATGCTTTTTCCACATATGTATTTACTAGCTCAGTTTCACATGCAAACTGAAATTCTTTATATGACATCTGGAGAAACTTAGTCACTGAAGGATATGTTTTATAATGGAAACTGTGGTGGTATGAGGAAAAAGTTGTTTTAACCAGGAGACTGTTTACACAGCTACACAGAAAAGTAGGGTATTTTTACCTCATATTCTTCATGCCTGTTACCACCTACACCTCAGGTCCATGCCTCCTCTGCATCGGTCAATGGTGAGAAATAGATGTCCTTGTTCATGCTTAGTATCCCAGTACTTTTGCTAATCCTCGCAATTCCTGCCTCCACTGTCGGAGGAAAATGGATTGATCAGAGGCATTTGGAGGGAAATATATGTAAGAAAGGGAAATTATTAGAATTAAGCTAACATAGGTTTTTAAAAGAAAGAGCTGCAAAAGCTCTGAGATTTGTGAGGCTTTGTCTTTCTGAGGTGCCAACTCCATCCTGGAGAAAACATTTCTCAAATATCCCTCAGTCACACTCTACAATGAAGTGACTTTGGTTTTGGACACTGTCAGTTTGGGTGGAAAAAAGGAGGGGATGGATGTATTTGTTTCACATATCTTTCACAATGCTAACAAATTCTGTGCTGTGGAACTGAACCAAGGATAAGATGTTCATTGAATTTCAGCTGAGTGAGTGTTCTATAAAGGTTCCATAACTGTCTTCAAGATTATCCTGCTACTGATTTTGCTGAAGAAGTTTAATATGAGAATTTGACTGTTTCCTATTGTAGTGGTTTAGCCCAGGCTGGGTGCCAGGGGCCCACTACAGCCACTCTCTCACTCCCCCTTGCCCAGCTATAGAGGAGAGAGAATATAATGAGAGGTTTCGTTATTCATGATAAGGACTACAGCAAATTCTTTCTTAATCATGGTCACAGGCAAAACAAGACTCTATGTGGGAATAGTAGTCAGGTTTATTACTAACAAGATCAGAGCTAAGAGTGAGAGACAATAAGAGACACCTTTTACCCCCCACCCCCTCCTTCTTACATCCAACCTATTCCCCCGCAGCGGTCAAGGGAAAAGGCGAGGTGGGGGGGAGGTGTTGCTGTGGTCAGCTGCTGTTCTCAGCCGCTGCTTGGGGAGAAGAGTCCTTCCAGCCACATTCCATGGGGTCCCATCCCTCACAGGATACAGTTCCTCTCACAAACTGCTCCGGCGAGAGTCCATCCCATGGGCAGCAGCCTTTCACAGACTGCTGCCGCATGGTTGAAAATTCCACAGGGTGTAGTCTCTTAAGCACAGGCTGCTCCAGCGTGGGCCCCACGAGCCACGCATCCTAACAGGAGAATCCTACTCCAAGTGGGCTCCTCTCCCCACAGGCTACAGTCCCCTGCCAGGACCCAGCTCCACCTTGGGTCTCCCACGGGCTACAGCCTTCCCCAGCATCCACCTGCTCCGGCGTGGCTCCTCCACGGGCTACAGGTGGATCTCTGCACTCCTGTGGTCCTCCATGGGCTGCAGGGGCACAGCTGCTTCACCATGGGCTGCACCATGGGCTGCAGCTGGATCTCAGCTCCGGCGCCAGGAGCATCTCCTCCCCCTCCTTCTGCACTGACCTTGGTGTCTGCGTTGTTACTCACAGGCTCTCACCCTGCTCCTCTCCGGCAGCCATCTTCATTTCTAACTACTTTTTTTTTTTTCTTCCTTCTTAAATATGTTATCACAGAGGCGTTCTGTCAACTACTGATTGGCCTGGCCTTGGCCAGCAGCGGGCCCAGCCTGGGCATGGGGAAACTTCCAGCAGCTTCTCGAAGAAGCCTCTCCCTCAGCCCCCACCCCTACTGCTACCAAAACCTGGCCACAGAAAAACCAATACACCTATTTACATGTTTTTATATATTTTATTATGTACTCATCACTTTGTTGTTCTGATGATTCTTTTGCCTTCCTTTCTCTATTTCCTCTACCCTAGATTTTTACAGTATTCATTGTTAAAATAAACATGCATGGTTCATGCTTACAGCAGTTTTCAAGCAATGAGTGGTCTAACAGGGTTCAAGACATCTAAGAAGTGCTGTTTGTTGGTGAACTATTCTTTTACCTAGCTCCATGAAAGAAATTAAATTTGAAGTACAGCACTTCTTGCATTGTACTTTTATCCTTGTACAAGGCCAGACAAAATTTGACATGACATAAAATACTTCCCCGAGAGAAGTGCTGGATATAGGTATAGATCAGATCTACGCTGACAGTCCAGTTGTGATCTGCACGATTCCCTGATACATTATTTTTTTAGAGAACACCTTTTTTTGTGTTTGTGGTAAGTTATAACTGACACTGTCCTACAAAAACCAGTGTTCAGGTTATGCTGTAACTGTAATTAGGGAAAAGGTACTGCTTCTTCTTTGTAGTTCATTTGACTTAAGGGACAAAAAAGTTTGAATTCAATGATCTCTTGACCAAATCAGATCTGCTTGCATCATGCTTGCATCAGATATTTGAATCACTTTAGTCCATGAAAATAATCTGCATGCTCACATTTACTTTATTTCAGGCAGAAAAGTCTCTTTGATTTGAACATCTATGAGCTATCCTCTCCCTTTTCCTCCCCCTCTCCAGGGAGCTTCCCCAAGAGAATTGTCAGATCCGTCCTTCAATTCCTAGCTTTTGCTCTAAAAGTCTCTCCAAATACATCAAGTAGACCTGGATCTCAATCTGATTTATGTCCTATATTTTATCTAAGAACATGTTTACAGAATTAGAATCACAGCATTATCTAGGTTGGAAAAAACCTTTGAGATCATCAAATCCAACCTATAACCTAATACTTTATCAACGCCTGATCAACTAAAACATGGCATTAAGTGTTACATCCAGTCTTTTTTAAGGACTCCACTACTTCCCTGGGCAGCCCATTCCAATAGCCAATCAATCTGCAAAGAATTTTTTCCTAATGTCTAGCCTAAACTATCCCTGGAGCAGCTTAAGACTGTGCCTTCTCATTCTGTCACTGGTTGCCTGGGAGAAGAGACTGACCCCGATCTGGCTACAACCTCCGTTCAGGTAGTTGCAGAGTGTGATAAGGTCTGCCCTGAGCCTCCTCTCCAGGCTAAACAACTCCAGCTCCCTCAGCCACACTTGTACAGGGCTTATGTTCCCTCTGCAAACTTGCTAATGGTGGACTCAATCCCCTCATCCAGATCATTAATAAAGATGTTAACCAGGACTGGGCCCAACACTGATCCCTGAGAAGTGACCTGTTTCCATTCTCCTTCATCTACTAGGTCTGCTCCTCCTGCCTGATGATAACAGGCATAGGGCTCCTCTGACTCCTGAGGAGGTATAACTCCACCAGTATACTTCTCTTTCACTTTTTCGAATGTTCCTTAGTCTTTCTACCTATTCCTTAAGCTCTGCCACCATACAGAGCAGATCATTCACCTGCTTGCACCACATACAGGTGTTTTCTGCACTATCCTCTGGTACTCCCAGCAGGCTTGGGCATTCCCTACAGGCAGGGGTGTGGGCCACTGTGTCATTCGGGGAGGTTCTGTTTGTGTCAGTACACTTTTGCTGTCAGTGGGTTTTGATCATTAGAAAATGATTGCTTTGGGGGGGAGGGAGGGCGAGGAGTTAAAAAAAAGACACATCTCACCACTAGGAGGGTGGCTGCCTGCTTGCCCAGCCTATGTAAACTGCCATGCCATACCCTCACTAATGTGCCCCATCCCTGTTTGCCCACTGCAGGTCACCACGCTTCAGATGGCTTGAGCTCCCTAGAGCCATTTTAAATAAATAGCCTCCAATGTCTCAGAGATGCCCCCCCCCTTCACCTGCGTGGCTAACAAGAGAGTGGGAGCTGTCTCATCAGGTGTCTCAAATAGCCTCCAGTGGTGGAAAGTGTGATACACAACGCTGGGAGTCCATGAGCCCTTTTACAGTCTGTTACTCCATGCAATACAGATATGGAATTTTTTTTTTACATTCCTAAGTATGCATTTTACATAAGAAAGAGAAAAAAATTTAATTTACTGAATGCATACAGCTGAAAAATAAGGCATAACCACAATTATTCTTGGTTCTCAATTTTATCCAAAAAATTCCTGAAATTTAAATGCAGATATAATTATTTTAGGATAAAGCTCACTTTTTTTTTTTTTTTTTAACTGCCTAAAACAAGAGAAAAACTTTCCCAACAAGTACAGACAGCTTGTCTTTAATGGAAGCTTCCAGGTCCACAGTGTATATAGTCGCACACACCCACCATAGCACCAGTACCTCTTCCTCAATACTAATTAATTATCGTATCTAATGGATACCTCCAATCCCAAAATAGTTCATCCCCCCTCCTGCTCCCCAGGTCTGTCCCTTGGAACCTCTCCAGGGGGTTTTGGGCCTTCTATCTTGCTTTGCCCCAAATCTTGTTATGTCCCTCCATTTTCATCTCCCAAACAGGATGTCCTTGCTAGAATTTGTTTTTTTCAGAAAAGAATGTTAAACAACATTTCACAGACAGCGAGAAAGAGGCTTCCTACCACTCTAAGTATGGGAAACTATGCAGCTATGCTAAAATCAGAGGTATAAAAATATAAGAAATCTCAAGGCATCATTTTTACCCGTGAGTCTTATTAGACTTACTAGACAATGGGCAGATACTGATGCACAGGAAGATCCACCTGAACACGAGAATTTCTTTACTGTGCAGGTGACTGCACATTCCAAGAGACTGCCCATAGAGGATGTGGAGTCTCTCTTACTGGAGATAATCAAGAATTATCTGGACACGATCTTGTGCAACGTGCTCTAGAATGACCCTGCTTGAGCAGGAAGGTTGGATCAGATGATTCACTTTGGACTCTTCTAACCTTATCCATCCTGTGATTCTTTAATATAATAAACACTGTGGTGGGAAGTGGCCTTCCTATGCCCATACCCACTGTACCTGCAAAAACTGGGCTCAGCTTCACTGCGTTCTGTTTGTTTTCTTTTTTTAAGAACACTCCATTCCCAAGCAAATAAAAACCAAACCCAAACCTAATCTCATAACCCTGAGAACTTTCAAGCTTTTGCTCCAAAAAAAGTTAGTCACAAATATTTCAGTTTGGTAGAAAAGTAATACTTCTGTCAATGACATAACCTACTATTTTCAAATTGAAGACTAGTTGCAGAGGACTTGGACTAAAGTGCATGTGTAGATGTACAACATGAAGAGAATTTTACATATTAGTGTTTTGCATAAGATTTTTCTGTGAAAACATTTGCAATGTAGTAAAATGCAGTAAAATATCCAACAAATTCACATAAGCCACAATATTTTAATTGTCACACAAGGAAAATAAAATACTAATATTGGATATGTGTAGTAAATACAGTAACAAAATTCCAGACAAGCTTTTTTGTTAATCTAAAAAAGAAAAGTCAAGACTGAATGATTCATTAATTAATTTGCCTTAATCAAATTTCCTTTAGAAATGTGTTTTATATAATGAAATATACATTTCACATGAGAAAAATATTGTACTGGCAATGAAATATCTGTAATCCAGCAATATAGTCATGCAAGTAGTTATGCTTATGACTGCCTTGACTTCAAGATTTTTAGATAGTAGTAATAATTATATGGTGTATTAATTTATTTTCCTGTGTGAAAGACTATGCAATTTTCTTTGACATTTACAAGACTGAAAGCTTGTTTAAGCTTTCAAAATATTTAAAAATACTAAAATAACCAGTTTGTACAGTTTTTAAAATAGAATTTCAAGTACATTTGAGTTTTCCATTGAAAATAGGTGTCCTAATATATACAGTGATGTTACTAGGTAATTATGTAATTTAAAATGTAGTTCACTATCTGAACTAAGCTGCTCTCTCTAATTCATGATTCAAAGGATGTTGAATGTTAAAAGACTTTCATTAGTTGAAGCAATGACATATTGACTGTGCATAATAGTCTTTTGGGAAATTTCTCGAATGTTTAATCAAAACAGGAGCTCCCAAAGGCACAGGAAGTTCCCGTTGGTCATGGAGACCACAGTGAGATCTCGTAACTGATCCTGCCAATCATTCACCATGTGCATTTTATGTGGGTGTCTGAAATGGAATAGCACTGAAAAAGTTGTTATTACTCATGCTTTGATTTTTGCTCGAGGGTTTTATGGGTATCAAAGGTGTAGAGCACAGAGCAGCTGCAGCAAGGTGTATGGCCAAAAGAATTGCAGAGATGGGCCTATTTCCATCTCTTTCAATTGCTTGCACTCCTACAGATACATATGACACACTGAAAGAATACTTGGGAAGTTCTGTCACATTATACTTTCTCATCCTATGAGCGTCCTGCGGACTCCTGTTTCCCATTTGCAGCTGTATTAACAGGAGCTTGTGGGCATTGGAGCTGAGGGCTCCTCCGTCCATCTGTCATTTATCGTTTTTAGGGTGTCTGGTGGGGCCAACAGAACCTTTCACCTTATTGAATTCTGCACTGTGTAATTAGAGTGAGATGTTACAGAAAGGTGGGATACAGCAGCAGGGTTGACAGTGACCCTCCATCAGGAGTATGAGGAGGAGAGCCCAGAGGCAGCCTGGTTATTCCAGACTGTACAAGTGCCATGTGCTAAGGAGGTTTCTCTCTCTTGCCTCTAAGAAAATTCAAAACAGTGCTGCATAACTTCATGCTAAGTACTATTCAGGGACAGATCTATGCGCAGCTGGAATTTTGATAGCCTTCTCAAAAGCAATTTTTATTTTATTTATTTTGGATTAACTGAAGGTGCCTTATCGACTTACTTCAATGCAATTTAATAAAATGCACGAAGATCTGTCTCCTCTCAAAGGCAAAAGAAGGGAAGATGATTGGACTAGAGGTCTATGCCAACTTCTCTCCCCACCTCAGAGAAAGGAAGCATCCTGCATTCCAATTGCTGAAAAGGGACCTGAATTTAAATTGCCTGCAAATGTGTGGGGGCTTCTTTCTGCAGAGGAGCCAGTGAAATATGAGGATTGCTAGCACCAGCACATCTTCCCATTGCCATGGAAGATCACGAGGTAGAAGATGGAATCCCAGAAAACCAGGCCCCAGGCTACATTTTCCTTTATCTTCAAAAGAGTCAACACTCCTGTAACAACCCCACTTTGAAGTCATACAAACTGAACTGGGAATACTACTTTTATTTAAGACTTCCAAAATATTTTACTTAACCAATCTTTCGCAAAACCAAACTCACATCCAGAGAAAACGGCGCCCTACTTTCTCTTAGAGAATTTCTTTCCATTTAGTAAGAAAGTAAGTAATTTGGCAAAAGTTTCAGGAGTAACAAATACATAATCCACAAAAGCATGCAATCCAAAGCAATTAACAACCCATCTTAGTAGGATAGCAAAGCCCCTTGGCTTCGTTACCCAGAAGAGAAAGAAAAGAGTAGAGAAAAAAGATTAACAGAGAGAAGGAGAAAAAATAAAAGTTACCTCCAAGAGTCATATGCTGCTAGATCTCTCAACAGCAGACTGAACAACCCAAGGTCTTGAGACATAAGGTTGAATACTGAAATTCAAAGACCTTGTGCAGCTCCTTATATGGTTTGGCTACCATGGTCACATTTCACACT
>VXBA01005565.1:228149-272312 GCA_013399895.1 Serilophus lunatus | reverse complement strand
TACTGACTACTCAATGCCCTTCTAGCCAGAGTGACAGATGCTGCAGCCAATGAGGACGTTCAGGGGTGTGGTGTGCACGGGTTGCCAGGTCTTGATTGACAGGCAGCCACGTGGTTATCGGGCTATGTGCCTCTGCATGGACTCAGCCACCTTGGCTGCTGACCATATGTGGGCAGACCTGGTTATAGCAGCAGGCTTGAACATGTGCTTTGGGCTCCCTCCTCTGCCACATACACACAGACACACTCCCGCCCACCCTCACACACAAACACATTATCTGGCTTGTTCTGTCACAAATGATTAATGAAATGAGATTCAAATCCAGGATCTCACAGTTTCCCATAGCAGTGAAGTGCAAATAGGAAGCCAAAGTGTTTGGTGAAAAATTGACTTCAAGTGTTCAGCTGGATTGTGGCAGCTACCAGCAATGCAGCGCCAGTACGATGTAGGTCACTGGAAGTCAGGGAAGATCCTGGGAAAACCAATGCCAAAGGGACCCTAGGTGCAGAGGCTGTTCTGCAGGCCCTTGGTCAGTGGTAAAGTCAGTGGGCTTGCTGCTGCTGACTCCTTCAGCCACCCTCCACTCCCAGAAAAATTTTAAAACTCTGATTTAAAACAAGTGCCTTAGATTTGACTGCCTAAAGTATGAATCAGGAAATTTTTGTTTTCAGAGATGCTGAACATCTGCAGCCTCTGCTGAGCTCAAAAGCCACAAAAGACAGGAGCCACGTGCTGAGCTGCAGGAAAACATGATACTTGAAGCACTGCTACCCACTTACTGCACTGGGCTCGGATTTGGATGCTTCTTAGGGAATCGGAGATAAATGATTATGGGCTTTGATCTTGAACTCTGTGTTTCAGTTTTATCTTCTGTGAGGCAATCATAAAATTTATCTGCGGTATTTCAAATAAAATCAGGAAAAACAATGAAATATACCACAAGCTGCATCATTGCATAATTGCACATTTTATTGTGTTTATATAATCAAAAATAATATACCATACAGTTAAAGAACTCTTCATCTTTTAAGTCCTGTGATACCAATTTCTTTCTTTTTTATGCGGTAAGCTGTGACAGTGTATGCATATGTTTAGCAAAATGCCCTTGAGAAATAAAATGACTTGTGAAAATAATTTTTTATTTTGCGGTAACACTTTCTCAGATTCCATCCATTGGATGGATTTCCAGTTTATCTTATGTGTGAGAAATGACCTTATAACCTATGTGTGACAGTTGTTTGGGTTTTATTAAGTGCCCTGCTCACTGGTGGCATTGTGGCATTACTCACAGATATTTCCGTGCTACTACAGAGAGCCAAGGAAAATTGTTCTTCTTCTATATTTAACTATGGTGTCTTCCTTTAGCCCTATGTCACTTAGAAGTATCTTCCACTAGGATAATTTTGCTTTTAAATTGGAAAAACAAAATTGTGTTTTGTTTTGTTTTTTAATGTAGCTGGCTTTGGTGTTCAGTGCTTTGGATCATGTAGATTTCTTTTCTGAGAACAGTTTGCCAGCCCTTTAATTGGCTTCTCTTTAAAAGAATCTTTCTATATAGAAGCTGCCACTGGCATGAAGAATGAGGAGGTAAATTGATTTCCATGTAGAGTTCAAGGAAAGCTCTCAAAAAAGGAGGAAACACATAGCTAACATTAGGCCTCTAAAAATTTGTATGCTGGGAATCAGAGAGAAAACTAAACCTAAATGGCTTTACTAATAAGGTTAATTTAAAAATTATTCTAAAGGATTTTTATTATTATTATTATGAGAGAGGTTTATTATAACTTTTCCTATTTTCAATCTCAAACGCCAGCAGTAATGACATCTTCCGTGAGAATGATATTCATGACAGTGCCCTGGGGCTGTGCACTCTCCTCACCTTTTTTATCTATGACTCTCTCTGCTGGTTTTAATTCAGTGTTAGGTATAATACAAATGCCCTTGCACGGGACACAGGCCATTGCACACATGCCAGCTTTTCTGAAGGCAGTTGAAAGCCTGTATGTGAAAATGCACCTGGTTAAAATAGTGTCCACAGCAATAAAAACTGCCAGATGTTTCATAGACGCCACTGATGTAGGAATACTTGAAAAGATAATGCTCCAAGTCACAAAGAGGAGCTCTGGCTGAAGGCAAAATGAAGAGAATAATTAGTATTCCTGGCATAATGGGATAAAACAACAAATGCTGAAATAGGTGTTCTATATTATTAAAAAGTATTGTGATAAGGTTTCTTCTGCAAACACAGAGGCAGATTTATACAGAGCAGGGTTTTAATCTAATTTATTTTCCATATCTTTTATTGACAAATAGCTAATGAAAATTACTCACATTTTCATTGTATCTTGTCAAGAATTGCTAATGAAAAGCTCCACTATTTTCCACGTATGTTGCAACATTTCATAAAACTTTCAGCTGCCTCTGACTCACTAAATAAAGTTGTCACTCAAGCCTCATTTCCTGCCTGACTGCAAAGAATCAAAATGGACACTGAATTAATGCTGAATATTGTCTGTGTTTGATGAGGTCTCTGCAAGATCTCTGTTCTGTCACCTTTAATGCACTCTGCTTGAGGGACTTCTCTGATTTCCTTTTTTTTCCAGGAAACAATGAGACATTACAAATGTATCCCTGGCTTCATCTAATTTATGCCTTTGAGGATTTTTTACAGGAGTGAAGATAAATTAAAAAAATGGGGATATGCATCATTATTTTACAAGCCTCTTAGAAAGGCTTGTAAAAGTAAAAAAAAAAGTATTATGTTTGTTCTGTGTTTGTAATAGTATTACTGAAGAAATGGTGTTTTAAATAGTTGTCATAGGCTCAGGAAACAAAGTAAAATTCAACCTTAAAGCACTGAGATCTTTTCATGAGAAGACATAGTAGCTGCAGTACAATATTTAAAATTTTACAGATTTACAATTTTGCATTTTCATTTTGCCTGTGCTAGAGAGCTATATAGTACAAAGAGAAAGCTGTATTTGGTTCCTTAAACTTTTCCTTTATAAATAATTCATGCAATTTGTACGTACTGAACCTTTCACACATTTGCTACTAATCATCTTAAGGGAAATCATGCTGCATCTATAGGATAATAAGGAGATCAGATCTAGTCAGCATGGATTCAGGAGGGGAAGATCCTGCTTAACCAATCTAGTTTCCTTTTATGATCAGGTAACTCATCTGGTCGATGAGGGAAACCTGCACATGTAGTGTATCTAGATTTTAGCAAAGCCTTTGTTACTGTCTTCCAAAGTAAACTCCTGGTGAAACTGGTGGATTGTGGCTTAGACAGGTTTACTCTGTCCTGGTTTCAGAACTGGCTGAATGGCCGAGCTCAGAGCGTGGCGGTAATGGTGGTGAACGGTGTCACATCCAGTTGGAGGCTGGTCACCAGTTGGATTCCCCAGGGTTCAGGGTTGGGGCCAGTTTTGTTCAATATCTTTACTGATGACCTGGATGAGGGAATGGAATCCATTATTAGTAAGTTTGTGGATGACACCAAGCTTGGAATGAGTTAGAGGGTAGGAGGGCTCTGCAGAGAGACCTTGATAGGCTGGATAGATGGGCTGAGTGGAATAGCATGAGGTTTAATAAATCCAAGTGCTGGGTTCTACACTTTGCCCACAATAACCCCATGCAGAGTTATAGGCTGGGGTCAGTGTGACTGGAGGATGGCCAGGTGGAGAGGGACTTGGGAGTGCTGGTTGATGGGAAACTGAATATGAGCCAGCAGTGTGCTCAGGTGGCCAAGAAGGCAATGGCATCCTGGCCTGCATCAAGAATACTGTTGCCAGTACGACTAGGGTTATTTTTGCTTTGTACTTGGCACTGGTTAGGCCACAGCTTGAGTTCTGTGTCCAGTTCTGGGCCCTTCAGTTTAAGAAGTATGTTGAGTTGCTGGAATATGTCCAGAGAAGGGCAACGAGGATGGTGAAGCGCTATGGGGAGCAGCTGAGGGAGCTGGGGTTGTTCAGCCTGGAGAAGAGGAGGCTCAGGGGTGACCTTATTGCTGTCTATAACTATCTGAAAGGAGGTTGTAGGCAGGCAGAGGTCAGTCTCTTCTCTCAGGCTCCCAGTGACAGGACGAGAGGACACAGGCTATATTAGGGGAGGTTTAGGTTGGATATTAGAAGAAACTTTAACACAGAGAGAGTGATTTCCTATTGGAATGGGATTTCCAGGGAGGTGGTGGAGTCACTGTCCCTCGGTGTGTTTAAAGAAAAGTTGGATGATGAACTTAGTGACATGGTTTAGATGGTTTAGATTGTTTAGATGGTCTAGATGCTTTAGATGATGGATTGGTGTTGGATAGGTTGTTAAGCTAGGTAAAAGGTTGGACTTGATAATCTCTACAGTCTTTTCCAACCTTGTTAATTGTGTGTGTAGTTCTGTGTGTGTAATGTCAACAGGGAGAAATGCCACTGTTCGTTTGGTATGGCACTTTCAGCTGAGCACTGGTAGCAGAGGCAGAATGACAGCCAGATCACTCACCTCCTGTGTCTGCTCCCAGCCAAGGTCTTGCAATGCTCTGCAAGCACTGACCTGCAGCTCAGGTGCTCTCCTCTCTGAGATGTGGTAGTTCAGCCAGATCTCCCACTGATGGTAATTAGCATATGGCTTTGGAAGGAGGAAAATTTAAGCAGCAGAGAAATTGCAATCTGATCTCATACTTTTTTTCTGAGCGGCTAAAACAGCTGAGCTATTGCGTAAGGAGAGATGACTATGTCCTTCCCCTGGGTTTTGTAGAACAAGGCTAGCACAAGTCCATGTTCAAGAAGGCGGCTCAGCTGAACCCAGAGGCATTTCCCCAGTGTCTGCTCCGAAGCACTTGCGCGTCAGGGTTAAGAGGCACGCTGTCTTTTGTGCACCTGTTGGTGAAGTTAGGCACGTTCCTACACATTGTTTTATATTTCCTGAATACCAGTAAGACTAAGTCACATATTAGTTGCCTGTAGGGAGGTGAGACCAGTCAGCATCAGGTGGGAACATAGCCTGGGAGCCAGGACTCAGTCTGCCGCCAATCCTAAATCTATCTCATTCTTTTTATGCTGTTGCTGAAATGGCTTTGCATTATTGATGATATTCATGTATGTATGTATTTATTTATTAGTTTATTTATCTGATGATTAGCAGAACAGATATAGTGTAACCTTCCCAACTCATGGTGCCATTCCCATCTCCCCTGAACTCACAAGGTCTATCCTAGGCCACATCATTTTCAAAATGTTAAAAGCATAGTGAAATAAGCACAGACTTCATATTGCTCTGCATGATTTGGATTAGATATAACTGCAGTATTAGATTGTTTTAGGATTTGGTTTTTGTTGGAGAGAATGCAAAGGGAATCACAACTTGAGCTCTCAGTTCCAGCTGCATTCTTGAGTGTAGGCAGTCTCAACTAATAATAAAAATGTTTGATGACACAGGTCTTCTTGTTGAATAATACAAACAAGGGGGCTTGCTAATCATTCTGAGTTTTGCCTAAAGCTGCACAAGTGCCTTGCAGAAGATATTAATTTTGTATGTTAGGGTTCGTGTCATCAGACGTTCTTATTTACACATTGAGTTAACGTATAGTGTTAATCTGCACACTGTATTTAGAAGTATAGTTTCTATGTGTTTCTTGCATTAAACATACAATCCTCTTACTTCTTCTAGTGAAGCCATCCTCATAAGAAGTATTTAGTCATTTTTATTCAGACAAAGTTCATTCTTCAACTTTGCTGGGGAAATCTGTCTGTGTTCAACATGCCATGATGATGATGATGATGAATCCTGTGGCACCAATGGAGGTAAAATGAGCCATCTTCTCACTTCAGGTGAATACTTTCCTCAGACACTCAAAAAAACAAGGCCAGGACACCTCAGGACTCATTATATGAGAGACCTTGGGTGGAAGGGATGGCAGAAGCAAGAGAGAAGCAGTGCTCTTCAGTCTCTGGTAGAAGAGTTCAGTTAAGGAACACGTTTTAGAAGATTGGGCAAACTCTGGGTTTAGATATGGGCCTGTGCCTATATTGCTTTTGTCATATCTTCATGAAGTAAAAAACTGCAATTCCAGAGTATGCCTGTAGTAGTGTAGTATGTACTAGTGTAGTACGCCTGTAGCCTTGTTGACTCCACTGTAAGGACCAAAATCAGTTAGTTGCTGCACTTCATGCCTGGAAATTAATCCACAACCACTGAATTAGAAAAAACCTACATAAGTCTGTTGAGAGGCAGACTTGGACATCAATTAGAGGATAATGTGTGCCAGAGTTCTTACCCCAATAAGCACACACAGATGTGTGCAAATGCAAACTGATAGGCAACACTTAACTGGGGACTAGTACAGATATATTTTAGGGAGAATTACACTGAAGTTTTTCAGTGAATGAGATAATAGACATTGGTCCTGAGGGTGAAAGATACAAGAAAAAGCAACCAGGAACAAACCAGAGCTATAGTCAATTAAAGCACAGGATACAGGGAGTGAGGAAATGAATCCCTTGACTAGTGAGGGAGCTCTTCTTAGTGAGGGGCTTCAGGTCTGCATGTGTGTGCACAATGGGAAAGGATGTCAACAGTGCAGCAATACAACTTCTAAGAGCAGCTTTTTGCAAGAAGCTAAAGAAGCTATGGACTACATGACTATAACGGACTGGCTCATAATAAAGAAATCTGTCCAGCTAAACTGGAGATAATTATCTGGTGGATCATGTAGCTGCTTAATAAAACATGCAAGGACCAAACATGCTGCTATGCTGATCCATTCTTGGTTATTGCCTTAAACTTTTCAAGTGGTGCTTATTTATTGCTCTTAATACAGCTACCTGTATAAGAAACAGTGACTGATAGCAAGGCATTTTACCTTAATTTGTACCTCTTCTATTGTATCTCCTAGAAGCTCTAAATATAGTCTGGAGATGTCTGCTCTCAGCAAATAAAAAATGATCCACATATGACTTGATTTTCACGCAGTCCTTGAGGTGGAACTTGATTTGTGTTAGATATAGTTTTCACAAAAAAAGGAGAAAATTAGTATGCAGCAAAATGTAGGCACACAGAGAGCTGGACACTGTTCAGATTTAAGGTTTGCCGGTTTCTGATTTATTAACCTAGTACAGATGCACCTGTTTCTTTTCAGCAGTGTCCTAATCTCTCCTCAGTTTTCCACTTCCACTGCCAGAGACACAGCAAGAATAGCTAGCTTGCCAAAATGTGCACAGTACCCTCTGTCTGGGGAAGAATGAGGCTCTAAAGCAGTCACAATCTCATTCAAACACAGGTGTATATTCCTGCATCCAAAACCAGTGATTAAAAGCACTACACTTTTCTTCAACATAGTGTTTTGACAGAAGAACAGACAAAAATTGTTATTGATGGAGAAGACAAGTAATCATACGACACTAGTTCATCATAGTTCTTCCACAGATTCCCTGTGAAACCTCGGTGAAGTCACATGGAACATGATTTTCAACTGTGTATTCATCAAGTTCTTCCCAAACCACCACCAGCTCAGCATTACACTTGACCCTACACTGGGTCTTAAGCATTCAACATGTGCAGCTCAGCGCTCTTCATTCTTACCAGTTGAGTATGGATAGGCCAACATACTCACCTCATTCCACCACCCATACAAATATGTCCTATTGTTTAGGATTACTTGGAAAGAGAATTAAAAGACTATATTTTCTGGCAGGGATCAATACGACAGCTGACTTATAAGCAAATTATTTCTCTTTTTGTAATTACTAATCATGAGATCAGGGATCTCTCCTTTGCATCTAACCACTGTGTGCTCACTTATAACCAACAAGCTAAACCCATGCTCTTTTAAGATTTTATTTTAATGAATCTCCTTCCTGAAGTACATCTGAAATTCAGCTGAAATTGCCAGCTCTCTTAGTTTCAAATCTGAACAACAAGGTTGACATGGCTTACTGCCCATAAACAATCTAAATAAAAAATGCTTTTCTGCTTGAAAGTGTTGCACAGCTGGAGATGGACTATATCCCCAGATACTGTGCTTGAGGATGGAGGAACATGTGAGGAAAGCAAATCAAAGACACTAAACCTTTTAAGGGATTTCATTCAGCTAACATCCTTTCAGTGTTCCAAATAGCAGCAAGAAGAACGTCTATGTGATGGCCAGGGCCTTGTGGGGCAGAGGCAATCCCATGGCCACCTTCCCCCAGCAGGGATCAGGGCTGGTGGCTTCCCAGCTGTCATCCTCCTTGTAACTCCTTCCACTTTCTCAAGGCTGGTGAGCAGCATCTGCCTCCTGTCCCAAATAAACCCACTTGAAGGCTCAAAGGCAGTGTTGACTGAAAGCAATGCAAGGCAACACTGCAGTACACATACTTTGTGCTTCACTGTTTGTCAGGTATTGCTCATGCTAATGAAATTGTAATTCATTCCGAGTGGGGATATGATTAGTAAGCAAACTTACTGCAAAAATGAGTTTAAATATTTAGTAACTTTGGTTATTGAAATAAGAACTATGAACAATTTGTGAACCTACATAATATTCTCGTGGGAGAAAATACTCAGTCTCTGGAATATATGGGTGTTCTGGGCTGTTGTGGAATAAATACAACTTTCCTCTAACATTTTAAATAAGGGTTTCCTGAAAAATAACAGAATAAACCATATTAAAAAAACCTTTACCCCAGGCTACTATAATGAAGAAAAAGTGTTCCAAATGTGAACTAATGAAGTACAAAGTAATGAATATTTAATTTCTATAATTTACCAAAGTGCAGTTAGGAATCCAAGTGACATTCTTCATAAACAAATTGTTCATTAGGCCTTTTCTGTAGCTTGCATGCAATCATTACATTTTTTCCTAGTATTTCTATTACTGCGGTATTACACAAAGGTGAATGAACATCCCATGAGAGTATCTAGAAGGTTCAAAGGGAAAAAAAAAGAAACGAGGAAGGCAGTGGTGTCTATTAAATTTAAATAAGCTACCTGTTTACAGTGAAAAAGATAAAAGACTGAGCACAGCAGAAGAGCAACTGAGAAAAGGAATAGAAAAGGTAATTGAGTTTTACATTATGGGCTTCTTCACTTGGCAGTGTGAATATTATTGAATTAGCCCTATTACTATAAAGATTACACAAAAGCAGAACTGTGTGAAGGCTTGGTATGAAACTTGAACAATATCAATGGAGGGGAGATAAGTGCTACCAAAACCATGCTCAGGAATGTATCAGAAAAAGAATATAGTGGGATTTTTTTTAGTAAAACTGAACTACGGTGTGATGTGAATTTTAATAGGAGCACACAGAAAAATGAAAATGGGAAGAGCAAAAAAAGTCCATGCACAAAGGGAAGGATTTCATAGCCACAACCTGCACAGTAAATATCAAGAGGTGAAATATTTGTATTAAAGAGAATGTGCTTCATACCATAGCTTTATTTAACGCACTACCCCTTGACACATGCTCTTCGTCTCTAGCTTATCAAGTTGACTCTGGTACAAGGTCACATGTATACCTAAAATATGTATTTCATATTGTTTTATAGATTCTAATTGAAAATTAAAGGTCAGCAGATATAAATTACTGAATGTGGATCTAAAAATGGTGCTTTTGTTTGACTGCAGAAGATTGAATCAAACTGATGTTGCATTGCTTCACAATCTTTTACAACTTTTCCTTCTTCACTACAACCTACATTTATATCTGCTCCCTATACATTATTTGCTTACTTACTGACACGATTTTTTCTGTAACGCATCTCTATAAGGTGTTTAAATAATCTCTAAAATCATAGCATTCACAATATTTCACACTTTTCTTCCAGAAGGTAGCAGAGATATTCTGCAAAAGTAGCTGACTTAAAATCAGGCTGCTTTTTTCCATCTCTTATTGAAGTGGGAGAGTGAGGCTGCTGTACAGGAGTGCATACCCTGGCACCAGGGATCCTGATACGAAGTGCTACTGCCTCAGGCTGGCAAGAAAGTCTAATGGGGTGTTAAAGGACCATTATTTTGACAAATTATACATTCTATGAGTGTATATAGGCAGCATACTGTGTTCTGCATGTTGTCTTCCCCATCTCTGAATGAAAGAGTGGATTGCCCTTGCCATGGGTCACCCCCTTCCCACATCTTACTCAGTGCTGCAAGTTAGCAATGCAGCTCAGCTTGAAGGAGATTTGGACAGCTGGCAAGCACAGTCCAGTGGGATCTCCTGCCTGTTTGCTGCAACTCTTGTCCACTGGAAGACAGAGGAGGAAGGTAGTGGCACAGCTTCCTGGGAGTTCAGCCCTGGCAACTTCAGCTTTGGCAGTGGAAGAGTTCAGTGGGGTCCTGGACCTGTACCTCTCCATTTAGCAATCTGTTTTTAGATCATGGGAATGCAGCATGAAAATGTGCAAATATTGATCCATGAGAGATTGATAACAGAAGATAAAGCAATTAAAGTAGTGAAATTAAAGGAAAAATGGAAACTATCATCTGAACGTAACCAGTGATCGGTCATGAACATAACTGTATATGAATGTGTAGTGGGTTGACCTTGGTTGGATGTCAAGTACTGTAGCATACTAAATTATTAGCATTATTAGATTAGGGGTCCCTGGAGATTGCTGTGGACTATTCTCAGAGCCAGTGATGGGACTGCACTTGATAACTTGAACTGATGATAGTTTGTTTTGATGTGTTAATTTAGTATAACACTTAAATGCTAATTCGCAGAGATTAAGAAGTGTGTTTATTAAGTTTGGAGAAACTTTCCCTTACCCTTTTTAGTTCCCCTGCATTCAGACATGGAGCAATCCATTCTCCCCTGTCTTCCTCTCCTTCTCTTCACAAGGAAAGAAATGACCTTGCAGAAGAAAAACAAAGAACAGCAAAAAACCAAAACATAGATAGAAGAAATACTTTGTAGAAACTTTAACTCTTTTTAAAGATACAGAACTATTTTTCATATGTTAGGGCCTTATAGCTGTGTTTGGGACTGTTTTGCAGCAAAACCACAGCAAATGAAGAAGAAAAATCATCTATGAATAAGACTGAATACTGCAGTATATGTATTGATATATGAGCTCATACTTTATAATGTTTAATGCAATGTGTAACTGTTTAACTGATATGTTTTGATGATGTAGAACTAACATGTTTGTGTATTGTGTTAAGTTTGTTTGGCATGCCTTTTGTATTGCTTTTGTATTGACTTTTTTTTAACATTTATTTCCACTTTCTATATAGTTTTCAAATCTGAAAGAACAGAAGTGGCTTTTCTTAAAGTCATAGAACTATTTTACCGTTATGTTTATTTGGATTATGTTGATAAGGCTTTCTAGGAACTGGCTTTGGAGAGTCTGGCCTGCAGAGTCACATAATTGGATATCAGGTGATATGTCACCTGTCTACTCCAGAAGAAAATGTGAGTCTCCTTAGAGACTTTTTAGACTGTCAATATATATAAGAACTGTTTAAAGAAAGAACAATGCCTTTAAGAGAAACAAGCCTTAACCCTGTGATGTGTGAATTGATTTGAACTGGATCCAGAATATGTCTTTTGATTGTTATCTGTGTATTATGTTGTCTGTGTTTTTATGTTGGATTCTATGTTTTATGTACTGTCTTAATAATGTATTGTTAACTTTGTTATTATTATGGTATAATACATCTATAGATATTGAGATATATCAATATATATTATAGAATTAATATATAATATATAATAATGCAATAACGTAATAACAAATGATAACTTATAATAATAGTATATAATAACAATATCCAAACACATGTGCTTATCGTGTTTAGATCACATAATGATATAATAAGAATAACTTCAGCATATTTGCATGATGTGTTAAATTGGTAAGTTGGTTTTTTTTGTTTTGTATATATGATGTACACATTGTATATATGTTCAACATGTATAATTGTATATATGTAGCATGAACATAGCTTATGAGATTCAATTATAAGTTAGTTTTAAGTTGTAAGATTAATAGATAAGCTAAAATAATTATAAGAGTTATTTAGGTAAGTTATTAAGTTATTATCTTAAGGATGTATTGTTTAAGTTGATTATAGAAAATGCAACGTTGCTGTAGAGTGTATAGATATTAAGAGATAGTGCTACGATGTTGTTATTGTTAGGTGCTTAGGTTTATTTGAGTGCTTAACTTTTGTTAAGTGCTTAAGTTTACTAAAGTGCTTAACTTTGAGAAAGGGAAAAAAGATACACCCTTCTCTCAGGAATAAGAACATCTGTTTTAAAACATCTGAACAGATATTTCAAGAGTAAGAAATTCTGGGGAATACCCCAGGGAGATAGCCCAAGGAGCATCGATCCCTAGAGTGACAAGATAATAATTGATTTATTTGATGGGCTTTTTAATTGGCTTTCTAATTGGCTTGTATTATACCTGGTAAATTCCTTATACCCAGAAAATCCTTAAACCAGGACTGGCAATTTTAATATGGAGTTTGGAACCCAACAAAAGGATATTTTGAATTTGGCTGAATTTGTTTTTTTCTATAATATTCACCTGTGTCATTTAACTAAAAGACAGGGGGAAAATGTAGCATACTAAATTATTAATGCAGCAGATCCAGACTATGTTATAATGTCGTAGGTATGTAAACATCATCTTGTGACTGTCCTGTGGCTCCGGGACAGTGACACGTGACCACCTTTCCTTTTGTCTGTTGGCTGTGTTAACCAAAACAGTCTTTGGACTATAAAACCAGATGAATTTGCAATAAAGAGGGGACTCCATGAGACTCCATTAGCTTCTCCATTTTGGCCCTTGTACAGCTTGTATATAGATTGTCTTTCTTTCTCGGATCCTCTGATTAACAGCATCATGCACACAAGGCCTGTACGTTTTGTTGGCAGTTGTGGTTTCACAGGGTCCTGATCCCTGATGCCACCAAATAGATGATTCCATTTCAAGGGATCCCAAACACAGCTGGACAACAATGTAGCCTCTAAAGCCACTCTCTTACACCCCTCTGCAGCTGGACAGAGGAGAGAAAATATAGCAAAGGGTTTTATGGGTTGAGATAAGGACTGGGAGAAATCCCTTACCAACTATCATCACCACAGATAAAACAGACTTGAAGTGGGAATATTCATTAAATTTATTACTAATAGAATCAGAGCTTGAGAATGAGAAGTAAAATAAATCCTTCCAAGTTTTACATCCTCCCCCACAGCAGTGTGGGGAGATGTGAATGGGGGCTATGGTCAGTTGTTGTTTCTGCTGCTGCTCAGAGAGAGGAGTCCTTCCCTTGCTTGCCATGGCGTCCCTCCCATGGGAGACAGTCCATGAACTTCTCTAGCATGAGTCCATCCCATGGGAGACAGGCCTTCATGATCTTCTCCAGTGCAAGTCCATCTCATGGGCAACAGTTCTTCAAATACTGCTGCTACATGGGTCACTTTTTCCATGGGATGCAGTCCTTCAGACACAAGCTGTTCCACCGTGGGTCCTCCACAGGCCACAAGTCCTGCCAGGGAAAATCTGCTCCAGTGTGGGCTCGTCCATGGACTGCAGGTGAATCTCTGTACACCTATGGTCCTCCATAGGCTGCAGGGGCACAACGGCTCCACCATGGTCTTTACCATGGGCTGCAGGGGAACTGCAGTTCTGGTGCCTGCAGCCTGTCCTCCCTCTCCTTTTCTGCTGACCTTAGTATCTGCATTGTTATTCACATGGTCCCGCTCCACTCTTCTTTGTATCCCATCTCCATCTGCACAACAACTTTTTTTTTTCGTTTTCAATACATTATCACAGAGGTGTTACTATCACTCCTGATTGGCCTGGCCTTGGCCAATGGCAGGTCTGTACTGGAGCTGGCTGGCATTGGCTCTGCTGGACACCGGGGAAGCTTGCAGCAGCTTCTCTCAGAATCCTCCCCTATAGCCCCACCCTGCTACAAGAACCTGGCCACAGAAACCAAGTAAAGAACTGACAATTTTCAGGTTTCATTAAAGATACTTGTCTTGCTGTCTTAAGGTAATTTAACAGAAAAGTGAGAAACTCCTGTCTTTTTGTTCCTCAAAGAGACCGGCAGTGATGTGACGCTAAGAAAGCTGAAGTGAGGCACTATAATATGAAAAGCAGAGGTGAGCTGAGTCTATTGGAACTGCTACAGCATAGAGAAGTTTCATCAACCTCGTGAGGAAATGTTAACGACCTCACTGCTCAGGAGTGCATTAGCTCAAAGCCAAAAGACCAGATTAATTTACTACCTTAATTTGCAGTGGACTGTGTTTGCATGTGCTTTTGTTGGGCATATCAATACCTCCCCTGTGAGGACAGTGCAGTTTTGCTTGAGTACCCAGATGCAGAGGACAGCCCCTTGTTTAGAATAGGATGCTATACCAGAAGCATTGGTATGATTACCTGGAATTAATTTTTTTTTTTTTTAACGGAATATGACATAATCCTACAAAACATTGCCCGGATTTTCTTTGTGTCACTGCAGAATTATTGCAAAGATGGAGGTTGGTAAGTGACCTCCTAGAAAGTCCGTGGAACAAGTTTGCCTGAGAGTAGAAGTGCTATGCTACCACTCACAGATGTGTTGTATAATGGGAAGGCTGGCTGTGACAACCCTAAGCCTCTCAAATGCCTTATAAGATGCACTAAACCCAACTGCAGCCCTGAAATCTTTTTATCTTTTTTTTTCTTCCCCCATCCCTGTGGTAATACCTATTCCTCTGTGAAGGTTTTTCTCCATCCATCCCAATTTTGTGTGTGCATTGGTGAGGAAATAACATCTCTGATCATAAAGTTAGCAGTACATTGCCTTAACTGGGACCTGTGATGTTGACCATTGCTTCATGCTCTTGGCCATGTCAACAGTCCAAATGCAAACACTATAAAATATGTTATAACAGGGATTAGGCAGTCTCTGAATATGCCAGACGAGATCAAATAAGATCAGATTTTGGATGTGTCAGCCTATTATCATGGCAAAGACAAAACGAAGTTGGTGAGATAAAGAACAAAGATGCACACAGGGAACAAAGCTGAACAGGCGTGAGCTGGGCATGGTGAAGAGTGGAGCATTATGGCCAGGGCAGCTGGCCCCAGGTCAGAAAGCAGCTATACCATATCGAGCATGTGCCCTCCAGTCAACACTGAAATGTGTTTTTCACTGGAGCTGAAATGTGGCCAGTGTCTATAAGTAGTCCTTCTCTTGATGAAATAACAACTGTGGGTTGATGAGTAGAAGAGCAGATGGACATTTTGGAGGAAAACTTGGTACAAAATGACACATTTCTATGCTGGCTACAGAGGAGGTTAGGTGTTGTACAACTATCATCATCTGAAACAGTGGCAGAAGAGAGGTGAATGGCTATGGTGTGAACTATAGACCCAGAATATTCAACCTCTTCTTGCAGGTTTTCTGCATCACTGCACCAGTTCTAAGAAAAACTGTGGACTTGACTACTTTATATTGAACTATGTACTTCCAGTTTCCAAAAAATGAACCAACAGAAATCCTGGTATTGAAAAAACTGGTGTCTGGTTCTGCTTGGCAGACAGTGGGATACTACTTTTTACTGTTAAACTGTGGATGAATGTAAATATTTTTGCTATGTCTAGTGGTTCTTCAATGCAACTGTGCCATGCTCCTCATGGTGAGCAATCTTCTGGGAGTGGTGTTTGCTGTTTTGCTCCTATGACTTCAGGGTCATGCTGGCAGGATATGGCTCTCCCTTAAAGTAGGATTTTGGTAAGAAATGTTTCCCTTCCATAGCTCCAGAAATATCATGAATTAGACTGGGGAGTAAGTAATTTGTATTGATGCATCTATCACCCCAAGGGCGGGAGACCCCTAATTCCCTCCCTTCTCCCTCCTGCAGGATCTGTGAGGAGTTCCACAAAAGAAATAGGGCAAGAGTGCAGACTTGAAGGTAAGCCTGGCTCAGATGGGAAGGTTAAAGGCAATTTGCTCTTCACATCAAATTGGCTTTTGAGCAATGTTCTATAAATATTAGAAATTTCATCAGTTTATTTTATGTAAGCATATTTCTTCTCCTTCCTGAACATAAATGAACTGGCTTAATCCTACTCTTTTTCATTTAATAGAATTATTATTCCTTTAGCATCTCCCCAGCTGCTTCATAACACTGCTGAGTATTTAGCAAGAACTAGTAAAATTCATTGATTTTGCTTGCTTGCCAGGTACAGAAAAATACAGAAAATAGGCAAAGAGCAATCTTTTGTGCTTACTCAACAGGGAATGCTATGGCTAAAACAAACTGTTAAATGATCTAAAGTAGTGCAATTGTTCAAATGAAGCAAAAATTTTCATCTCTTGTGACCCCATCTTGCAAATGGCTGATGTTGCAGTTTTCACAAAAAAACCCCCAAACCCTGAGATGATATGCAGGAAGACTGGCACTATTAGTTGCACAATACTACATTAAGACATACACTCAGGACCAGAAAACACAATTTTTCAGTCTGTTTCAGTCTGGGGATAAGTCTTTCTCTGGAATACAGACTTTACATTGCAAATTGAAGCCCTTAGTCAAAATGGCCTTCTTAGTGTTCTTGATGCCCAACATCAATTTCCTTTTATATTTCCCCCCTCCCCCCCATTTTTCTTTTTTCCCATTTTTCTTTTTTCCTTATTTTCTCATGATTTCTCAAAAATCTTTCGTTTTGTTAAAACTCTATTACCCAAAAGAGAAGATGAAGACCCCACTTCCCAAACAAATCTGTACATTTAATTCTCATCAAAAAGATGTGGGCTCATGTTAGCATGTTTGATATTTGCAAATTCGAAAGGTATCTTGCAACATGTCTCTAAAAAGGAATATATTCATTATGCATGGAAAATTCTCAGCTCATATTACTAGTAGACATTTCTTAAAAACTAATAAATTATTTTGATAATTTTGTTTCAATTTTATGCTCACATCTCCATTATAATAAGTAACTACATATATAAAACCTTTAGCATGTTAAAAAAATATTTTTTCAAACACTTGATAATATGTAGGAGTCATCTGAATTGTGAAAAACGTGCAGGGAAACCTTCAGAAATAATTAAAAATGTTTTATTCAGGTGTTAGTAACATAAGTAAGCCAAAGATATAAATCACTTGTTCAGCTTAACTTGGTACTTAGATGACTCTCTCAGGCCTAGTCTCTAGCTCCATAAAAAGGCTTTCTTTGTTTCTCACAAAAATGTTAAATTGCCTCATCAGGAAAGACGGCTCCTACATAGAATACTTGAAAGATTTCTCATTGCTTCTAAAAATGCTGAGCTTCACTATGTGCACTGTGAGTGTCTTCTAAAGAGAAAGGCATCAGATTCCTAATTCTGCCTGATGCTAGCAGAACTAAAGCTGCAAAAATGAACACAGAATTCTTCATGCTTCAGGAAAGATATTGTATCATTAAGAAATTATATCCTGATGACTCAGGAGAATGCCTGCAAAATTACAGAAATAACAGAAGCAGAGTGAAACTCTCTAATAATAGGATTTATGGCTCTATGTTTTATTTCATGTGGGTATTTTATACTTATAAACAAGTAAATTGGCATTTTGTGTCTCAAAGTGTCACTTTGCATCCATTATATAGGATTACTTAAAGATTCCTGAATATATTCCTGGGCTTGTGTTTCTGTGTATGTACACATGTATAAATAAGCACGCACATATACATACTACAAATATATGCTCTATGCATATACACAAGCACACATACACATATATATATCCATTCATAGATATTCAAGTTATTCACACATGTAATTTTGTGGAACGCACTGGGTTTTCTTCATTTTTCTTACAAAGCCATAAAGATATAGAAAGCCATGTGAAAGTCCAGCTGTGATATAGAACATCATGTTTAAAATGGTGATCAGTCCCAAAAAGGGGGAGAGTGCATACACACACAAAGCATGTCTGAAAAATGAAAATTGATTCAGTGTCCTCATTACCTCCATCAATAATATATAGAAGGCAGTAGGATTTGTAGTCTGGCACCACAAAAGACTGATATGAGAAAACTAACAAATGGGACCATAGTTTAAAACGTCTTCATCAGCCACTTAGACAAATGATTTGCACCACCATGCTAATGGCCTGGGAAGACCTCGTAGATTTTCAGGAATGCTCAGAAGTAGGGAACAACCCACATTACAGATTGGTATAGTTTAAGGTATCTGGTAGTACAAAAGTTTGCATGTATCTTCAGTTAATGCAGAACACATGCTTTCAGCTCCAGATGGAAACTTTTAGGAACAACCCGAGTAGGATGGATGTGTAGGACTGTGAAACAAGTTTTGTAAATATCTTAAAAAAATAACTAAAATAAATAAGAATTGTGGAGGAAAATAAGGCAAGGGAGTTCTAACATGACCCTCATTTGTTCGTCACCTGCTAAGGATATATAAAAATCTAAAATGGGACGTATGAATCCCAGCCTATGACTTTATGGAAGGGCAGAGCCTGAGCACCTGTGAACTTCTCAGTCAGACTGGATCTCTCTCATTATCTCAACCCATTCACACTATGGATGATTTGAGCTAGAGCAGCAGCCAAATACTCTTTGACAAGATACAGGGTGGAGGTCACTGTTGGTGCTGTGCTGCGTGCCTTGCTCTTCGCTCTACTGGATAGTCATTGCCATAGGTGAGCTTAAGGAAATCAAATAAATTGTGAGAGCTTATGGGCAAATATAGAAGTGTACAGAAGCATAAACTTCATACAGAAACTTGAAAGAAAGGATTATGAATTTGATATACTCATGGGACCCAAGGGATAGACCCAGAAATGATGCAGCAGGAAGTCATGACAGTGATATTTTGACTGATCTGGAAGATTATGTATCAGGGGGCTAGTAATTCATCTGCCTGAGAGGAGAGAGAAAGTCTTATCACTGACAATGCTGGAGGTGAGGGGAGCAGAGACTTCAGGGGCAGCCTTGAAAATTCAGTTCTGGAAGTACTGACTTTGATATGGCAGCCTATACGAGGTGAAACATCCAAGAGAAGGAGCGAGAGCCTGAGAGCATGCATATGCAGCAGAAGGAGAAGTAAATTTGAGAATTGTTAATACAGCCAAATGGATGAATCCACTCAGCAATAAGGAGAAGACTAGAGGAAGATGACAGCCACAGACAAAGAACTTGCATCATTATTCATAATTGGATATTTACTTTCCATTTATCAGCACTTCATTTACTCAACTTGCAGGTTCATAGGCAGTTAACAAAATGAAAAGCATCCTGGAAATTACAAAACAGAGTAGTGAATGTGTGGCTCTAGAGAGAGCCACAGGTAGGCAGTCTAAATGACCTTCACTGCCTCAAACACTGTAGAAACTAGGCACTTCTCACTGCTCAAGTTTTGAATATGACTGCAAAGTTTCATGCCAACAGAAGTGTGACATCTGTCCAGAGAATGCATGTGCAAGCACACTTGGCCCTGCCAAAACCTTGATGTTGAAGTTACTGCTTTCCTGGTTTTCTCAGCACTGCTTTGTTGAAGCACTGTCATTTTATTATACTTCTATTTCACTCAGGTATTTAGTAGTAAACAATTCACCACATGATCACTGGTGAATATCAAAAACCTATCTGTACTGAAATAAACTAAAACTGCCAAAAGTTAAAAAAGCAAATGTGTAAAACAAAGCTTTGCCTTTGAAATTAACTAGTTTTGAAACATCTATTACACCAAAGCAGAGCAAAGCAGCAAAGCAAAGAAAACAAGGAACCTGGAGAGACAAGAGAGGATGGAACCAGACCAAATGACAGATCACAAACCTAGGGAATCAAGTAATATGCAAATAGTAGTAATCAACAAAGATAACAGGAAAAGCATGATCAAAGCTAAATTCTTCTGATATGAATTACTCCTATGACATGCTAGAAGTGCATTAGCACCCTGTAACCACAATAAAAGAGCCAAACAAAGTAATTCATATCAAAGAGTAGCATGCAGAAATAAAGAATACATAATAAATTAACACATGGTAAGCAGGTTCTATCTCTTGCCTACAATTAACTCCAGAAAGTGAAAAACAGTCTCACTGAGATGTATGACACTAAAGCAAAAATTAAGGCAGAAAAAAAATCCAAAACTCAATAACAACATCAGAAAAAATTAAACAAACCTGCAGCCAATATTCTGCATAAAAGAGCTGAAAATATTTGAAGAACTGAAAACATGATGAAACATAGCAAGCCTCTCAGGACCCATGGAACTAATTAAGCCACATTTCCTAGGGATCTGCTATATTCCTTATCTTCTTTGGTAATAAACCATCTCCCCTGGTTTTTGTGAATCCCACCTCCAACATCTGTTATGTATCCTTTTCAGTACACACTGCTATTCCCATAGTCTTATGAGAATTCTTATCATCCTTCTTCATCACTTACAGCCCCACAGTACCCTAACAATCCCCAGACAACAGCCTACCTACCCCACCTACCTTCCATGTCCCTTATGCCTTTCCTCTAGCATGTCCCACATTCCTGGCATCCCCACTTTTTGTTGCCCTCATTCCCACATGCCTTGTGCTTCAACAAGTCACAGAACTGCAGAGACTGGAAGAACTTCCAGATGTCTCCAGTCTGACCTCACTTGACCAAGCAGAGTCAAGTAGAAGAGGTTACTCAAGGTCATGTCCAGGTGGGGTTTGAATACCACCAGGGACAGAGACTCTGCAATCTGTCTGGGCAACCTGTGTCAGTGTTTCACCACCCTCACATTAAAACAGCTTTTCTTATTTTTAAGAGGAATTAACCGTGCAATAGCTTTGTTCTGTGAACCCAAATATATATCATGGCATGACCAGGTCTGAACCATATTGCATTCACCTGCTCAGAGTCCCCTTAACCTCAATATACATGTCTTGTACCTGCATACAGAGGTTGTCATGTTCTATGTCTTCTACCAATGTGCTTTGCTTGCTGTGCAGGCAGAAGCTGCACCCCTGGCCAGGATGTGATTGGCCATGTGCATGAACAGCTAGCAGCCTTTTGGCTCCTAGGCAAACCAAACATAACCATTAGGATTGAACTCTCTCTGTTTATCCTTGGCAATTGTCTTAACAAGGTCCTTTCCTGTACACAATCATCACTTGAGATGACTCTGACATGTAATTGTCCCTTCAGTTGTCTCAAAACAGGCAGCAGCTCCCAAAACTTTTGACAGGTGCTAACAAAAAAAGCCCAGCTTTAAAGAGGGTGCTTATTCCTTCCCATTGACAGTGCTTCTAAGTCAGACTTTGAAGCTACTTTTATATTTACAAAGGTGGGAGGAATTATGCCTACAAATAACATAGGATCCTAGCCATAGACTGCATTGAGAAGAGATGAGACTGGAGAAGATCCTGTGACCCGAAGAGAAATTTCAGATGTTCATGATGGATATTGTAAGCATCTCTCTTCAGCCAGGGAAAGTACTTGAAAGCCAATTAAAAGATAAGTTTTGAAAAAAAAAAAAGAGCATGCTTCAAAAATCTTTAAGCACGCAATGTATTCCATAAAAATCTTGGGTTCTATGATCCCTGGGCATTGGCCTTTTTAACAGAGCTTGCAGGGAGCAACATGATGCTTGAGCAAGAGAACAAAAGGCATGATGCCATTTCACTTGATAAATCAGTGAATGGCACTGAGTGCACCTTAAGCTCAGAGACCATTTTTCTTTCTTCCAAGGAATCTGCAGAACAAGATTCATACAAAAATAGCTTGTAATAAAAAACAGGTTGCCTGGGGAAAAGAGTAAAACTGTTCTGAAATAGCATCTGAATATATAAATGGAATGAACTAATTTAATAACATTGAAAAAATTGCAGAGACCAGCTTCCAGCTGAGACAAGTTTAGTAAAGCACCTGTGGCTTAGGATTTTGGCTCACCTGGTGAAAATATGTTGAGGGTCTCAGCTGGAGCCTCAGCTGTGCTAATGCGCAGGACATACACTGGAAGTCCAGATACCAGATGGGGGATTTTGCTTACTGCTTAATTCAGCTCTTATGGCCGGTCACCAGTTGGCAAACATAGGAACATTTTAGGTTTCTATTATGCTAAAAAGTGCAGTAGCAATGGGGGAAGTGAAGAAGATGACAACAAAGGTAGCCCTATTCTCAAGCAAATATAGAGGTGGTTGCCTTCTGTGTGATTATAGGAGTCTTGTATTTGCCATTGAAATCTAGCATGTAATGACTATCATGTTAAACACAAAGTAAATAAAAAGATACCAGTGTACAAGCTACATGTACACACATGTATACATGGACTTTTAGCTAAAATAGTGGAATATAGGAAACACTATTGATATTGTTTTGGAATCTTGACTGTAAGAAAGCTATGTACTGATGTTTGTAGCTAAGTATGCTCTCTGCTGCTTTATCATGTTGAAGCTATTTCCAAAGTCGCCTTCCATTGATTTAGGAGCCAGACATTTAACTGTCTTTGAGAAGCTACGATTTGTTTTTAGCTTACATTTTCTGCAGAGCTGAACACATGTTTTGCAAGGATAATGCTGCAAGGCCACATGAAAACAGTTATACAACCTAATATCATCTTCACTCCAAATTTCATTATTTCAAATAGAGTCCTAAGCTTACCTATCAAAAGAGCTCTCAGACCTGAGAAACTCAAAGTGTAAATAGGGTCAGTCCATGATATTACACATACCAATGTCAATTCAGTTGGCTGGTAAACTCAGACTTTGGGTTATTAAGGCTACTAAGTCCAATCTCAGTGCTAATACAGTATGTTCTATTGAATTAATAATGGGAAGATATAAAAAAATTAAAGCTATTTCCACATCTTCCTCTTTTACTGTATCAATCCATATCAGTATACTTTGGTATCTTTATTATCTTTACTCCCACCTACTTACTATTTTACTGTCACTTTACTGTATAACTATCCTTTTCAGTTCAAGCTCCTGAGAAATTCATAATACATGTCAGGAGAATTTGGATCAGGATCCAATACAGCTGAATGTCTTCAATAAGAATGATGAACGCTAGTGCCTGAGGCTATGGTGGCATGTGGATTGCAGGTGATTCCAAATTGTAACATCAAGCTCAAGATTTATAGGACTATCTAGGGACATCTATCTCATTTCCAACTTTCGGCTTTTGGCCAAACAGGGACTTTTTGTACCCTTAGAATCAAGTTACCTTTACAGACAAAGGAAGGGGTTTTTAAATTTTAGAATTTTTATGCTCCTCTGAAATGGAGTAAAATGTAAAACTTCTCTGTGTTTTCTGTCTTTGTAAAAATTGCTATTCTAAATTGATTTGCTTTTAGCATGGTTTTTTTCAAACCTCAAAAGTAAGTATTTTCATGTTTCATCATTATAATATGGTATTGACCGATGTGGTTATTTTTCACCATATCTCACTGTTGTGAGCACAATTTTGTATTTTGGGTTGGATCACTATCACAGCCATATCCAATGTCTTTATGTCTGGAGTGATGTTCAAGTTAGTCTGTCTACTCAGCAAGTGATTGTGCAAAGGACAAATGTCACTACCACTGCATTTTGACTGGGTAGCCATGGGACTGTCTCCTGCACAGGTGTCAATGCAAGGTGCTCACCGTTCTGTGTCCTGAGGGTTTTATGGTGGTGATCAATGACATGATTTGCAAATGGAGCTGCTGGTGAGGGCATGTAGATGTGTCAAGCGTGAATCTGGGGCTACAACTGGTCTTACATACCCTGGTTTTGATTTAGATCAACTGCACTCCACAAACCTCATCTTCAGTCTGGATCTCAGCCAGGACTTGGGGGGACACCATACTCATCTATCCAGGTTTCTTCTTCAAGTGCTTGTGGAGATCTCGCCCAGGGAGCAAGGTACCAGCATAGACTGCACAGTTGATGTATAGGACCTGATTCACTCTTGGGTAAGGCTCCTCTCTCCACTGAGAATACATGGACCTTGGGTTAAGAAGGCTTCTGTTCCAAAACCTTACAGCTAGGTGAGATGAATTCAGGCAATCTTTAACTGAAGCAAGTTGATGCTTAGCATCCATTAGTGGGGCTGATACAGAATACAATCAGGTATAGCTCAGCTTATTAACAAAGATGAACAAAGATTAACAAAGCCTGTTTAAAAGAAATCAGAAATTTATTAAGAAACATAGTGAGATTTCATTTAAAATGCTGATGTTTTGCAACCTTTTTATAGTTCAGATTCTTATATCTCACATTTAGCAAAACTGCAGTGAACACTGCCTTCATGTATAATAGGCATTAAACTGTTAGGATTTCCTTATTTATTTGTTTGTTTATTTGTATAGATTTGGTAATGTACAAATTTTCCCTTATTTGAGTACAGATATTTCAGCTACAAGATAAAAGTCAGCCATAAAATAAAAAAATTCTCTGTATGATACATATGTTTCCAAGAGGGCTCCAATATGAATTTTAATGTCTGGAGTATTTGCATTTCTTCTTCCACTGAAGAGGGGAAGGAGTATAATCTCAGCATTATCCTGATTTATATTTTATGGGAATGTATGTAAAAGAACATAAATACTATTACTGTAATTTTGTATCGTATTTCATGTGGATTTTATTTTTTTACTTTTTCTTATTAGTGCTTCCCAGTTTCATCTGCTTACTTCATCTGTTTTCTTCATGAAAGAAATGAGCATGTTGATATAAAATGTTACATCAGATACACCTGTGAACATGCACTCCTGTTTACTGGATTTCAGAAAATAAAGAAACTTCTTTCCAAGCTTCTGCTTTGTTACAGAGAGAGGTGATAAAAAGCTTTAGTTTGTATCTTTAAAAGTGCTGATAGACATAAAAATATAAGCTGCATTCCTGCTTCATTCATACATTAAAAAGGGGTTGGGGGATACTTAGGAACAGAGGAAAACAGAGTTAGAATAGGGTTGCTTGGCAAGGTAACTTGAAAAGTCCCAGGCTCCAGGGTTGGTAATAATACTAGAATTAATGTAACTAGACATATTGCAGGAGCCTGTAACTGTGGAAAGAATTCTGGAAAAAAGGGAAAGGTTGTGTGTATTTTATACATATAATGGCAGTTTATTTCCTAAGATTGCTGTTGGAGCAAAAACCATATTTCACATTAATATCACTTAATACGTTATTCATTGCCCTGGGCTCCAGAAATGAGTCGTGAATTAGGTCATGATGAATAAATACCTATCAGTGTCCATCAAATGGCATTCCTCATCTCCTTTCCCTCTTTTTTTCATTCCATGTGGTATCAAAATCTCATTGTGTTGTTTATCAGGCAGTACATGACAGAGCAAACCTTTCTGGGGGCAGCTATAAATATATAGCTCCCATTACAGCAAGCGTCAACTTCAATACAAAGGGTAAGGCTGATGTAAATCCCCCTCATTTTGATGAGGTATGTGCTGCATTTGGCCAAATGAACACATTTTAAATGACCCTGAACTAATTACCTCTCAATGACATGGCACGAGGCCAAATCAAGGGCCAGCGCAAGCTGCTGGAGCTAAGGGATCTCCATGCTGTACCCAAGTCCATCACTTCTCCTTCCCCTTGCCTACAAGTAGGTAAAAACTGATTTTAGCAAATACTTGCATATGAACAATGATTTCCAAAAGCTGCTCATCAGCAAATGATAGTTGCTCCACCTTCTTTTTTTTTTTTTTTTTTTTTTTTTTAAACGATCCCATTTTCTTTTTATCTCCTTTCCTGTGTCTCAGACAGTTGTTGATATATTGCTATTTTGGTATACATTGACATATAGCTCCTGAAGTACTACTTAAGTGATGCAGGCTGCTGCAACAGTTAATTTATAGCCTGCAGACACAACCTTACCTGCTGGCGATGCCCAGACTGTGTGCAGGTGAAACTCACCATCGAGCAAGAAGCAGTTCCTCACACCTCGACATTACTAAATAGTGGAAGCTTAGCAATTTACTTCATCAAAATATGATCAGAGCATCAAAATTAATGGGATAGGCAAGATTAGTGACCTGCATTTTGCAATGCATATGTGTTATACAACTTAATTTGCCACTGACACCTGTACCAGGCTCCCCCCGGCTTCTTTGTTGTGTTCAGTGAGAACATAGCACTTCCAAAGAGAGTGAACAGAGGTCTCTATAGAAAGTTTTTTTTTGGAAAGCAGAGATTTAAGCTTGCAACCTGAATTAAAAAATTAAAATTAACTTCTTTTCTGTGTGGTAGTTCCAGTCATCTGATGAGAGGACACTGCCCTTTTGTCATCTGGCTGGAATGACAACTTGTAAATTTCCTGTTAGGAGAAAAAATCACTTTAAATTTGTTAGTTAGAGACCAAATACTGTTTTAAGGGAGTGCCCTGATGGCCACCACTTGTCCCTTCTATTTATGGATACGTATTGGTTTAGTTAAGACTGTGACAGCAATGCTGTCATAGATACTGTATTTTCAAGAGGCCATGGGACCTTTTTTTAACACTGCAGTGTGGTTATAAAAATGTGCTTTGGGCTGCAACCTGTATTATAAGATGTGAGTCAAGAAGATAACTCATTTGACCAAAATAAGCTTTCCCACCTCAAATACCTGGGCTTTGTCAAGCTCATGCAAAGCATGGACATGTTTTAATGAGCATGATAAAATTTTGCTGGGCTACCTTTGAGCAAGAGTTTCTAGCAGTGCAGGGGAATATAGAGGAGTATGCCTGCAGTTACTGAAGAAAGGTGCATCTGCCTTTCTTTGGTGCCAGGAAAATAGAGATTGACTTTTGACTAAAGCAGGCTGAAACAACTGGACGTTTTTAAGTAATTCTGTCTATCTTGAATATGGCCAAATACTACATTAGACAGCAATTACAGCTCCAGAGGGATTTGCAGGAGAGCCATGATAGCAAAGTTACACATGAAAACACAGTTATGTTTCATTTTCTGTCCGAACAATGGTGGACTACACTGATACTACCTTAATAGGCTAGAGCAGTCCAAGGTGATAACAAGACAGGGAATATGTGGTAGGATTAGTCATGAAGCAGAGGGGTAAATGAAGGGATGGTTGGTTTAGGGCTCATGTTTACTCATTACCAATTACACAAATAGTAGAACTATTTAATGTGGTACACTGTATAGCCAGAGGGAGCCTCTCTTTTACTGTGAAAGGGATACTGGAGATAGCTACATTTACAATTTGTGCTAGTGTGTCACATCTCAGCAGTCTTTTCTACACAAGGATCTGAAAAAATTTGTATTGTCCTTGGAATTGTCTAGGGTTCACAAAAAATCCAAAGGGATGGAGATTATAGCTGGGATAGCTCTAGCTGTCAAATTCATTAGAGTTATATTGGTATTACTGACCATTGTTTAAAGCCACTGGGCACTAGATTTGACAGGCTGATTTTGCTGTTCTTTTGTTTTTTTCCTGTAGATAATTTTTATCTTTTCTTGCTTCAAAAGCTAACTCACTTCCTTTGAAAGACAGTAAGCTCGACAGGGTTCAAGCTAAGCTTCTTGAACTTAAATCCAGCATGGATACTCTCTGAATGAATCAGCTTTAACTTGAATTGTGTGTATCTAATATTTCACACTATTTCAATTATACTCCACAGCAGCTGAGGACTGTGTGAATTCTAGTGCTAAATTTAATCAAGTGCTCCTCCAATGTGAAAGAGAATATATCTTGAGAATTAATGTTAAGAGATAAATGGAATCAATCCCTGGGATCTTGGTTCTGTCCACTCTGCATTAGAGGACATCCCAGAGAAAAGACCTTCAGTCGCAACTGAAGCCTGAAGTCTAATAATGAGGGAACTTGAAACTGCCATGTATGAAACCCATGAAGAATGGTACACTTCATCTGGACTGTAGAATCAACAAGAATTTAATAAGTTAATCAGATCATCAGCATTTGAGTGCACATAAATTTGAATTGTTTCCCCATTATGAAGTGCTTGTCTGTAAATTATTGCAGAGAAAGCCATTTTCAAATTGATGTTTAAGCTATTAGAAAATACAAAGGGCATTTTCATTAATTGGAAGAAGCTTTTCTTCTCTTTTTATCATTACTTTTGTTACAAAGAATCAGTTTAGCACTCAAATTTATTGATGTGTATGATTCAGTGGTATTATTTGTTCAGAATTCGTCCTATACCTGGTGGAATAAACTAATTAAGTGTAAATGAATAGTTATGTAGTCATCAACTAAAATGAGTCACTGCAGTTCTCATTACAGTGCCTTTGAACACAGCTGGAAAGAATGTCTCTGTGAAGGTTACAGCTTCCCTCTCAGAGGTAACTACCATTAATTTCATTGCTTCTTTGGAATGGCTTCTTGTTTACAGACAGCAAGCCTCATTCTTCAGCCGAAGATTGTGGGCCCTTCTTCTACCTGAGAATGTAGAAACCAGCCAGCAAACTATTTTGTATTTCTGCTGCCACAGTGGTTTTTTTAATTCATTGTATATAGAAGCTTGCTTTCAGAAAGGGGAACACTGTTTAGAAAACCAGATGCTTTAAAATCACTAGTTTTAGAGATAACTATGAAGTACCTCTCCTACAGATGACAAACTGACGGTCGCAAGAGGTGGGCTTGCAGACTGCAGGACTCACTAGGTTCTCTATGTCAGCAAAACTGCTCACAAGGACAGAAGTTCCTCATTTCACGTTGGAACTCCTGCAGTGGAACATCCTGCAAGCAGTTAAAGCTAATTTAGGCATAGACTTCCCTTTTTGAGAAATAAGTGTCTCCACAAGCTTTGCCTACTTCAGATGCTTCATAATATAGGTAGACCGAACACTGGTTTTTTGATACTCATGCCATCTTAGCACCTATTTTGATGTCCAGTATGACAGGGATTTGTAAGGTGCCAGCAGTAAGGCAATACGCCTCAAGGAAACAAAGGATTCTTACTGACTTTTTACTGGCAACTTGAATATCTTACTGCATCGGAAGCAAATATCTATAAATTGATACAACCTTTTTCAAAGTCAAAATTCATCACAATGTATTTTGCATAAGCCTTTTGAGAATCCTATTGCTCGAGAGCCGTTTCACTGACAATGCTGTAAGCTGGAAAAAACATATGGAAAAAATTGTGCTGAAACTGACAGTATCTAATCATCTTGCTCACAGCTACAAACAACCCAGTTACTTGAGATTTTAATCTAAACAGTTTTAATACATTTTGTAAACATGCTGTCTATGTTTCTTCTCTCTGCTTGCTCAAAGGCTGAGTTCATTTGTCATGAGGCCAGAGACATCTGTGAAGAGAATATCAACTTTTTATGGCATTTGAAATATTGCCCTTAGGCCCATGTAGTCCAAAATACATTGGCCTCCCTCCACCTGTTTTGACAATCACTTGTGGAGCGCAGGTATTTGTGCAACAGTGTTTATACAAGGTCAGAGCCAACACCCCCTGAACTCAGCAGGATTTTTTCTTTCAGGTTCTGGGGATTTCAGGCAGAGTGTGCCTACGGTTGTGGTTATTTCACTTTAGACAACTTAACAGGAATTATTTACAATCCCTTTTTTTTTTGTTTTTCCTGGCTCTGATACATAATTAAAGACCCAGGGAGACACTGGAAATGCAACCAATGAGACATTTGATATAGCGCATGTAAACTTTGCTTCAATTAGGAATGTGGAATTGTATTACACAGCACATTAAATGGTACATTAGCAGATGTAAATTCTTCCATCGAATTAAAACTAGTTAGTTTGATTCTTAGTTTATCTTTTGTTACAGTAATTATGTAGTTTTCTGGTTTTCAACGGCACACGGAGAACTGATTCAACTCTTCTCTGCATGTGGATTCTGGAGGTGGACTAATATAGCTTTTCTACCTGGACCACTGCATGCACTATAGCGCATGAAAAGAACAGAGACAGAAAATATTCTTTTAAATTGCACACTTAATTCCCAGGAAAAAACTAAAACACTTAAACATCTAAAACTCTAATTAATTTTAGGTGTATTGGGCAAGCTGCTCCAAATGTTGCTTCTGTGCAGAGCACCCATATTTTAAGAATTCACCATTTCCTGGAAGGAAGAAAATGAAGCAGCTGAATAGGTATCCACATGAGAAAGACACCAATGTAAAATAGATAAACTCAACTTGGTCAAAAAGTGCTGAGTTATTCTCTGAAAGGTTTTCTTGGAGAAAGATATTTCTGTAAAAAGGCACCTCTCCAGTGCAGGAGAGCAAAGCAGGAGTCAGGAAAACAATGCTGAAGGTACTGCTTTTGCAGGAAAGGCTCATTGCTGTGTCTCCATCTGCAGCAGATTGTCTTGCCCAGAGGTCCAATCTGACCTCCCAGAGGCTTTTTGGCCTCCAACAGCATCACTAGAAGAGGTCTGTTCTCTGCCCCATATGGTACCTGGGATGCACAATTCCTAACCTCCCACCTCTGACCCCCTATTGAACCTAAATCCAAGTATTTGAACCTAACTTTTCATGGGGCACCCTCAGGGGGAGTTGGAGACAGGGCTATCCTACCAATATATGTGAAATACTTACGATTCCTCTTGGTGTTCCCATTTACTTTTGCCTTCACAGTCCCCTGAGATTCCTCACACAGCCACATAATATTTGCTTTCTGAGCTATTCTGTCAGTCTGCTTTGAATGAACTCACTGCATGAAGCATCTCAGTAATATTATGTCATTTTCTGAAAACTTTTATATTAATTTGCCTTGTAGCCAAGCGACGCAGAAATGAGAAACAAAGAATGAACTCCTCAGAAGGATCATGAGAGAGTTTTCATTACCTAATTGGAAGACTTCTTTGCTAAGCAGAGGATTAGCCACAGCAAAACCATACCTTTGCTCATATATCACATTCATCTCAGTGTGCAAAATTAGATCATTAGAAGCCGTAGTAGCTTAATCAAGTAGCCTTTAAAACACAAAGGCCTCTGACTCAAGTGGAATTAGTGAAATTTCTTTTCTTTTTTTCACTGCTGCTCCCATAAAGTTTAAAGTAATTCACATTTTCACAGAGTGCTTGCTGATGATTATGAGCAATGAAGCTTTGGATCCAGTTACACCAGTGCTTCCACCTGTTGTTGCAGAAACCAATTCTATCATTGTTACCGTCTTGTTAATGACCAACTTATTGAACTCACTTAAGATACCTGTTACCTTTTGTTCTTCTTCATCAACAGTGTCAGTGGAATAGATGCTTTGGTATTTCAATGTCCAGAGCAAAAAAAATTGCCAGTTGAATTATGTCTGTTCTGGGTGTTGAGCTGGAGAGGAGGAAACACATACAGCTTGCAATGAACTTATTCTACAGTCATTGAGGCACATCATCTGACAGCAACTCCTGGTTTAGGAGGATGTTTTTATATCCTCTGGCATGTCATCAGTGAGAAATTTACTTATCTTTGGGAAAGGATCCTGTGCTCAGACATTTCTTGCTTCATTTGCATATTCCAAGTGAAAATTTTATTTGTTCCAGCAATACAACACCTACTAGGAGACAGTCCAATGGTATCTTGTGGCTTCCCGGGTCCCCCCAAAGACACACGACCACACAGATGTAGTGTCAAAGGAAAAATCCGTTTATTGTTTACAAGAATACTTTTTTATAGTCTACATATAGTTTATACTTTTCTAACCACTGAGAAGCAATTCTCATATCACTTCTCTCTCGTCCAATCAGACACTGCCGTGTTGTACAAGCATCTTCCTTACATGGCATGGTCAGTCCTTTCACTTTCAGTTCAGCTCCTTCTTCAGCTCCTGGGTCCTAGATTCCATCTGCCATCTGTGACTTACTAAAAACCTTCACTGGCATTTCCCTACGGTATCTTTCTCCTTTTTCGTGGGTTTTGCAAAATTGTAGTTGAGGACTATTCAGGATGATGTTTCCCTTTCTCCTACTGTCTGAAGGTTATTTTTATGTTACCTTGGACATTTTTGAGTGAGCTGTAGTGATGCTTCACAGGACTCTATTGCCCAGAGCAGCACTGCACGACATTTGAAACTCAGGGACTTGTCTTTACCCATCATCAGTAAAACTCATGACCAGTTCTCTCTGAAAGTACAATTCTTTCTCTTCCCCACTCCGCAACACTCAAGCTAAATTAATGATGACTGTGTTTTTTAACTTCTTTTACTCAGTCTCAGGGTTTGTTCCCCGTACCATCTCTTTTATCCTTTGTCCCCAGGAAATGAGCATTATTACCTTCTTCACTCAGTGCTGTGTGGTTACAAGACAGGTCCCCCATTATGCGCCCTCACCCCTTTGCAAAGAGCTTGTTTCCAAATGGGACAAAGCAGAACCCAGAGTTAGGCAGGTGTTGGAACCACTGGTGCTGAGTACTGCAGCTCAGCATCACCACTCACCATCATATCATATCATATCATATCATATCAATCATATCATATCATATCATATCAATCATATCATATCATATCATCAAAGATGTAGAAAGTAAGTAGGCATAGGAAGACCATCAGCACTCTCAACCCTTTCAAACTGAAATGCAGTCTGTTGCTTTTACTTTCTCCAACACCTCCATTAATGCCCTATTTCTACTAAAGCAGATAGTCAATACAATGAGAGAGGAGAGCTGGTGGACTATTTTGCATGGTGAGAGGACTACTCTTATATCCCAGTTTACTTTTTGGATATGTTGACTTCCAGTGCATGAGCAGACAGGAGCTGTCAATACTTTAACATCTGATGGGTAACCTGGGGTGAGCTTTGCTGACTAGAATGCCATAACTGTGTAGCTGAAGGCATCTCTCCTCTCTAGGCTATAATGACAGGAGCATTTTATGTGATCTTTCCTCTTCTTCTTTCTTCAAAGACAGATGTGTGTGTGACAGATTATATTAATGTAGCTGAGGCTTGTAATCAGTTTATATATGCAGTAATATGGTAGTTGCAGTTGGGCAGAAGTGGTGGTAATGGTGAAATTTTATGGGCATTTGGTAAAATATTTTGAAATAATAAAGTAAAAACAAGCTATTAATGACTCATTCATTTAGTACTGTCATTGTAAACAAAGTAACAGATATTACACGTGTGTTTTTGTGCTTGCATTTGAAAGCAGGTTTTCAATAGCAAAGCTGGAATCAGTCCAAGTCAGACCATACATACAGTTAAAAAGCTACACAGTAAAAAGTACAGATAAGACCTTTCATTACTGGTGTGTAATAGAAAGTCCTAAGGAAAAATGAAAAAATAATTTCATGTCTCTTCCAACCTTCTTAATCCCCTTGTAGGGATTGTGTTTGTTTGACCTGATCTAACTAGGTTTAGCTCACTTTGTTGTTCCTGGAATGTATTACTTCAAATGCTAATGTCAGTATATTCATTTTGTTGATACAACCTCCACCACGGCGACAAGAATAGCCAGCTCTCGCATCCTGTAGGTCATTTTGCTGTTTCTTACCCATATAAATAGGTATGTGGTTTTCTGCTTTAGTATTGTACACTTGGACTTCACAAATACTATGTGAAAAGCAATAAAAAAGAGTGCATTGACATTTTAGTATTAAGCCAATAAAAACTGACTAACTGATGACTTTTTCCTTGTGTACAGCAGTGGTGCTATTTCAAAGAAGCAACAGGAAACACAAAAAATATTGTATTTAGTCTCAGCTAGTCTTGGTCTGGTTTTCCTGAAGTCAATCACCTGCTGTCTCAAACGTAATAGCTAGTACATTCATCCTTGCTAATGCATACGGTACACCTGAATTTTCCCCTGGTGTAGCTGTTGAATCAGCAAAAGCTGCTCCAGAAATGAAGACTTGTGGATAAGAGGTAAGTTTAAACTTCTGGCATAGCCGTGATGCTGCTCTGACACAGCATGCAAGGAGCCAGTGGGTCTGGCCCAGCTGAGTGCAGGGTGATCTAGCCTAGCTCTGAACTGCTTAGTTCAGTGCAGCAAGTAAAAAAAAATCAACAACTGGTTTGGATGAAGTTTGGCCTGACGGTTTGCCAATGTGATCCTCAAGGAGCTAAATTGCTTCAAGTAACAGGATGAAAGTCTTCAGTTTTTTGGACCAGTTGAATTGACTCAAAGGAGCATCAAGAACAGAGAAGTATAGGCATCCATAAGCTTGCAGAAATACCCTGTTTTCATCTTTGTTACTTTTCCAAGGAGAAAATTCATATCTGAAACAATGCTGCACTTTTGGACTTCAAAATTAAGTCATAGAGAAAAACAAGTGCATGGAGAAAAAGCAAGGGTCAACTCTTGATTATGAAATGGTGCATCTTCAAAGTTACCAAAACCAGAAAGACTTTTTGAAAGCTTTTGCTGCTCTGAAGATGTTTTAAAAAACTTGCCTTTTAGAGTGACCCTACACAGGTATGCACAACTATAAAGGCTTCTCTCAGGCTATCGACCAGCTTCAAAATGGTAACGACTATTAAAAAGACCAAACAGTTGCACCTATTATATTTGATTAGGTTGTAAATCTAATTAGTAAATTAATGGTGATTGGGTTAATTTTGCAGTGTTTACCTTTTTTGAGTTCATCATAATGCTGTACGGCATGACGTGGAAGGTATCAGTTCCTTGGTACTCAATTTCTTTAGCCATTCTCAGTTGTAGACATTTAGCGAAAATAATAATAATAAAAACTCCACCAATATCCTTTACTGCCCCAGTGAACACAAAAATTAATAATCTCAGGAAGTCTGTATTCAACCTGACACATTGAGCAATGCAAACAGGGTACAAAGTCTATCTTTACATTTACTTGCAAATGTGTATAGATATGCTTCATATAAATTAATCCTCCATTTCATTATAAGGAAGGAATTATGTCTGTGGTCAAAAGGGTGTGGTACAGTTAATCTGATTTAGCACAGCATGGGAAAAATTAATTGAAAGTCAGAACTGCATAGTGTTTATTATAAAGTAATTTCACACCAGCTCAGGATTAGCATGGTAACAGGTGACAATAGGTCATTACTATGTTAATTGAAAGACAGCATGCTTTTGTTAAAAAAAAAAAAAAAAAAAGAGAGATAGAAAAAGGGATAGAGACAAAATGAAATGAAAAAATATTAAAATGCAGTATTTTATCTAGTGCTGTAATTCTATGGGACATGTTCTAGGGAGAAGATAACTTCTGAAAAGAACTCGTAGGCTTTTTGTAAAAACCTTGCATTGTTCATCATGCATGAAGCATGGCAGATGCTTGTTCGTGTCTCCTGTATGAGTTAGCTAGTTCCCTGTCTTTCAAACAGAACAGGCTGCACCTCCAAAGCAGTGGCCTGATGTTTTCAGCTTGCTGACACTGCTCACTGCCCCAGGCACAGGGAGGTAAAGGTGGGCAGAGGAGCCCATCTATTTACCTGGCTTGCCTAAAGGCAGTATGGGCCCAAACAAAGCCACTAGGAGCCATGAGATTTTGTAGCAGCATCTAATAGAATAAAAAACTCTAGTTTTGTTCCTTGAAGAGAGGATTAATAAAATAAAAAGACTTTCAAATCACCAATGGAAAATTGGCTGTCACTTCAATAGCACGCTGAAGCATGAAGCTGGGGCAAGCTCATCCTTCCACTTGAGCTGCAGTGCCATTATCCCAGTTCTGATTGGGATGAGTGTTGCAGTGCTCGGCTGCTCTGCTATTGTGTGGCTTGACAGACACCGATGTGTAGGCATTTCCCATTATACGCTGTGACCTGCGTAAGCAGTCCTGAGCTGCTAGCTTCAGCCTGCCGAAAGAAATCAGGAAATTATTTTTCCCCTTTTATTTGCATAATAGCAAAAGATGTTAAATCAGTTTTGGGGGCAGAAGATCATTCTGCAGGTCCTCCAGTTGACAGAGTACAAAGGGCACAATATTCACTTGTGTGTAGGTGAGAAAGACAGAAAAGAACTCTGTGCTAACTACAGTCACCACAAAAGGACCTTTGCTAATGAAATGTTATAATTTAAACCAGGATACTTCCTGAAACCAAAACAATATGCCTAGGTAATGAAGCTAGCTCTTGCTCAAAGTAAATGGAAATTCAGAGGCACAGCTTTGACCTGAAAATGGGAAACTCTGACTTTATTTCCTGGAAGAAGTATTTGACCTCTTAGGATACACTCATTCAGCCTGATAGATGAGCTGATGAGGAATGTGACCTTTCTGCTCACCCTGCTTCAGAAAAATTTGCAATTCACTGTGACACAATCTGTTGTAATATGTTAATTTCGATGCAGTTCTGCCAGAAATACCGAGACCTTTAAATCCCAGAATATAATCCTTTCAGATTTCACTCTCACCTCAAAACATCCTGAATAAAGTGCCTACTTATCTAATAAAGGTCAAAAGAAAGTGTAAAAGTTCTTTGATTACTCACTACAAAGGAAAGAGCCCAGGCAGAAGATTGTGCCCTTGTATTCTGTGCATGGTACACTTTAATGTGGTCTGCTGAGATCAAGACGAAAGAGTAATGCTGCTCCTGGTCAGACCACACACCATCCTAAAATACTGCAGAGCTAAGGTAATAACTCAATATGAGTACTCTTGCAGATACATGGTACAGAAACCTCCTCACCAGACATACAAAAAAGCAATATAATAGAAATATTTTGACAGTCCCAGCAGGAAAATCTCTTGGGATAGTTAGGGCAAAACACAGCCTCAGGTCTGACTATAGCCAGGAGATACGATTTTCCTGATGATATGACAGATTAGTGGAGTGGAAAAGTAAACAACCAGGCTCACATCTCTAAATGCAACATTTCACAAAGTGTATTAGGGCTGGTTGTTTCTTTTTGTGACCATGGCCTAATTATTGCTCAATAGAAGCATCCAATTATTCTTATTCTTAATGGTTTATCATGTCTTTGAAGCTTAATTACGGTAAGTCAAAATCCCGATTTAGGCATTTGCAATAGGCACCTCTGCTCTGACTCTCTTCCTTCTCTGCAGCCAAAGTGAATCATAAGCAACAGTGCTGCACCCTGCTCACCCTACTGCCCCAGCTTAGCGTCCCAATGCCAATCTGCCGAGCCACTCACGGCATTGATCTTCCTCTAGGGACTCCCAGCACATTCCCTCCCCTTGGATTTGCTGAAGTGACGGCTGCTTTCTGGCAGCATGCAGGCAACACGTAATTGCTACAGGCAAGGGTAGAGCTGAGGGACTTGCAGATGACATCGGCACCACTGCTGCAGCTTCAAAGTGCCACTGATTCCCTTTCTGACATGTGTGCCTTTTTGCTCTCCGTTTAGTTTTAAAATATCACAGAACTAAAAAGAAATAAGAAAACACCCAAATTCTCAAGCAAGGAAGACGGAGTGGCAAGAAGTGTTACAAATGGGTTGGCAAAACTGATGAGACAAAATAGGAAAAAACCTGTGTATGAAGCTGCAGCAAATGTAATCTTGAAATTTTTCCAAAAGTAATTTTTCCCTATTCATTTATTCTTGGCTGTCTCTGTTGTTTACTCTGCTATTCTGTGATCTTTAGCAAAAACAGTTCAATTTCAACTGCGCAGAAAGGACTCGGTCTTCTCACCTTTCTGTACAGCTCAAGGATATCTTACACAGCCATGTTATGGCTTTGCCCTCTCTAGATGAGGAATATGTTGATCTGGTTTTCAGCTCATTAACTCTCTAAGGAATCTCTTCCACCTTAGCTGTCTGCAAGGCTGGAATTGCCCATACTTCAGGATGAGGGCTTTTTTCCGCTTTGAATTTCTGAATGGATGTCCCAAAAGTCACAGATACTACAAGGAAGCCCAGGGAGCTGCAGTGTGTATTTAATTGGAAATGAGCATTCTCTCTTAGGATAATGACATTTTGTGTGTTGTGATTGGTGCTGTAAGATTCATAAAGGTTATCAGTCAGGCATTTATAGTAAAAGTTCTTCCTGCTTTTCCTGGCATTCATAGGGAAGATGGGAGTGTTATCGTTCTGACATTTCTGTCAGAAGCGGTATTTGAACCACTGGATGATTCTGACAAATGCCACTGCTGTCATCTGCTGCTCAGTTTTAATTATATCTGACTGAGTCTTTCAATGGCAGCAAGCAGAAAACTTAATTAGTTGGTTTAAAGGCTGATCTTCAGAAGAATCTAAACGGCTTTGCAGCAGTTCTGCATGGAGACTGCCATTTTCAGTCTGATGATGAAAGTCAGAAGAATTAATGTCCCAATCATAGGAAGGAAAAACAGAGAAAGACTTACATGAATATACAAACATCACCATTTTTGTACATGATATGTTAGTGATGCAACCTTGTGTCTAAGAAATTGCTGCGCTGGCTCACAGGTGGGTCTCAGACAAATGGTAGCAGAATGCAGGTGAAAGATTGGGTGCTCATGGGAATATACAGCAAATGAACATCTGTTACCTTAAACAGAATGTATATGTTTATTCTGCAGTGAACTGCAAGCACTGCACTATTTAGGGACACTGAAAGGCTGGCACTTTCTCATACACCAATGCACTGTTCAAACAAGCTGCTCAAAAGAAGATTGCAGTAACAATTTATACTCCACGTTTGCTTTCACAGTGTTAATATGATTGTATTTCTACACTATATCCTGGAAAAACAAGCATTAGTCAAATGCCATGTCAAACTGCAAATATAAGTTAACGCTACATTCACGTGCTGTTTGAAGGTTGCCTGTGGGGAAAAACCCCCAACTTTTCAGGGCTGTGGGTTTGGGCAGCCTCATGGTGATGTGGTCTGGTAGATGGGCTTTGCTTCTTGGTAAGGTCACATCCTCTGGAGCAGTGCTGCTGGTGTCCTCTAGGATATTGCTGAATTTTATAATTTGCAGTGATAAAATAGGAATGGGCTGGATTTCATACATAAAATGTGCCAAGAGCTCTGTGAGAACTGCAGTCAGGAGGCAAAGCAATGACCTATACAGCCCACAGGACTGATTAGCTCTCATTGTCTTTCCCTGTATTCAACAACTTTATGCTTGTGACTTGCCATTGACCACAGAATCACTGAGGCTGGGAGGCGCCTCTGAGGATCTCCTTATCCAACACCCTTTCCAAAGTGGGGTAAGTTAGAGCAAGCTGTTCAGGGATGTATGTGTTCAATCAGGTTTTGAATATCTCCAAGGCTGGAGGCTTTCCAATATCTCTGGGCAACCTGTATCAGTGTTTGACTCTGCACATAAAAAAAGGCTTTTTCTGTTTAATTGTATTTTTCTACATTTCAGTTTTTGGTCACTGCCTGTTATTGTGTTGCTGAGCCCCACAGAGAGGGGTCTGACTCCATCTTCTTTCTCCCCTCATATTATTTGTACATATCTCTTAGATCCCCCTGAGTTTTCCCTTCCCAGGCTGAGCTGACACACCTGTCTTAGCCTCTCTTATGACAGATGCTCCAGTCCCTTAAGCATGTTTGTGGCTCTTCACTAGACTCAGGCTACTGTGTCCATGTTTGTCTTGTGTCAAAGAACACGGGACTGGACACAGCACCCTCCACGGATGTGGTCAGGGCACATTTCTGGCCCATGCTAAACTTAGTATCCACCAGGAAATGCAGGTGCTTTTCAGCAAAGGTGTTGTCTAGACAGTTAGCCTCCAGCATACACTGGTGCACAGGTTTATTCCTTCCTAAGCACAAGGCTTGGCATTTCCCTTGGTTGACCATCTGGAGATGCCTGTGGGCCCATTCCTCCAGCCTGTCCAGGTTCCTCTGGATAGCTGCACAATCAGCTGGAATGTCAGCAACTCTTCCTAGTTTTGTATCATTCCAACATGCTGAAGGGTGCACTCTGCCACATTGGGAAGTTCATGAATGAAGAGGTTAAACAGAGGATGGGGGGGGAAGAACTGACTAAGGAAATTTTATGGCTTCTATCACTGTATTATCAAAGTGTCACAAATCTAGTTGAGCTTTCTCTGCCTGAATGCTGACTATGCTGCTAAATTGAATCCAAATCCACTGGACCTAAAGAGGTCCATGAACCCATGTAGGTGTATGACTGGATGACAAAAAGCAGGCAATCAGCTTCACTGGTCTTCCTCTGCAAGAAGACGAGACCTTTTATCCACCTTTCTTCTGCACTATCAATGGGCTAATGAAAATATCCTCCTGAGAGCAGCCTCTTCTCTCCTCTTTCGTGGATTATTGTGTCCTTGGTGGCTCACTCATTAAGGTGAGTATAAATAAATACAATAACATACCTCCTTGTAACGTTGTGGGGGAGTTTAGTTAAAGAAGCTAATTTTTCCTCAGACAGTACTTTTGCCAATGCCCATAAAGCAGTGTATTTATGGGATCTGTGATATGTTTTGTTGATCTTTGACATTTTATATCTTAACATTTTCTAGGACATACACAATAAGTAAGCTGACTTTTTACTTTACATTAGTGGTTGAAAAGTAAGATTACACTACTTTTTTCCTTAAGTATATTTCAGAAGGTAGGAAGGGTTTGCATCCGAATAGCAGGCAGCCATTTTGCCAGATGCAAGTGGTTCATATAGCCTGAGGGAGTGACAATCAGGTCCCAGAGTGTAAGGTTTGAACTGAAACAAAGTCATCGATGTCTTGCAATGACTGACAAAGTCCACAACTTCGCAAGGCGCAGAATACTCTATGAGAACTAAGAGTCTTCTCAGTGTGTCACAAGGATTCAATGTGCTCGCCAGCAGAAAACTGAGCTGCACTTACAGTAGGTCCCATCGTGGCATGGCGAGGAGCTGATATGAATGTAAGTGTATGCAGGGGGTTGTGAGCACTGCTGTTTATGTTCAAATACAACCTTCTGCAAGCTGGAATTTTGGAACTGAGCTGTGCAGGCCAACTTCATGGCAGAGGATACAAGAAATCAGCTTCTTTATGCATAAGGGCTGGAATTACTGCTTCCATCCTCCACTTGCGAAACACTGCACCATGTTTATTTTTCAGCATCCTGCAAAGGAAAAAGGCCATCACAGGTGATCCATTATTCCTCCTCATCCATGTGTCTTCTTACTCCTCAAGCCCTGATCTTAGCAGCTTTTGGGGGCTTTCCCTGTCTCTCTGCATGGCTGCCATACTATAAAAGTTCTTAGGCTGTGTTCATAAGGAGTTTCATGTTTCAACTCTCTCTTTCATGTTTCACTGCCATATTCATAAATGAATATTTCTGTGCTGTGGCATCCTGCTGAAGGAGAGGATGTGACTGGTGAGCAGTTCTGCAGAAAGGGATCTAGGGGTGCTGTTTGACAACAGGCTTCACATAAATCACCAGTGTGCCCTGGCAGCCAAGAGGGCAAACCTCATCCTGGGGTGCATCAAGCACAGCATCACCATCTGGTCAAAAGAGATGATTGTTGCTGTGTTCAGCAATAATGGAATGCTGTGTGTAGTTCTGGACTCTGCAATTCAAGAAAAATGTGAAGGTACTCAAAAAGTGTCCACAGGAGAGCAACAAAGCCGGTGACAGGGCTGGAAGGAATGCTCTAGGAGCCATGGCTAAAAACTGTGTTTGTCTAATTTGGAGAAAAGGAGATGTGACCTCATTACTCTATACAGGTTTCTGAGGAGAGGAGATGGAGAGGGAAGTGCTGATCTCATGTCCTTGGGATCCAGTTACAAGACGTGGGAATCATGCAAAGCCGTACCAGGGAAGATTTAGACTGGATATTAGGAAGGATTTCTTTACCAAACGGATGACCAGGCACTGGAACAGCCTTCCTAGGGATGTGGTCTGTGCCTTGATCATTTGGACAACGACCATACCTGTGCTGCACCACAGACGAACTCCTTGTAGTGTCCTTCCATGCGTGCTTTCAACCTCAGGGATATCCCCAAAAACACTAGTAGCATACATGCATATCACTGCATACAGCATGGACATAAATAATTGAGACTTTCTATGCATCCTACAAAGCAACACAGGAAACAGTTGTTTGGACAGATTGTAAAACAAGGATTATGGACCCATCTTAAACTTCCTAAAGTTGCCACATCAGAGATTACTTGCCTTGTTTGACATGGTATTTGAACACAAGCTTTCATGTTTAGATAGAAGGAGTTTTCAAGAAGCCCTGCAGCACCAGCTGCCAGAAGCATGAGTGATTTTAAGACATACTCTAGCTTAAACACACCTTCTTTTTGACCTTCAGATACACAGCTGATCTGTACAAAGCATGAACCCTTAGGGGCATGTGGTAAGCAATCTAAGAACAAAAAAGAGGTTGGACTTGATGATCTCTGTGGTCTTTTTCAACCTGGTTAATTCTGTGTATGTAACACCTTGTAGAGGGGTTTACACTTCTGTGGCTTTTTACATGATAAACCACATGTGTGGAATTTAGTTCCTGAAGCTTTAACACATCCTTGGCCTGGTCTTTGGTGGGCGTCATGGCTTAAGCAGAAAAGAAGGAGTTGCTTCACTTGACCCCTTTTATGTCTCTTTCCTGAGATAACACACCCATCCCAAACACATACACCTGTGTGTTCACACACATGCAGCTTTTCAGAAAAGGAAATTCATTCCTTTTGTAAATTTCCAATTCCTTCTTTCATAGAGTTTTCTAAAATGTCTCAAGAAGAGATGACAGATTTCTACCAGAAAATTTGGTAATGAGGACTACCAGTCACTTTTGGCTTATTATTTAGAGCATTTAGATATCAACGGCGGAACATTAAATTTCACAACTCATTTGAGTTTTCTGAATCCCTTCATACTCTTAACCCCTAGAGTTCTTTCAAGGATATGAAAAAACAACAGAACTTTCAAATAAACTGTATAGTCAAGGTAGATTTTGCAGTTTTTAATGACAAGCTCATTGAATTCACAAATTGCCCTTAGACAAGATTCCCAGTTCCTCAGGGCCTCAGAAGTTATTGTGTATTTTTTTCATAAACCTCCTACTAGTCAAGCAGCAGCATCCACTCTCTCTTAAGGAAGCAGAACTGGAATTCATTGAGATTAACCATGATAAATCCACATCTTATAGCAGATCAAAGTTTCCAGAGTTGCTGAGGAGTGAAAAGGCTACATGGCCCAAGTGCCTTGCTAAGGCTCCCAGGATGCAGAGAGTCTCTTTTCCTTCTAAAAACATTCAAGTAACTGTCAGTATACTCCTTCTGCAAAAGCTTCTCAAAGACCTGTCTCTTTGCTTGATGATGACTGCAGTATTTGCCAGTGCAGACTCAGCCTTTTGGCTGAGTTGTCACTCTCCATCATCCAGCTAACACAGTTGTTTCTGTATTATAAACCCATTATTTGACACTGAAGATATCTGGTTAATATATTAGCTAAGGCAATACTGAGAATAATATGCTGCTTTTAGCAGGGAATATTGGATACTTTTGTCTTTGAAAACTCTCACTGGTCTTTCCTTTGCGAATGGCTGTAAATTGATTACTGGAACTAAAATGCCACTTTTTGTCAAATTCTTTCTTGATTTTACCCAGGAGGTACATAGCAACAGTTGATTAAAGTGCTTGTTGCTGCTCTGTCTAAAAGAGACACATGATTCTCTGAGCATACGTATTTAGGATACTTTTAAAGCAGGTGAAAGAAGAGCTTTTCATACACAGTTACCTATTGTCTATCATTTTTTGCAAGACATTCACATACTTTAAGACAGAATATTTTTACTCTGCTACAGCTATGTAGAAGTTAGAGGTCCAGCCTAAATTAGCTGGACAAATGTCCTTCACGGGACATCTTACCTAAAGAGGCAAATCAGCTGTCTTTTGGACGTTTCTCCTCTTCATTCTTGGAGCTAACTTAAACTATTAACCTAGATGGCTAATTTAACTAGTAATCCAACTTCAAAGTCATCAGTTAGATGAGGTGATACTCCCCAAAGCCTGGAAAAGCTTTCGATAATTTTCTCCCTTTAGGCACGTAGTGGTTTAACCCAGGCTGGGTGCCAGGGACCCACTACAGCTACCTTTTCACTCCCCCTTGTCCAACTATAGAGGAGAGAGAGAATATAATGAGAGGTTTCGTTATTCATGATAAGGACTATAACAGATTCTTTCTTAATCACCGTCACAGGCAAAACAAGACTCTATGTGGGAATAATAATTAAATTTATTACTAACAAGATCAGAGCTAAGAGTGAGAGACTAAAAGACACCTTTTACCCCCCACCCCCCTCCTTCTTACATCCAACCTATTTTCCCGCAGCGGTCAAGGGAAAAAGGCGAGGTGGGGGGAGGAGGTTGTTGCTGTTGTCAGTTGCTGTTCTCAGCCGCTGCTTGGGGAGAGGAGTCCTTCCAGCCGCATTCCATGGGATCCATCCCTCACAGGATACAGTTCCTCTCACAAACTGCTCCGGTGAGAGTCCATCCCATGGGCAGCAGCCCTTCAC
>VXBA01005565.1:183628-228093 GCA_013399895.1 Serilophus lunatus | reverse complement strand
CAGGTGGATCTCTGCACTCCTGTGGTCCTCCATGGGCTGCAGGGGCACAGCTGCTTCACCATGGTCTGCACCACGGGCTGCAGCTGGATCTCAGCTCCGGCGCCAGGAGCATCTCCTCCCCCTCCTTCTGCACTGACCTTGGTGTCTGCGTTGTTGTTCACAGGCTCTCACCCTGCTCCTCTCTGGCAGCCATCTTCATTTTTTAACTACCTTTTTTTTTTTTACTTCCTTCTTACATATGTTATCACAGAGGCGTTCTGTCAACTACTTATTGGCCCGGCCTTGGCCAGCAGCGGGCCCAGCCTGGACATGGGGGAAACTTCCAGCAGCTTCTCGAAGAAGCCTCTCCCTCAGCCCCCCCCCACTGCCACCAAAACCTGGCCACAGAAAAACCAATACAAGGCAATATCTTCTTTTAATTTTTTCTAGGCCAGGCAAATTCTGAGCAGTGTCTTGGTTTTAGAGAATCCAGAGATGATGATAGTGCAACAGCAAGACAAAAGAAAAGAGTAACTCCAACTTCTTTTAGAAATTTTATCTCATTCCCAAATCTCTCAGCAAGCATACACTTGCTTGGAGGTGGGAACCACTTTGGATTCAGTTCCACTCCTCAGATAATGTGAGTGCAAAAATTGCAGTGGATGCTATTCTTTTTCATACCAGCAAAAAGGGTGAGGCATGCAAATTTGCACTGAAAATTGAGATGAGGTAAAAGATGAAATATTCTGTAAATATAAGCCCTTTAAAATAAAATTTTTAATGACATAATAAAATTTTAGATGACACAAAAGTATAAAAATTGTTACTGACATGAATAATTCACTAACTGTTGAATGGTATAAGTCACCAACTAATGTGTATTATGTGCCATTTAATAGTGGATGTATCTGAAGAAATATGGAAATTGGAATATTTTAATAACTTTCTATATGAAAGATGATGAGACTGCCTAAATGATTAAGAGGAAGATATGTTATAATGAACTAAAACCACTCGAGTGTAAGGTAATTTTAATTCAAATCTCCATCTGCTTATGTATAATTAAGACTCATTTAACAAGTTAATGCCTAACAGTGAGAACTGATAAGTTTGGTATTAAAGAGCTTAAGAGAAGTAAATTAAACTGTCGAGTTTGAGCAGCTTTCATTTGAATTCCCTGTATCTAACTAAACACAGTCTTCCAGGTGCATTTCTTTACCCTGACTGTGCAACCAGGTCCCAAATTTCAGGAGAAAGGAGGTGCAAAAACCAGAATATCTTTGTTATATTTTCATTTTAGATATCATCTCAAGACAGGAGTTTGACAGCATCTTTGCTGACAGGAATATTTATACTATTCAACCTTCTCTCTTTATAGTGTCTATACACCATCAAGAAGACACTTTACATTCCATCAAAAATATTTATACATTGCAGAAATTGCCAGTGGGGTGAAATAACCTATGAAAATAAAAGTATTGCCTTTGATGTGCAAAGAAAGTAATATTTTCTTCAGTGGTAAATTTTATGTGTTAGTCACCCACTTAACTTTCTATTTCAGTTGCTCTCCAAATATCTTTCCTGCAAGGTCCAGTAGTCAAAACACTGGCTTCAACTTTTCATCTTTCATCATGCAATTTTAATTTTCTTCTTTTGGCTTCTTATCCACTGTAAAGATGAGAGTTTCCTATATTCACTTGATACTTAAAATTCTCTGTGCTCTCCATTTTTTGTCACTGGAGTCAGACACCAACTTTGATTTGCTTTTAGTGCTCAGGACTAAGCTAAACACTTACGTATTAGAAGAACAAATACCACAGTGTGTCCAACGCCTATTGCGGAGCAGATGTTTCCAAGTGAAGTAAGACAAGCAATTAAAGCTATTAGGTGTTATAACAAAGACTCAATCTCAATAAATGACTAACATAGCTATTGCACTAATTGAAGCTTACTGTTTTGTTCCTAGGCCAAAACACTTTCAGAATCTCATTTAGCATCAACCTAAGAGTCAAAAAATAAGGGACTGAATTGTTTAAAATATATAAAAGAGTAGAAACAATGTCCTACTTCGCAAATTGAATTTTGGGTAATGGAGGCCCTTAAAATTCAATTTGTGTATACATACACAGATTAACACAATTTACTGTTTGTAGGAAGTCTCTTCATTATAAAAGCATTTGGGTTAATAGGCCTTTTGTATGTTACTATGGGTATCATAAAGAAGAGAACACATGTTTTAAAAGGTCTTCTTTTCCTCCAAGGTTTAAAACTGCCCTAAGGGCAGAGATGTTACCAAAGGCACTTGCAGCACTTCAGCAGAATGAACTCCAAATGGCATAAGAAACATGCCAAATGAACCAAATTACCTAAAATTGAATAGAGATGAAAACTTACAGTCAGACAAAGGCTTCCATTTATGTTGATGAGCTGATATATGAGAAAAAAAATTTGCTTCTTTTAGTTAAATCCCCCCTTCAATATTTATTACCATTCAAGTTCAAAAAAGTCTTGCTTCTAAAAGAAAAAGGAAGACAGAGATGGAGAGAGGAAGAGAGGAAGGGAAGGAGGGAGGGAGGAAGGAAGATAGATAGATAGATAGATAGATAGATAGATAGATAGATAGATAGATAGATAGATAGATAGATAGATAGATAGATAGATAGATAAGCTTACAGGTCCAGGAAATTAAAATTTTCCACTGAATTTAAAGTCCAAATGCAAAAAACCAGAAAGTTAGAAGTTCATATCTACACCATGAAGTATTCTGGAGGAGCAGGAGGAGGCCTGCATTTTCTCTGAGAAACATTTCTGATGGCCCTTTCCTGGTACCTGAATGTATCCCAGGACATATCGTAACTTCCTAGATGACGCTTTGTACATTTACTGAAGAAAGAAGCTTTCAGCAGTAAATATCACCATGTGATGGATAAGTTAGTAAGGACTCAGTCCCTCCCCATGGTCTAGTGACTGTGAAAAACAGTAAACAGTTCTGGATGTAACTCAACTGTCAATTTTACTTTACAGTTCACATCAGTTGTCAACAATATGCCTGTAGCACAGCCCCACTACCCACAGCTGTCATAACCAGGATGGTATATGAAACAATCCTTTCTTCCTTTGCACTACTTCACCTGTAAAAAAAAAGGAAAAAAAAANTCCACTAATTCAACAAAAAAAAAAAAAAAAAAAAAAAAAAAAAAAAAAAAAAAAAAAAAAAAAAAAAAAAAAGAAAAAAGAAAAAAAGAAGAAAAAAAAGAAAAAAAAAAGAAAAAAAAAAGAAAAAAAAAGAAGGGTATTTCTAAATATCTGTCTAACATGGCTCACTGGCCAAACAGTTTCTGTTTGTCAAGTAGTCTTCTCCATTTAGGCAATCTTTACAATAGAATAATTTCACTTCTTAACCTTGCAGGTATTGAGGTTCTGAAGTGCTACACAAACATAATTTTTTCCTGCTTCAAAACTAGATGAGTTGGGCCAGGAGCATAAAAAGCTGATCGCAGCTGAAGGCTCTCACAGTGAGAAGTGGACCCTTTTCTGAGAAGGACAGAAACCTGCTCACTATTGAGAAGGGCCCAGGGATTATACTTGAGGTAGCTGCCTCTCTGAGACTAACATTACCAGGTTTCTCACAGGTGCTCTGTTTTGCTGTTGTCAGTGCCAGTCCCCATCACATTAATTTTTAACCACATTCCTGAAGAGTATTTAATACTCTGAAAAAGCAGGGTGTCTATAAAATAGGTATTAATAGAGCACTTAGCATGCTTGTGATCAGCAGCTTAAAGGTTAAAAACCCAAATAAAACAAAACCTGGAGCAATTCTAGCCTTGAGTATTTTAGCACCTAAGCAATGTCATGCACCAAAGGTGCCAGTCTATAATTTGTACCAAGAAATGTGGGTTAGAAAGGAACATAAGTTAAACAAAATCAAAAGAAAAAAGTCAAACATCATGATATTAATGAATAATCAAGTCTCCATGAGTTCAGAAAGCGTAATGCTAAAGTTGCTGTGTCACCACTTCTGAGGTCCTTGTGCCATCTCACAAGTCATTGTATCAAGCATAGACTAGATTTAACCTCTGGTAGCTCTTGTTCAGTTCAGATAGTGTTACCAGTTTCTTTTGAAAAAAAAAAAATCTCATACAGTAGGTTTAGTTTGTTGTTGTGATCATATCAAAAATACCATTTTCCCTTTAAGGATACTTATTTTGGAGAGGAAGATTTAGGGATCCCATTGATTTCAACCTTCCTTATGGTAGGCAATGCTCCTGAATCATCAGGCAATAAAATTGTCAGATAAGAAAAGCCTTTTATAAGGCCATTTTGTTGACTTCAAATTAAAAATTACCTCCTCCTGGTCTCAGCTGGGTACCAGTGTTGGAGGAAGCATGAATGGTCTATTAACACCTTTCCCAGAAGTGATGTGGCCATGGTAACACACCTATATAGCTCCTCTTCCCTGACTTTTGCTCTTTATTCCAGAGCTGCAAGCAATCCTGCTAAGTAAGTTCTGGTCTTGTTCTGTGGCCTTAAGAAATAAGTAATAGAATATGTTCAGACAATGATAAAATGTCCTAAGAATGTAAACATTAGACATTAAGGAACTTATGATTCTCCTCTGGCTGTAAGACATTGGTAGAAACAACCCCTGCGTAACATGTGACCATGATTAATTTTTATTCATTGGCTATGTTAAATCAAAACAAATAATGGAGTACAAAGTAGATGAATTTGCAATAAATAGGACTCCACGTTTGCCCCTTCACTACTCTATTGTAAATAGTCTTTCTTTCTCGGATTCTCTGGGGCACCATAGCTCTGAGGCCCTCTTTTTGTAGTGGCTGTGAACCCATCGCTGCCAAATTGTAAGCCCCATTTTAAGGGGCAAACAAACAGCTACATTGTTCCAGTTGGAAAGAATTTTTATTCTTATGTTACTTCATACGACAAAAAAAAAAATAAAAATCTCACAACAAACAAGTCTTTAAAGACTTTTATTCTTTCTCTTTTAATTTGCCTTGGTGCTAAAATGTTATTTTTTTTAGTAAAAACTATGGCATTTGGGAAAACACACATGCCTGAATAAATTCCATGTGGGATGTAAGTATTGGATTTCACTGATAAGGAACTGCTGGGACGAGAGAGCGCAACGCTGATTCCTACCTGGCATAGAAACCAGCTGAGAACAGTGAGCAGTAAAACTTCTCCCAAATACTGTTCAGAAAGAAAAGGAAAATGACACTTAGTAAGTGTAGTTAAGAAAAAAGTAGGAAAACCATGGGCTGCTGGAAATCCCTACACTAAGGATTAGGCACAGACCTGCCTATTTTAGCAGGTGGAGAAGAAAGAAAGTGGCTGGGCTCTGGCAGGCATGTGCTGAGCTAGAAACCACATTATGTGTACCACCAACAGCATTACTGTATTACCTCTCTGTTTTCTCTTCATCTCTCACTAGATTTTGACAGATCTCCTCAGATTTGGATGCATTTCCATTACAGCCTATTAATATACTATAAATACTATTTGTTTCTCTATTATCTATTACTTGCCTCCACTTCTCCCTTCCAGTTAGAGTCCCTACTCCACCACCCTCTAGTAAGGACTTTTCTCTAGTTAGACATGGATCTTCCTACTTTTATTTCTCAATGACAAATTGATGATATTGCATTTTCTGAAGATTCATGTTGTTCTATGAATTTGAGTGCCACATTAATTTGAGAGGAGCTCTGAGTCACAATTTAATAATGGGAAGAAAATAGTAAGTACCGTGCCTAAGAGAAGGGCATTAACAGTAGCCATTGCCTGGAGTTGATAGCAGCTGAACTCTGATTAGGAATGAGATCTGTTTTTGTGTGTGATCACCGGAATATATGGAGGGAAACAGTCAAGACTCTGTGCTTTGACATTTCCAGAAAAAGAACATGTACCTTTCTAGATGACTTAGGTTGGGCAAAGACAATTGTTTGTCTCAGCTGGGCATACAATTTGCTAACAGCCCCTTGAAGCAATACTGCATCACCCTGTGATCCTCTATGGCCTTAGGTTTCACACCTGGTCTAAAGTAACAGGAAACAGAATAAGTATTTTTCAGTATGTTTGAACAGCTGTATATTTACTGAGGAGTTAGCATGATGTTTCCCTGAGTCTGGTGGAGAGAATTTTCTGATTATCAAATTGTCAACTGTCAGTGGCATAATTTTCCTGAGCACTTGGAGAGCAGTGTTCTTTTAGTATTTCCATGCTGGGAGATCGAAGGAGCACTGCCAGTGCCAACTGGTGCCAAAAGTGGTTAGAAAAGAGCGGTTTTCAGAATTAGATAGTTTGGAAATCCCATAATAAGCCTTTCTGCATCTTTAAGCATATACTTTAAAGCCTGACGCTCAGTCACTTCAGCACCTAATCCTGCTATGGAAAGCACCACCGTGATTTAGGAACTACTCTGAGTCAAGTACAGGGACCATGAAAATGGGGCTATTAAGCAAGGTCTTCGACTGCACTGACTACTCAAGGCTAGACATTTCAGCTGGCTGTAACTTACTGGGTTGCCAGCAGCAGCAGCTCAGAAGATGCCCCAGGGGCAGCTGAGATGCCTCTGCTGCATAGAGAGACAGGGATTCCATCAAGCACCCAGACAGCAAGTTATCATCGCTCCTGAGCCCCAGCCAGCTCCCATTGGGACTCTTCTAGAAAACACGGATACTCCTCATCATTAAAGCTATACCCTTAATTCATTTAGTTGCTTTTCATGCTCTGTTTTTCTTAACTCACCTTCTATGGAAATGTCACTGCTAATTTTTCTTTCACGAGACTTGCTCAAAATGAGGCATATGATGTGTTTATACTTTGTATGTGTAGAACGAATAGCAAGCTCAGCCAGCGAAAAGACTCACAGTAGTTACCTGACATCTTACAGTAATATATCAATGAATCGTTCAATCAACTAATAATAGCAGGTAAGCAAAAACCTAAAAGACCTGCTCACTCCTATGTGTTCTGCAAAATGAAAAGCTAATTCATAAGAAATAGCACGTGGAATTGTGTCCCATGTTCTTGAAATCTCTATATCCTGTAAATACCATGCACAGTGAAATGACTCATACTTTAAAGGCAAATGCTCAGTTTAAACCAAAGAACTCTTGACTTTTTTTCTTAAAGATAAGCAATAATTTATTTCTCTTTCATCTTCACAATTACCACATACTGCCCAGCTACATGACCAATGCCACTACATAACACAGGAGAATTGCCCACTTACACTTTACTCGGACAAATACAATTGCAATTTACAGATTAAATGTACTGTACAATGTATAGTTGGAAAAATGTAATTTTTATCTATATGATGGGATGTGGCATATGGTTTATAAACAGATTTAATCTAAGATGTAAAATTTTAAAACTTGTTAAGCCAAGGATACAGTATAAAGCATTTTGTTTTGGTATTGTATTGTTACTAAAGTAGAAAAAGCAAAATTAGAGAAATAAATCCAGATCTTACATTACAGGATATGTATTAGGTTAAGAAATTAGTTGGCTTCTCCACCTATTTTTGCTTTTTTTTTGCCCTTTTTTTTTTTTTTTCCTACAAATGAATAATATGAATATATTGCTGGATAGAGAAAGACTGCCAGAAAAAGAAGGTACCATTATATGAAAAACAAATGAAAAATTACCAGGTAATTTTGCTTACAAAAAGATTAAACTATAAACAGTCACAAAATATATAAAAATGCCACATTGAACGAGGCAATCGTACTCTACCTAAATTGGTAGTATGCTCTCTGAAGTTCATACAGTAGTAACTGATAAAAAGGCATTGTGCACTCTTGTGCCATCTGGGGATTTAGCACCATGTGTCATCAGTTCTTGGATTGTCATCCAGTTGTCCAAGATTTTCTTGTTTCTCTTTTTCATCATCTTTTTGTGACTCAGTTCAATAATGTTGATTTCCTTTTTGCCCTCACTGCCACTCTGTGGACTTTCCTTAAGACACTCCAGCCTGCTCCTCATCATGAACTCCCGCCGCCTCCTCTGCTCCTTAGCTCGCACCAAATGCTGCTTCCGCTCTTCTTTGCTCCAGTAGCGACCCATTTTCATCTCACTCATCGTATCATCGTCAGTTGTCATCCCACTGCGCTCCTCTTTAATTTTTAAGGCACGTTCCTTCAGGATTCTGTCTCGAACTGGTCTCTTTGTGATGTACCTTGTCCCATCACTCCTTATTTTCACTTTCCATTCCATCTTGGGCTCTGCACACTTCTGTGAGTCTTTGCACATGCTCACCAGGCTGAGCTGGCTTTGGGCATACTCTACGGCAGACTTCTGCTGGATCAGTTGCATATAGCTTTGATAATGCTTTGCATGAGCAGGTATATTTCCATACCTGTAAGAAGAACTGTGATAAGGAGACAAGTAGGGAATGTGCTCGCTGGTCTGCCTTTCCTGGTCTGTGGATTTGCTGCTTTCTGATGCCAGCACTGAGTTCTCAGCAGCACTGCTTTGCTCAGTGGATTTGGTTTTTGCTGAGGTTGTCTCCCTGTTGCTTTGTCCTGAGGATGACTGATTAGCCAGAATTGTGCTCCTCAGGTTTTTCCTGTTGGTTATGGTAATCATCCTCTGGAGAGAGTTATCGGGGGATCGCTCCACTGTCAGCGGAGTGCTCCTACAGCTTTCAGCTGTGTTGTAGGCACTGGAGCTGTCTTTGTCAGACTTCTCAGGGTGCTCCATGATGTCATCCAGTTTGCCTCTTTGTAAATCTACGCTGGTGTTATAATTCCTGAAGCCCTCATCATGTAAAGCCCAAATGTCTCCATACTGATCTCTCACCTTTTGGAGCCGGTGAGCTTGCATAATATTCTGGCATTCAAGTTCAATGTTCCTCAGTTCCTCATTGAGTAGCTGCAGCTCATGCTCCACTCCATCTTGCTCTCTTGTGTTGCACTCTATCATGCTGCTCGAGTAATACAGATCATACTCCCCATGGTTTCGAATCTTGCACTTGAGTTCCAACAGCTGCCGAAACCTTTCACACTCCCCCTCTGGGTTTCCTACAAAATTGGATTCAATGTATTCCCCAGACACAAAGCTTTTATTGCACTGGAGCTCAACGCTGCCTAACGTATCCTTGGTGTGGCCCAGATCCCGTTTGCTCTGCAGGGTAGCGCTGTTGTTCTCCTCAGGTGCATTTTCTTGCTCCGAGCTCTCATCATTACGGAGACTTTCATCTGTAGGTCCCACCCCACTGTCCTTCTCGTGATTGTTGGATGATGAGGTTGCAGTGTCTGTAGTGCCATCCTCCTCTTCATGTTTCTTTGGCTAAAAAAATGAGCAAACCAAAATGATTATCAAATGCAGATATATTACAGGAGAATACTTCCCAGATTTGTTTTGCTTAAACAGCTGGGATCTGATTTAAGCTGAATTAAAACAGATTATTAAGTAGCAGTCTAGCTTTTAAACATTTCTGGGAGTCATGCTGTGGTGGCCATACCAAGCAAAGTAGACGAATTGCAGTACTAGTGACACAGCTTCCAAAGCCCAGAAAGAAATACTTCCTTCTCTAGCTAAGCCATCTCTTCGCAGTGCTTAAAGATAATGTTCACCAGATGGTGCACTGTTTCTGATTCTGGATTATTTCCAGAGATTGGTGGACCTGAAACATTCTCAAACTTGGGAAAAAGCTTCTGTATTGGTATTATTTCAAACAAATAGAGCAAGCATATAATCAAACAATGACTAGTGCAATCTAAGAGGGTGCAAAAAGACTACTGTTTCTTTTTTTAACCAGTGAACTTCTTTTTGCTCCATGGAAATAGGCAGGGTTGACCTTGCAGAGGGCCAGCCTGTTCCACTACAACCTTCATGGCCCTCTCTCACACTTCTTGCCTTTTTCTGAAAGAGTGCTCCTTTTGAATTCTGGGCTTTTTCTCAAACAGACCTCTATCCATTGCATCCCTGGAGACCATTTTTGTTAGAGTTTATGTTCTTTAGAAATAAAAACAGTCTTTCACTATAAAGTGTAGAACAACACTGAATACTTTGCCATGGGCATAATGTCAAGCTTTTTTGGCTGTCGATTCATACTCCATTCATGGTACTTCACCTATTTACATTCTCAGCCTATTTATATTCTCATAGAACATGAGATAATACCTCTCTGAAGAGATAGACACTTTATTTTTCAAACTGGATAAGCAAAGAATCATGCAGTGTGCAATTTATATGGCCAAGTACCTAATTGTATATAGTACCAGCCAAACGCCATATCTCTACTATTGCGTAATTAGGTATAATGATAGTAATAATCAAGGGAGAAAAAAAGGTAAAGTGCAGCCAGTGAAAGGAAACAAACTCAAAGAGGCCACTGTCATAATTCCCTTTTTATCTGCTTTGACAGAGAGTAAACCAGGATGAAAATATGTCTCCTATCTCATCCTTTCTCCTCTCTTCATGTGCACCTCATGATCACACATCCTTCATCTGGTTTAATTTCTTTCACTGTTAAAAAAAATAGTGGCTAGTGTCAGAAAAACAAAAATAACCTCCTCCCCCAATTCAATATAAGAGTGGAATAAAACAAGTATTGAAAGAAACATGCCACCAGGCGAATTCAGTGTCTGTGAGAAACCAGTTAAAATTTCTGAAGAGATGTTTTAAGAAATTTAGGTTTAATTTCCTATTTGCCTAGTCTACCTCCTCTTGGTAAATGCTGCTACATATGCTATTTTGGTCCCTTCTCTCACCTGCTTTGTAGATGCTGCAGCTTTTATTGATCTCTTCTGCTCCCCAAACCTTTCAGCAAGGAAGCAACTCCAGCTGGGTCACCTATGCTGCACCCCAGCCACTGCACTGTGCAATCTGTGTGTCTCACTGCTCTGGAAAACATTTAACTACTGACAGGAGGACGAACAGCTCAACCAGACAATGGGAGGGCAGCGCTGCAAAACAGCAGGAATTTGGATGTCTGTCCCAAATCCAGGGCTCCATTCATGCTATCAAATGAAGAGGGCCAGGATCTGCTCTCTGACCCTGAGGGTGAGGGACATAGCACAATTTGCTCAATAAGATTAAAACTCCAGAGTGGTTAATCCATAACGTGTTAGGACCATTACACAGCTTACAGGAGCTCAGCTCCATGATGCTTCTTCTGATGTTTCCAGCATGGTGCTACATCACCAAAGTGTATATTTGAGCACTTCTTAAAAAGCCACCCACTTAATGAGGCTATTTGTATAGGTTTTCGAAACAGACTTTACTGTTTGGGCCCATGCAATCAATACTTTCAGAATTGGTGGTTCTTCTTTTCCATACCACTTTTATCAACAATTTAAACTTTGCTTCTTCAACTTCCCCTTGATTTAGACTGACTCAGTCTAACACACTGCTATCTACTCAAGTTACAGTATCTGGAATGAATACACAGACAAAAAAGATGTAAACAAACCAAAGCCATCTTTCCAGTCTAACAGAAACCAGATGGGTGCCAGAATAGGCATCTGAATATTAGGTAGTCACTTTGGGTTTCCCTCCCTATCAGGAAGAAAGAAGTGCCTATACAGTCAGATTCTTCTCAAAGCAGACATACATATCACACTGCATCTTTTCTCAGTATGTAGATGCTTGCAGCTAATTCAGTTAAGAAAATGGAAATTAATACATCATTAATTGTTTGTGAGACATATTTTATTAAAATACCACTGTGGCTCAAGTAAGGTAGTCCCTGGAACTTCTGTCCTGGACTTTTCATGCTTGCCAGACCTCCTAAACATGAGTAGACTGAGAAGTCTTTTACAATTTGGGATAATTTTAATCTTATTTTGAAAGGTAGCAAGCTTAATTCAAGGTTAGGTCCCTTCTGAAAAACAGAAGAGAGTCCACAATTCTCAATGTGTCGCTTTTTCAAATGTTATCTATTATCTATTTCACACAAAGTGTTTGTTTTCAAACCTACATTGTCAATCTCTTCTACAATTACTTCTGTTTGAAATACCAAAGGGCTGCTTAGGCCTCATCTTTGTAGTGAGAACTCAGATAATGAGAAGGCAAACTCAGCGGTGCATACAATCAAGCAATAAATGAACCTCAAAAGATTCTGCATTTCAGCTCCACAAGCATTCATGCCTATAAAATGGCTAATCTTGCAGGAATTCAGGCATTGTTCTATTCTCATTTTACAACTTATGATGTATATTTGGCTTCAAATCCCAGAATGCTACTGAACTCTGAAGGCAGTAAGACTCAGTTGAAGGGTCTAACAAAGAAAACTGCTGTGATTTTTAGTCAGTCTCTGACAGTGAGAGGGAAACTGACCACGAGGAGAGGAATCTCCAATGGTAGGCCAACCACTCCAGCCAAGAGGGAAATCTGGAACTGATTTCAGTAGGCACTAAAAGGCCTCTCTAACAAAAAAAGGATTTTCCCTCTGATATTTCCATTGCATTTCAGCTTTGTATGAACTAGAGTAACTTTTTTATATATACAATTCTTTCTCTTCTTAATAGGTTTTGATATATTCCATGATACTAGTCAGAATTTCTGCAAAGCAAATATATGGTATTCTTCTGAAAATTATCTTTGCTGCACAATGAACCAAGATGTTGTAAAGGGGAAGGAATATGATGAGTTATAAAAAATGGAGAATTACATCTTTCCTCAAAGTTTATTGGACTATTCCTTACAGAGAAGATACAATTCCTTGAATTCTATAGAGTGGCTCAAAAACATACAGAAAAGACATGACTATCTACTTGATTCTTCTGTGACAAATTTGTCTTTAACTCCTCACATTAAACATTAAAATGGCATTCTGTAAAACAGACTTATATTTCAAAGAATATTCTGATACAGAATGTATTCATTCCTGCAGCTCTCAAGATTCATGAAGACAGATGATTATGAAGTCAGAGGACTAAACATTTGTTCACAAAAATCAAGGCTGGTCTCCACGGCCAATCAGGGAGTTTGAAGCAACTCAGATTGGCCACTGGTGGCTGCAATGAGAGCAGTTTCATAGCTCCAATGGATTGTGTGATTTCCCTCAGGAAACTGTTATATTTTGCAGCCTAACACAGAGTAAAGAACCGGTTTTCTGGCTTGACAAGACACTACATAGAGTCTAGAGAGGCAGCAGCTGTCATAAATTAATGATGCCCCATTACACACCAAGCTGCATTTGGTTGATTCGATTACTCATCAGAAGGGCAAAGAAATGTCTGGCTGTCCTAGAATTACTTCAAACAACCCAATGTCAGATATAGATAGAGCACATGTGACCATAATATTTTTCAAGTGTAGTACGCTTTTACAGTAATAGCAAATATCAATAAGAGGAAAAATATCCTTGGTAAAAGATTCCAATGGGAAATAAACAGTATCAATGGGCTCCATGAAACCACTTCACAAAACACCACTGTTTAATAGTTAACACTATCCCAAATACAGTGAAAAAGCCAAAGCTTGACAAGAATTTTGGAATGAAAGCTTACAATTATGAAGGGATTTCAAAGGTCCCAACATATCATGTGAGTGCCTAGTAGAGGTTTGTGTCAAAATGTCACCTTGCAAATGAATTTGCTTTGTGGAGAACAAGTGTTCCTTCTGACAGGAAATCTTTTGCTATCCCAGATAAAATTTTTATTAAAACAATAAAAAAGAAGCCAAAAATCAGTTCAAAGAAATTATCAGTGCTGCAGTTAGCGCATTTAACCTGGGAAACTGAGGCTTGGTTCACTGACTGGAAAACAGTCACAACTAAAAGGCTGCTATAAATCCCGTTGCAAGGCTCCCTTCACCTCTGACTGTGGAGTTATACCACTTTGTGTAATTAATAAATGCTTAGAAAATCAAAGGTTTGTAAACCAATCTATCATATTCCAGATAAGAGACATAATTATTCTGTCACCGTCTTCTGCCTCGGTGAATATTTCATTTATGCACAGTGAATAGTCCAGTGTCTAGGCTGGAGGGGAGGTCAGGAGGAAACAGAATGGATACATATTCAGCCCCTCAATGTGAACCAGGCAGTGAGGTATCTGAAGCAAAATAAGCTCCTTGGTTTCCAGAACTAGTGCAGCCACACTTTGAATATTGTGTGCAGTCTTTGGTGCCACAATAGAAGAAAGATATTAAGCTATTAGAGAGTGTCCAAAGGAGGGCAACAAGGATGGTGAAGAGCCTTGGGGGGAAGCTGTATGTGGAGTGGTTGAGGTGACTTGGTCTGTTCAGCCTGGAGAAGAAGAGACTGAGGGGAGACCTCATTGCAGCTACAACTTCCTCATGAAGGGAAGAGGAGGGGCAGGCACTAATCTCTTCTTTATGGAGATCAGTGACAGGATTTGAGGGAATGGCCTGAAGTTCTGTGTTGCACTAAAAAGTGCAAGGGGGGCTTTAGGTTAGATACTAGGAAAAGGTTCTTCACTCAGAGGGTGGTTAGGTGCTGGAACAGGCTCCCCAGAGAAGTGGTCATAGCACCAAGCCTGACAGAGTTTATGAAGCACTTGGACAATATTCTCAGGCACATGGTATGACTGGGGGATGGTCCTGTGCAGGGCCAGGAGTTGCGCTCGATCCTTCGGGTCCCTTCAAACTCAGGATATGCTGTGATTCTGTGAAGCAGGAAGGCTCTCACCATCTTTTTCTCTCATTTCACTTTAAAAAAAAAGCCTCAGTTTCTGATGCAAAATTGCTCTGTTTATGAGCAATTCAGAATGGGGGAAAAAATTGTTAAGTCACAAAGTTTAGTGGGTGGAAAAACAGTTTCTCCCTGTCTGCAGAATTTTGTCCTTGGCTCCACACAGGTGTGCATGCTGACAGATCATCTGATCCAGGAGTGGATACTTACGCTTTCCACAACAAAGTACAACTGAGAAGACCCCTTGATGAAACTGTATGGCATCTTTGCCACAGTCATACCGCCTACAGGACATATATGCAGGTAAAAGTCAGGATAACAGCCAGCTGAGACTATGTTAACAATACACTGATTTGTCTCCATTAATGAAACAAATGCCAAGCTGTGAGCTGTTGGTACAAGAAAAATACACTTTCATTATCAAAACACCTGTTGTTTATTTTAAACCTCTTCCATCTTGTTTTGCAAGCTCTCTGGTGCAAGGCTGGCTCATACTTTGCATGCGTACAACAAGAGGGGTACCTATCTCAGCTTGAAAGTCTAGGTGTTATACTGATATAATTAATTTTTTTAAAAAATGACATGAAGTCTAATATCATAAACCCCAAACACTTCATAATTAAAGAAGGAAAGCAATATTATCCTAAGCATTCAGAGAAAATGAAAAACCTACACTTATCACACTCTCTTAAATTGCTTGCTAACTTGCCACACTGGGCCTAAGCATCTCTTGTTCTCCTTTTCCTTACATACAGTGTGCCAGAGTTCACAGCATTTTACAGACAGAACTCTATCAAAGCATTTGACTCCATTTTACTGCACATTTTTTCATTCACTATTAATAAAAAGTATTCCTAGTAAAATTTCAAATGATATATTTAGTAGTGGTCCTACCTGCTCCACCTCATTGGCTGTGTACTGCATCACTTCATTATGCTGCTCTTCCAACATTTCCAAGTTTAACTCCTCTAAGAATTCATTCCTTTCATCATCCAGCCACCCTTCCTCCAGCTGCAAAGAATATATTAGTATGTTATTTTAGGTTAGCAAGGACAAACGCTAAAATAGAGTAAACCCAAATGGCAATGCTCGACTAGTTCTTTTTATCCTAATGATTCTCATCAGAAAGCCAGGCAGTAGGAGTTCACATCTCAAAAAAAGGAGGACAAAAAAAAGGGACTCTTCTGCCTTTTATCCTTTCGTAAAACAGTATGACTGATTTTCTCTCGTAATGAAGGAGACTGCACAGCACAGACATTATTTCCTTTCAAAAGGTATGAAAAGCGAAGCGCATAATCCTGAAGCTGTCATGTTCATTACGGCTGAGAGCTCTGCACTGAAAGAGTGAATGTTACTAATAGGGCCAGGAGGCAACTGGGCTCTTTTCTCTAACAACTTTCATCCCAGTGCTGTGCCCTGCTGCCACCAGCTCAATAGACAACTTACGCTGTATTTCTGTCACCATTTTCCCATTGATCTTCCAGGTAAACAAATAAAGAGAGCAGGGTGACAGAAAGATGTGGTGACTTGAAGGGATGCAAAATATTGTTCTCCCAGTGCATCTGGAAGCAAGGCTTATCCATTTGTTTTTTTTCTCCATGTGTAAAATAACACTTTGACATTTGGTGACGACGATGTTGCAAAAGGACAGGAGGGGATGCTATGTTTTCTGTCAAGTGAGTATATTCTCTTCCTGCATCCATTTTAAACCCTTCACATCTTTCTAAATCAATAAAACAGGCACCCTGGCCTAAAATACTTCTCTTCCCATTTTGCTCATTATGCATGTGTGCACATGGCACACATCCATTTGTATCTGCCGTCCCTTGTCAGACGGCACACTGCATTGGAAAGAGAAACACTGGTCAGCGGCACTCCTACCTGTAACAACAGGGTTGTATCAGACGGAAACACTTGCTGTTTTGTCACTGATGAAGGAACCAGAAGATGACAGTGACAAAATCATGTTAGAAGGGAAATGTCTCAGCATTAGAAAATTGAAAGACTACCAACTATTCCCAACTAGGTTTCAAAGCCAGCAAAAGCAATGTAGCACAGGCCAACACCTACAGCAGAAGCACCACTGCTTCAAAGCCAGGATAGCTCCGGCCACAGGTGTCAGTCAAGAAAGTTACACCAAGCCGGCAAGTAGCAGTTCCAAGCTACACAAAGAGTAACTGATGATGTTGTGTGGTACTTCTAACTGAATACCTGCAGGAAATCGCTGTTTCCTTCACAAACTCTGATGTGGTTTTGCCCATGTCAATGAACTTCTTCCTCTCATAAAGAACATAAGCCTTTCACCACTTCCCTTGGCAAATCCAGCCTCCTACAGTTTGGAACCAGGGGAGACTATTTTTCTTGAGGACATATAATTTTTATGTTTGTCTTCAATGGGACTTTCAAACCATTTTATGCAACATCTAGTGCTGGCCTCTAGTTTTGTTTACTTGTCTTGTTTACATTTTTTTTCCTGAGGAAAGCCTGAACACAACCTTCTTCTACTGTAAAGGATTCAGTTTAATTTCCCTCGATGGAGGAAATTGCAGGAATTGACGAATCTGGAGGATGAAAGTTGAATCTTACTTGGGCCAATCTGCTGCTTTGATTGTGACACATCCATAGCTAACTAATAAGAATGCTTATGTTATGTTACAGCTTCTAGAATAAAATTAATATATGGTTTATCATAAATGTGCACTACATACACTGTGTACACATACACATATGGGAGCTCATTTGCCTGTGTGTTGTGTGTTCCTCTGCTGCTCTGTCTCAAAACTTAATTATTCATTGGTATTCACTGCATGAATACATGGTCAGAGAAGTTTTCTTCCCTCATACTGAAAGAACGTGCTCAGCAGTCACCCTTCTAGACTGCAATATTGCCATTACCATTTTCCATCTAGAAATTAAATCCTGCGTTTACCAGAGTCAAAGCAACACATCTAGCAGAAATGAGTTGACAGCCTGATCTCTGACATACTCTGGCTTTTTCATAAGCTTTGTATGATTATGTTCTTAAAAGACACAAACTAAACAAACAAATCTAACACTGAAGCCCAAACCTAAACCAAATCACATATTTTCTAAAGAGCATCCATATGGGAAGCTAAATTACAGATAAGTAATACCTTAACTCAGACAGATAAAACTTTTTCGTGTTGACCACTCTAAACAAATACAGAGAATGAAGTTTCCCTGGGCATGTATCTTTTAAGTGGGTGGGTTTCTGTTTCCAATTGAAAAACAGATCCTAGTGAAAAACAGTAAGAACAATGGTGAAAAAACTCTTTCAAAATTTCTGCAGTTGAGGGCTACAATTTTGCAATATAAAGCGAGACATGGCTTTTTCTCCTATACTTTGTCACCAGTTTTATGGGAATTGTTGAGATTCCTGAAAAAACATAAAGGAAATGAATGCTGAAATTGTGAATTTTTTAAAACTATAATCTTTTATAACTACTACTATTCAAATAAAGATTCCAAGTGGCACTGAGTTGCTCTTATTTAATTTAATTTATACAGAGCATGCAACTAGCGAGACTGAGACTATCAGATGAGAGACAAATGGCAACATAACAAACAATGAATTGTTGTCAGATGGAGAGAACAGTGAAAATGTAATGTCTTCTATAAGGAGAAGTAAAAACAGTAGTCTTCTACCATTCTACCTTTCCTCTAGTCTGATGATGAATCTAACATCTGCCCCCTGCAACGATATTAAAAATCCTAGGCATGGCAAGATTCACAGCACAATCTTATTTTAAAACCACAAAAATATTTCTAAAAGCTTTTGAAAATGCACCCCTAAGATGCTTTAAACCAATTTGATTCCTGTTTGCTGAGAAAGTCCAACAATTGGTATGTAAATAATTTACATGCCAGCTTATAAGCACATAGCATAAAAAGACACCTCAGCAGTGACCAGCTACAGCTTTGTGTAAGTTTATATAAATGATAAAGTTCACATAAAAGACAATATTGATAAAGGTAAGTATGGTAAATCTATCCCCTGAACAAATCAGAATCATCTAATGAGTAATTCATAGTTTTCAAGTTCTACTTCATGTTTTACTAATACCATATGAGTGCTACAAGCTTAATTTATATACCTGTTTACTCTGTTGGAAAAGGAATTGCTTAGTTTGGGGAAAACAAGTCCTAGTAATATATTATTTTCTTTGCTGGCTAAACATAGGAAAGCTCCACAATTATCTGTTCGCTCCTTTTGTCAGAAACTTTGACATTCCTATTTGCTGGCAGTTCATTACTTACAGTGACAGTGAATGCATGGTATAACTCAGGTTCTGGGTCAGTGCATCTATTTAGTCTAACCTGCATCTCTGGTCTTGCAACCAGCAACACAATTTTCTTGCATTCTTCACTGGAGAGCAATGCCACTGCCTCTTCACGGTTCTGGACATCTTGGCCATTTATCTAGAAAAAAAATGAAAGTGGCACAGTAGTTTCTATTTCCACAAAGCAACACATAATAAAGGGCAGATATCAGCTCATTTGTGCTGAATGTATGGACAATGAAAATTGCACAATGGGCTCATCTTCAGCCCCTCAGTGGTAAGTGCCTTCACTCAATTATGCGCTTACTGTAAGAGCTGTATTGATCGTTGAAGGATGGTGGACATCAGAGGAAGCAGTTATGTTCATAAACGTCCAACCTGCGCCCTGGTAACATACATCTAGCAACACAATTAACCAGCCCCTGACAGGTGACGTTCATCTTTCCCTGTTCAGAGTAATGGAAGTGTCACTCTGAGATAATAGTGCTGGTGGAAGCAAGACTGGTAATGCTACAGCTGAAATCAGTCACACTGTATGCTGGTAGAGAGCCAATTAGAGAGCTACAGTATTATCTCTCACCAGGCCATACTCACAGGCCACTGCTTATTGCTTCTCCATTTAATCATTTCATATTTGTGTGGACAGCTTAGTAGACAGAACCGCACAAAACATATGTATCCCCCTTACAAGGGGATAATCAAAATAAAAGGAGTTCTTCAATGAGACTGTGCTTGTCTTGCTACCTTTCTCCTATTCTGTCACTCCATTAAAACAGAAACATCCATGACTATATGGCAACAAACACAATTTGGATTGTCCAAAACCCCTTTATTGAAGGAATAAAATAAAAATCTTATTTCCCATATACATTTGGTTTTGTCCAATTCACAGCACAAGAAACGGATTCTTCTCATTGTGGCAACAAACCTCAAAAATTTGTTCTGTTTGATAAAGGGTAAAAGCAAAACTGGAAGACAGAAGGATCTGAGGGGACGAAAAATCTTCTAATGGTTTGATTTCAAAGTAGCAGGAACTTCTGGCTGAGAATGAAAGTTGCATTTCTTTAGATGTTTGGCCTGAAAGCCCTGACTCATAAACACAGCTTTCATTCAGATTAACGAAAACTACTGTGTACCCTGATAACCTAACTGGCAACGAATGAAATGTCTGAGACCCTTCAAAGCTTACCTGATGGGCTAGCTGTGGTCTCTGGGAGACCAGACAACGCAGGTAACCCTGGGCTGCCCTAATCTGACAAGCAGAGATGCAGCCACGGAGAAGCCCAGGAGTAGATTTCCAGCTTGTGCAAAACATTCCCAGCCATAGTGGCTGGTCTGGTGACTCCTATCAGCTGAATAACAGCTCCCTCTGGATCGCAGAGCAGGTGGCTGGGTAATCCCCGCTCTACCTGGAGGCACCCACCCCACCACAGCTGCACCATCATGTGGGATAAGGAGGACTTCACCTTGCCCCATGGCATCTGACTGCATTGGATGGCACTTAGCCTGGAGGCTCACAGATAAAATTAGCAGAAGTTTAGACAAGCCCCACCAGGACTGTCCTTATAAAACCTTTCCCTTGACTTTGTAACAATTCATGTAAAATACTCAGGCAGTTTTCAGATGATAAGGAGGCTGTTGGCAGGTTGGCAGTTTCTGAGAATAAGAAGGAAGCAGTGACAGCCTCAAAAAACAGAGAAGACTTGCTGTAATTTTGTACAGAATACACAAAATAGACTGTCCTTCCATAGCCTTAACCAATGCCAACTGACACCCACAGAAAATGCCTCCCTGCTCAGGGATCAGTCTCTCTCTCAGCTTCAGTGTAATCCCCCCATAATAGCACTGTCACCTTCGATTTCTCTGAGTTATCTCATCAATAAGAGTAGATAGAGGGTCAATGTGTATTCAGATATGAAAGTAAACCCCACATAACTCTCTGGGTGTTAACTTTAATGATCAAACTCATAGCTATATATCAGCACTGACATTAAAATAATGCTCCAGTCCACAAGAGGATGGAAGAATTATCTATATTTTCTCTTACCCCTGGAGTCTTTACTCAAAATTGAAATGAATTTCATTAGGAACTGGAGAACATTTGCCTGAACTACAGTTGGCTGTTCACACAGAAACTTTATAAAGTAAGGAAAGGAGCAGAAAATGGACCTACTCTCCATTTCCTTATTTTGACACACAGAGTAGGAATGAAAATTGTTTCTATTCAGTTGGATAAAAAAGGGGTATTTTTCTGATTTTTGAAAGTTAAAAATACCATTAAATCCTGTTTGCTTTCTTCAATAGGTATTTTACAGAAAGATAAAGAAGGCAGTGACTTTTTTCATCTCCTAGATGCACCTCAGGGAGTGGTCCCTTCACCCCAAGTCCTGATGTAGATCTCACTTCTCTCACACCATGTCATCTGTGTCTTCTGGAGGAGAACATCATCCTGTGAATGTTTTCACATCCTCAATCACACAGAGAATAAATCAGCAGTCCCTGAGTGAGCCCTGACATTAAAATCTAATTTATTATTTCCTTTCCAGAAAATGGGCCATTTTGACAAGTCAGCTAGTAGACCCTGTTGTGTAGCTACTCTCCAAAACCTGATGTAAGCTGTACCAGGATAAGAGATACAGGTACACGTTTCAGCAAAGATATTCTGTGCAGAAATGAAAGTATTGGAAGGAAGGAACAGACTGATCTTGTGGCAACCTGAAAGCTCGTGCGTTAACAAAGGGCAATTATGGAACACGTTACAGAAAAGCAACCTGTCATCACCAGGAGCTACTTCCGGTGTGTCAGGGAAAAAAGGTCAAAATACATGGGAAATCAACTTGGAACCTGAAATAAAATGCGACAATACAGCAAAGAGTTTCCAGTCTAGTGATTTTTGCTAGCTGGTTTGTGATTTTACACTAGGCAAAAAATGCACTACCCGCTCTCAGTTGAAAATGTAAACTCACTGCCATTCTAGCTCCTTCTTTCTCTGTACAGGTACACTGCCCTCCTCCAGAGCCAGGAGCCAACTATTGTCACCCACAGGGTCCATGCTGTATGACACAAACCTATCTTTGGGATAGCTCTTAAAGTGTGTGGATCAACAGAAATGAAGGGGAAAGAAAAAGCTAGTGGTTTAGAAAAGAATTTAGAAAAGCAATGTTTTATTGGGGGAGGAAAGAAAATATTAACAAATGCCTAATGAACCCCCTCCTTAAGCATGTTCAGGATCATCCTTCTCTAAACAGCACATTTTTTGAATGAAAACTCTTATCATCTATGCTCAGAGTGAATTTTATCCAAATTTATGTGATTGGTGAATGATCAGCAAATCTCTGGTACTCATATTTGTATCTGCAGGATCTTGTTTAGAATTTGACACTGAAATGAACATGGTGAAAATGAGGTTTTCTAATAAATATAGAAAAAAAAAGACATGGGACATAAGTGCATGAGCCAGAACAAGTTTGTCAGTCTAATTTTTCATTACACATGCTCTAGCTTTCAGCTATTGTGTTAAAAAACAGACAGACAAGGGTTTTCTCATCGATCACAATAACAAAGAGAACTACCATCCCTCATTAGCAGTCCACAGAGAAGATGGCAATTCATGTTTGTCTGAAGGAACAGTTTAAGGAAGAGTCTATTGTCACATACTTGCAAGATGCGATCTCCTTCCCGGATCCGTCCATCCCTGGCAGCAATGCTGTTTGGATCAACCTGAATAGGACAATATATCCAGTAACTAAATATGAAAACATTTTCATGGGAAATTATAACAGCTGCAAACTGCATGATTTGAAAAAATTACCATTTTTACACCACACAGAGACAATCTGAAGATTCCTTTAGAGTCACATGAATTCAACAGTTCTTTAAATGATTTTATAAGCTTATTTCAGATAAAAGCCTCAAGAGAGAAGGGGTTGGGAGCATATGATTTTCAGATTAATACTTTCCTATGCCACTGTCAGGCATTAACCTGTAGCATTGGAAATTAATGACAGAGACCTTTTTCTGTGAAAGTTAACTGAGGACATGCTTCTGCAATAGTTGATACCTCTATACAAATGGGCTTGTCTTTGGGAAACGAGCATGATTTTTACTTCTTCCACGGAAACATTCACTACTAAATTATTATCTCAGTAATCAATCTGTTATTTCCTCTGGAATTTTGCAGTTCGCAAGGAAATATCAAAAAACCCCAAATGATCCATATTCTGTAGATTAGTCACAGGGCCTGTATATCATTCCTAGTCTCAACCAGTTAATTTTAAGTTAGTTTAACCTAAATAGATGTTTAGGGCTCCACTGATAGTTTATCAAAGTCACTACAGCTGATCCTGAGCAATGACCTACTGTTTGTTGCAGGGCAATTCAATCTATCACCTTTTACTTGATGCTTATCTTAAATAATTTATTTTTTTCTGACCATGCCATAAGCTGTTCTTGCAAACCAAACATTTGGACGGAGCATTTGGTTCACAGTTTACATCCTGTACATCTGTTAGATATTATTTTCCTCTTGTGCATTGTCAGAAAAAAATAATCTGAAGTGCTTAATCAAGTACAAAAGACAATATAATTACATTCACCTTCAAAGGTCTGAGAAAATTCTATCATGTAGGAAAGACAGAACATTTCAGATATAATCCTGGAGTGTATTAAGAGATTCCTGAACTTTCTTTCCCCTCACGAGGTCAAACAGACTTTAACAGCAATGCTTCCAACTGGTGGAAGACATATTCTTGGATAATTTACATTAATTCCTCATTCTTGTTCCAATGCTGTGCTTTTCAGTTTCTTTGACATTGCTACTGGCCTGTAAATATGCAATCTTGCTTTCATCCCCATTCACTGATACATAGGAGAATTGTCTTTAGTGATCCTCCCTGTCCATGAGCTTCACTCAGAATCTAGAATCACAGAATCATGTAATATGTCAAGTTGGAAGGGACACAGAGGGTTCATTAAATCCAACAACCCACTCCTCACAGGACTACCTGAAATGAAGCCATTTGACTAAAAACATCATGCTCCTTGAACTCAGGCAGGCTTAGTGCTGTGACCACTTCCCTGGGGATCCTGCTCCAGCAACTGATGACTCTTTTAGCAAAGAACGGTTTCCTGATGTTCAAATTTGAGTCGACGGGTCAAAATAGTGACAAATTGAGATCACAGTTCATGCAGAACTATCACCAGAGAGCTTGGACTCAGCACTGACCTTGGACTCACAAGAGTTCTGCTTTACCTAGAAAAAATACCCTCTTTTTGAATGGCTGAAGACTCAAAAAGAGATAGTGTTCCTGGAAGTCTTGTGGACTGACCATGTGAAACTCTAACACCCTTTGCTGAGTGCCACATTTTCTGAGCGAAGCAAATGAAACCCTGAAAGTTCATCCCATCTTAGTACCCAATATTCTGTTTTTTGTTTTTCCAACATATTAATCTTCCAAGCTACTCTTTCCACCTATGTGTAGTATGTCTGTGTGTATCACAACTGTAACAAACTCCAAAATAATACCATAATGATTGACCACTTTTATGATTACCAAGGCTGTAGCAGAGGAAGAATGCAAGCAGGGTGTGGAGAAGGCACTTTTGTCCTTTAAAGCTCTGCCTGATTTCCATCATTTCTTTTAAAATTCAGACCGTGCTCAGATTGCTTTGTACTTTCTTAACTATGATGTTGTAATTAATACCACTTGCACTAGAGAAATCCACTATTAATAACTACATTGCTTGAGCAACATGATTAAAACATAATATAAACGGATTGATAGCAACACAAACTGGTTGATGGCCAACTCTTCTGCACTATACTGTTGTGCTCTGGTCTCAGAGTATTTGCTTTACATTCCCTAGAACATTTTGTCCACTGCCCTGAGAATCTCCCAAACTCTTCCCCAATGTCATGTCCTTACCTCACTAACATAGATTCCTGTATCCTCCTCGTCATCGGTTCTGTAACAGACAGTCAGCCCCAGCTTCTCCTGGCTGCCAATGCGGCACAGCTCCACCTCCTACAAGAAAATACACAGCTTTGTGTGGTGACTCTTGCTAAGGGTGGAAAAAACTGCACAGCACAAGGGAGCACTAGGCCAGTGAGATACTCATACTCTTTGACCTACTCATACTGCTCAGTTTTAAAACACAATATTTTGTGTACATCTTTAAAGGGGGAAACTATTCTGAGAATTAAGAAGGAAATTTCAGTACATAGAAGGTTCAAACTATATAGAAGCTGTTCAGTAAGACATGCTGAACTTTGAGAAATATAGCTGTGCATCGATTTTGCAGGTTTTTGACTTTTGGATAATAGAAGCTGGCTTACAGCAGATTATATAGTCATTCTAGACCCACTACATCAGCTATAGATTTATAGGATATGAAACAGATCAGCTACACATCAATCAACCCATCACACAAGTGCCACTCCCTTCTAACAAAAATCCAAGACATAAAGTAAAAACATAGCCTTCTATTAATGGCATCAGTCTTTTCCTGGCCAGTTTAGTGCCATAGCTTTATTGCACAAACTATTAGATAACAGAAGGATCCTTCAAGGAATCTCCTGTGGAGCTGAACAGCCATGGCATCTTCCTCAATTGTGAGATGATACAGAAAACATACTTTTAGTGTCAAATGTCCCAACAGTGGTATTTTACGAAGAGTGCAATTTTTAGGGCAGATGGCACAGTGATAAGAACTCCATACACTCATCTGAGTTGACCATCTTTAGGGTTTCATAGGGGAACCATTCACAAAAAATACAAATTTGCACTTGGTTTGAACAGCGTGAAACAAGTAAGTGTAAAAAAACAGGATGAACCCAATAACACAAAGTATTAGCTCGGTTGCAAATGGGAAACTTGAGTTGATATTTGTATTTAAAGGGAGTCTGCAGCGGACATTTGGATGTCTAATAGGTTTGAATATTGTTCTTCTCTGGGGAGGGGGATGTTTGGGTTCTTTGTCTGTTAAAGCATTGAAATTGTTTTCTTTTGTGTTTTCCCCAAATTCTCGGGATTGGAGAACAGAGCGGGGTTGGCTGATCCTGGCTCCGGAGACCTTGGGCTCAGTGAGAACAGGGAGAGATGTGGTGGAGTGGTGTGAAGCCAGGACTGGGTCCAGCACTGTCCTGACTACTCTCCTGGGCTCTCCGCCTGTCCTCCATGGCCAGGGGATGTGGCGGGGATGGCATCAAGGCAGGACCGGGTCTGGGACTGTCCCGGCTGCTCTCCCCAGCTCCCACTTGCTGGCACTGTGCGGTGGAGCGGAGGAGGGCAGCTGGGTCTCAGCTTTTGTCATTTCACCGTCCTCCTGCTGTCCGGTTTGTGTGGCAGGGGGTGGCAGGTCGGTGCAGGGACAGAGCCAGCTCGTTCCCTGCTGCAAAGCGGAGCAGGGTGGCCCCCATCATCACGCCACCTGGTGATGCCAGTGATGGCAGGCAGTAGCAAAGCTCGATGGCTGTGCCCGCGGTGCCGATGTTTGCCCTGTGCCGCAGTGAGCTGGGCTAAGCTTGGTGGTCGTTCGGGCGTGGAGCCCAGGTCCTGCACAGCACGGCGGTGCAGAGTGGCACGGAGTGGTGGATTCTTCCGGCAGGCGGATGGCAATAGCTCTGCCAGAGGTGGCCGCGGCGCTGTGGCCCCTCCCCACGCTGCTGGAAGGTGTGCGGCAGTGGCTGCCCCTATGGGTGGCCCCCACTGCCCATGGCCGGTCCCTACAGGTGGCAGGGGCCCCGCAGGCAGTGCCGCTGGCCCCAGGAATGCCCTGCAGCTAGCACCGGGGGCAGCCAGCAGCCTCTGTAGCCCGAGCACATGGTGGGTTTGGCAGGAACTGCTGTCTTGCCTATGGTGAAATCCCAGGCAGAGGGGCAGTGCCCAACACCGCCGACCAACAGGAAGACAGCCTGGCTGGGAAGACGACTCCGAGTTCACGCAATATCAGGAGCCCATAAAGGCCTGAACACGGAAGTCCTGCTCTCTCTCAGCTTTCTCCTGAGATGAGAGAGGCACAGCTCCCCTCCTCCGAGCTCCCGGATTGTGCGGCTTGCTTCCCCTCACCTCCATCGACATGGGCAGCAGCGCGGTGCCATTGGAGCTCCAACTGTGGCACCCTGAGACTACCAGCCAAAACACAAGTGGTATCTGTCCCTTGGGTGTCCCTGGGGTGGGGTGGGAGGAGTGCTTTTCACTTTTTTTCTGTCTTGCAGAGTCTCCGAGGGCCGTGAGGGTACCATGATAGAGGTGGCTTTCCCTTACTTCCCCCTGCTCCTCAGCCCATCAGCCAGCTTTGAGGAGCAGTTTGTTGTTTTCTTTTATTGCATGACATTGTTAGTGCCTAGTGGGTTCTATAAGATCTTTAGTGCCCTAGAAAATAAAACTGTTACTTGCTGTTAAATCTATTCAGTCTTTCATCACTGTTCTGCACCCCCTTTAGTGGTAAAACCACCACAGGACCTTAGCAGCTTCTGCTTCTGTGGCTGTGCAGTAAAAGAGTGACCAACCCATGCTTCAGTTCTCAGTCTGTGATACAGAGCTTACTCCTCTCCATCCCCAGATATATCATCCACACAGAGGCACAGAGTGCACAGCAGTGGGGAGTCACAACTGAGTCCAATGAGTTGTGGAAACAAGTGACAAAATACCACAACTTACAGAACCTGCACTTTTGAGCCTTGTTACATTTTCATTTCAGCTGAATATCTTTACAAAGTGCACTGCTATAGCTCACTCCTCTACTCCCTCACCAACATACAAATCTACATTGGTTCACTACCTGCACAAACCCTGTAAGCTTCTCCCCGGACTATGAACATTCAATGTATTAACAAAAACTAACAAAATGTAGAAAAGTCCATGAAACTTGTAGTATTCTTTAGTTTTTCTTAAAAATGCTGGAGTTTTATACAGCATGGTAGAGTGGAATTATTAACCAGAACACATTATACACTCGGTTTGAAAGAAGGAACAGAGGACCATGTTTTATTAAGGAAGATAATTACAGTGACCTGATTTTGGCATTGGTACTGGAGAGAGGCCTATTCAAAACCCATAATAATTGATGCCTCCATAGGGAAAGAACACTTGACTAGAACTGTAATATTAGGTAGAAATAACAGTAACAAAATGGTTTCAATTACAGCAACAAGGTATACTTTTAAGGAATAAAGAAGTTTGCGGTCCCTTGGAGGCTTATAAGGAAACCTAAATACACCATAGAGGACTGAAATTGAGACCTTTAAATCAAGGCAAATGAGGAGCTGCGCACAAGTTGAAATTCATTGACTTTCACTGTCCTGCTGGCACAAACTCTTTTATCCCCACACTGAGGCTGGACAGGGACCCCAAGGACTGCTCTGAACACAATTTCTTGGAATAGGAATGACCTTGAAGTTCTCATGGATGATTTGTCTCAAACTGTTTCTACAAAGCTGTACCAATGTTTTGGGCTGCAAATAAACTGAATCCTGTCAGTGCACTGGCTCAATGAGCAGAATAATTTAACCATTTAGGGCACGAAAGAGCAAAGGAAAATGAGGATGACCCTAGAGGCTTCACCCTGGGAGTCCAAAAGGTTTGCTAAAACTGCCTCTGGGAACCAGCTGGTGACAAGTATCAGTGACTAACGTCCTCTGACTGGGATGAAACAGCCCTGGCTGCACAAAGTACCTGGGCTACCACAGCTTTCATTTCTCCATCCAGTAACACAGCTTAAAGTTGAGATCAGTACTCAGTATTCTTGGATTGCCTCTTTCCCAAATGACTATATGAGGTGTAGTCTGATAACTGTGCATAGCCGTGACCACTTAGAAGCTGTGGATACCTATGACTGAGACTGTGAAAGGCCCAGTAATGATTTCATGAGTTTCAGTCTAGATGTAAGGGCATGCTCAAGTAATATTTCATTCAGCATGACAGAGAAGTTGGATGAGGTCTCTTGCTTTGCTCTAGAAGTCATTCCACATAATTGCCTTTTGCCCATGGCACATTTGCAGTACTAAATTCGTGGCATCTTATTTTTTTTTTACAGGAAACATGATGCATCCTGGTCACAAGCAAACAAGCCAGGGTTTACAAAACATCTTTGGAAAATTTGAAAACACTTTGCATAAAATATTAAATCATCTCTCAGAGCAAAAGCCCACAAGTCTGATCTTTAACTCTGTGTAACATGCACATCTGAATCAACTTCAACAGAAGACCACACTAGGGAAACTGGACCATCACTGTCAAATATATTAGACATTGTGTTTTGTGAGAAGTGATTTTTTTTAGTGTAGATTTTTTTCACAGGATCACAGAATTATGGAATATGCCAAATCAGAAGGGACCCACACGCATCATTAAGTCTAACTCCCACCCTCCACAGGACTATTGTCAAGAGTCACAGCATGTGCCCGAGAGTATTGTCCAACTACTTCTTGAACTCTGTCAGGCTTGGTGCTGTGATCACTTCCTTGTGGAGCCTGTTCCAGCACCCAATCACCCTCTGGGTCCAACTTAAAACTCCCCTACACAACTTCAGGCCATTCCTTCAGGTACTGTGACTGGTCCCCACAAAAGAGAGATCAGTGTCTGCCCCTCCTCTTCCCCTCATGAGGAAGTTGTAGACTGCAGTGAAGTCTCCCCTCGGTCTCCTCTTCTCCAGGCTGAACAGACCAAGTGACCTCAGCTGCTCCTCATGCAGGCCTCAAGGCCCTTCACCATCTTCATTGCCCTACTTTGGATGCTCTCTAACAGCTTAATATCTTTGTCATATTGCGGCACCCAAAACTGCCACAATAGTCAAGGTGAGGCCACAGCAGTGTAGAGCACAGTGGGACAATCCCCTCCATCAACTGGCTGGTGATGCTTTGCCTGATGCCCCAGGATATGGTTGGCCCTCCTGGCTGCCAAGGCTCTACTGACTCAGATTTCACTTGCCATTGACCAGGACCCACAGATCCCTTTCCCAGGCACTGCTTTCCAGCATCTCATTCCTCAGTCTGTACCTACATTCAGGGTTGCACCATCAGAGGTGCAGAATCCAGCACTTCCCCTTGTTGAACTTCACACAGTTGGTGGTTGCCCTGTCCTTTAAATTGTTGAGTTCTCTCTCACAACTGGGTTTTAACAGAAGAAACAGTAAGTTTGGCAGCAGTACATTTGTAAGAAAGTGATTTCCTTTTATCAAATCCCTTTAGATACATGCACACGTGTGTGCACACACACAGACAGTTGCTTTCTGTTTGGCTTTTGTTGGTTTGCATGTAGGGACTGAACTGTCAGTCTTCATAATTCAGCATTTAAAAAATCTATGCAAAACAATATTTGGAGGTTCATAAATTGCGCTGACAGACAGATGGTGGGAGGAGAAGGACTGAAGAGAGAGCTCAGTAGATGACAGCCTGTCCCTCTTTTGGGCACGCTGGGGGCACTGCCCCTCAACACAAAGAGTATTCTGCTGCCAAGTGACAGAAATCAATGCCAAATTGCTAGCTCTTTGACTTGCTACCTCTTTTCTGTGTGTGGGCAGAACAAAAATTCATTGCGTTTCCACAGTAAAGACAATATTTTAAAGTGATTGGTTTATTTGGTTAAAAGACAGACATGGAAACTAGAATAAGGACTACCCTGTCTTGAAAGACTTGGATGTAAATTTCCAAAGTAGATGATTTCTTCAGACATGGAAATACAGCAAAGAGGTGCAGATCGTGCTCCTGAAGGACTGAAACTGTTACATCAATCATACCCTAAAGTGATGGAGAAGTGTCTGTAGCCTGTGGCACTCAGCTAAAGGCCAACCTTTGCTTCAGTGATGGAAAACCAGTTTAACAGGCTATTAGCCTCAGAAGACACAAGACCAAGCAAGGAGCTGTCACCTCTTTGGGAAGACCAGGTTACTACTGTCATTTCTCTCAAGTGTTAGAAGAGTAGATTATAAATGTCAGCAAGCGGGTTTTTGGCTTTCTAGAATTGCTACAAAGATGCCAGGGGACCTCATAAGAGTTAGCATCTGTTTGCAGTTATAGTGAGTCTTTCTAGTAAGAGCTAGATTATACAGAGTAAAGCTAATGGCCTGGTACCAAGGAGACCATGAACCCTTCCAGTCTTTCAGGGGGAAGAAGAACTCTGAACTCTTCACATTTTCTCTCCCTCACATTGTAAAACAGATTACAACCTAAGAAAGAAGCTGGTAAAGATTCTTCTCACTGCACATGGAAGATGCTGACAAGAGTTATTCATCAGATGACCCTGTGCTGGAATAACTGCACACATAGAAAGCTTACTCTGCCACATTTTCATTTGTTGACCACTCTGCCAATGGTGTCTACTAAGACATGCACACCTCTGAATCCTTCCTCACCTTCTATCAGGATTAGCTACTCCCTGTTCAACATTGTTCAACCCATTTAAAGTATGGCTGAGCTCCGTCCCATCTGAACAATCTCACCTTGACATCCCTCTCCATCAACATAATCCTTCTGTCCTCATGTTCAAAACCTGTCTTCATTCACTCTTTCCTTAAGTTACCATTCTCTTATATTCACACACAGTAGCTTCACTCACTATTTTCTCTCTTTCCTCATCAAATGTTTCCATTCTTAGTAAGTGCCCATGTCCACACACCTTCCTTTTACTCTCACCTTATAATCAATCCTGTTACCTTACATATAGAAATTTGTAAAAAAAATTACTGTCTGGTAATCAGGATGTCCCATCTACTCAAGTGACCACTTCCCCATATATGAAAAACACATAAAACTGAGCACTACTGAAATAACCTGTTATTACTGCTGCTTTGTTCTCCTTCCTCTTTCTCATCCTTTGATTCTTTGTCTTGTCCCCTCACACAAGGTTTAGCTAACAGGTTTTATGATTATGACCTTGTTTTCCTCAGTTTCTTTCAGAAGACCTTGTATAGCAGTGTCTGTGTGCCAGGCAAGTTATTCTGTGTTATAGCCTTTACTGCACTTTCCAAAGATATCAAGTCTTATTGAATGCAAAGAGGGGTCCAACATCTTACGATCCAAGGTGGAGGAGTGCAGTATTTAGCATAAATATTAAGAAAAAGGTAATACAGAATCAAAATTATAAAGCAAAATAAGAAAAAAGTAATTAATTTTATCTTTGCTTTTCCTTTTTACCTGTAATAACAGTTGAAAAACTGCTTTTAATGTTCACCTTGCTAATGGTGTGACAGAATGAGTAATTGAATGAATGAAGCACAAACAGCCATGAACAGAGTACTTACAGAATAGCTCAATGAAGAATAAGCTGAGAAAGTACATTAAAGTCTGACTTTCTTCAATAAACTAGTTACATTGAAAAAAACCCTCATCCATTGGAATGCCACTCTTCTGAGGCGTCAAATAGAAGTGCTCAGGGACTACAAAGACTGCACCTTAAAATCAAGATTCACTCTTCAGTATCATCTTGTTTTTCTGCATCTCTTTGGGTGAGATCAACCTCCAGTTTATATGCATATCTGAATTTTGATTGCTTTTCACGCTTTCTGTCGGGTTTACAATAGGAAGGTTGTCCTGTAGAGTCAGATCAATTTTATCAACTTCTTGCTAGTGGTTTCTGTAGTTTATAGAACAAAGCTTGGTTCTCAGCCTCATAACTTTGCCTAGTAATCCCAACTCTACAGTTCTTGTCTCATCACTAGGAGTAATGCAAGCATTTGGATGTCAGGCAGAGCTTCAAACAGCCAAGCACGTTGCAGCATGTCATTAATAGCATTCTTTTTCTTGGTCTCTTCCTCCACATGACTGGAAGGATATACCTTTTTCAAGCTGCCAAATCACCGATCATATACACTGCTACTATAGTATTTAATCTTTATAATGTCACACACTCATTCATCACTGGCAAATAATTCTGCTCATGAAATAGAAATAAATAGTACAAAGAGAACCTTCACTCTTCTTACAGGAACACTACAATCTAATGAAGCCCTAGGAGGGAAGAGAGCGAGCAGTGGAGTTAATAAAGCAAAAAATTCGTCCCAAATTCAGAAGCTATAAGAATGGTATTACACGTTACATAAAATCATAAATTGCGGTAAAACAGGAAATGCTGGCCTGGGTTTGTAACAAAAAAAGCATCACCAGCAGAGTAAGTGGCGTTCTTTAGACTTCACTTTAATGCAGTTTATTTCACCTCTGAATTTGTACCATGCAGGAGGAGTTGTGACTGTCGTGTACAAATGATCAGGGTATGTACAATGGACAAGACTACACACTTTAAACGGACACTCAGGTGTTTCAAGCAGGTATCGCATTCACAATAGCCAAATCATGCCTCCAACACTTTTAGCTCAGCTTTGTTTAGAAGTTATGCCTTTAATGGTGACAAGAAATAATCTGAGGAAACTCAGAAAACAAATGTAAGTCCTAGCATTAGTAGAAGTCATGAAAATTTTAAACATGACTTTTTTTTCCTATGGGCTACCTGTCTCTGTTTAGATGAAGAGAGTGTGGCAACTCCACTGTACATTTAACAAAGTCATTTCATACTAAGGCAAGTATTTTGCTTTCAGTCTTGGGGTGGACATTAAATATTTCATTCTTTACTTGCATATGCATGTGTCTGTGTGGGCAAATTTATGTATATGACTATATAAGTACATACAGTGTGTATATATATATCTGTGTGTAAAATACCTGCCAGGCAGGTCAGTTACACTGCAGAAAGTCATTCCTGACAATCATCAAACAATTCATTTAAGAGCATGATTACAATCCCTGAAAATACAGTGACAGGTTATATGCTTATAATGAGAAAGCAAAAGTGTCAGATGATCTCAAAATACACAGAATCAGAGCAGTGATATTTACAGTCATTTCTGGACTCTACTACTTTTTCATGACAAATCGTATACAAGATTATTTATTAACAATTGCAAAAAGAGAAATGGCAAAAGGAAACAAGAATTTTCAGTTTGCTAGAAAAGCACCCCTGTCACGAGATAAATCAGTCAAACACAAATTCCTTCTCTCACTATACCTCCATGACAACTGATTGTTTACGGTGAGCTACTCCAAAGAAACAGCTCACGGGAGAGACTACATAGAGGAAATACCTACCACTGCAGCTTTGTTAAGTGTGCCAATAAAAAAAGATCAAAACCGCTTGGGATTCTGGGACTGCCAGACTGTAATACTGCAGGCAACAAAAGCATCCTAGACCTATAGAAATATGCTAATGCCATCAAGAGTTATGCTCTCCTGTCAAAAGGATTTTCCAGGAAATACGTTAATGTCTATGTAACATGGGCTAATTGTAGGCTGTGTTCCAGAAGTATTCAGCGTGAAACAAAGTACAAAATGGCCTTCCCCTTCACAGGTCACTGCAGGGTCCCATTGCTTTCTTTTTACAAGGGGGAATTAATTTACAAGCACTGGCCACTTCCACCAGAAAAACAATGCTTCAAATGGAAAAATAATGCTTCCATTAGAAAAGCAAAGCTCTTAATTCTTCTGGTAGCTTCGCCATAGAAGGTAACAAGCACTACAGAATTTTAGCAGATTAGAGTTCAATTTCAGAACCCATTCTGCAAATGCCTTTGGTAGAATTCAAGGTTTTACTTTTAAAGTGTATGACATTCTCGAGTTGAGAAAATAATCTAAAGAAATAAGACCTTTTATCTTCTCTTTCTAACAGTCCCAGTTTGTTCTGTTACTAAAATTTTGCACAAACAGGCGTGTCCACAATGTGCTTGGGGGCTATTTGGATGGAAATGGAAAAGCTATGGAGCAAGACTGAGCCAGACCAGATGTAAACAGGTTGGAACTGCAGGCAGCTGTGCTGTTACAAATAAAATTACATTCCCCACTGTCTTCTCACTTACCAATTTTGACAGAAGACTGTCCTGACTTCTCACGAACAGCATCGAAAAGGACAAATCACACTGGATGTCAGATTTGCCAGAATGGATTTGGTTGGTAGCTTACCACAAAGCAACGGAAGGTTATCTTCATTCCACATGGTGGGGAGAAACAATGCTCAGTCAAAGGGGTGAGGGCTCTACCTTATAAGCTGCCGTCTCATTTAATCCTCATTTTTTAAAGTCTGGTTTATATTTAGGAATCTCTGACACAAGATTTGTTTACATCAAAGCAGAAAGGACAGATATCAGCAAGCATTTATCAGACGCATAATCCAAACCCAAATACAATGTAGAATGAGAGATACTTAAAAACAAAATCACTTTCCTGCTGACACCCACTTTATAGCTACACTTAGAGCCACATGATGTTTTGTGTCCAGACAAAGAATGTTGTGGGACAGCAGGATGCTGTAGACAATGACAAGAGTGTTAAAAAAAAAGGGAAAAGAAATAATTAGCAGAAAAAACAGAACTAATATGCTGGCATATAGGCATGTATTAATAAAATACCATCTTTCAGCTGTGGGAGCAGAATTTGGCCCGGTAGCTGATGAATCCTTTGATAATAAAGAAGCTCCACTAGATGTAGGAATTCACTCTCAACCTGCAGTCCTGAAGTGAAAATTTTTGGTGTGTGCTATGCTTCTACATAAAAATTCAAACAATGGAGTAACTTGAGGCATGGTATGCCTGCCAGTGCGTATTCAGCAATTTGATATGTGATACTCACTAATAGTCTGATGATAATGAGTGGGAGGAGGAATACACCCTGGTGTCAGCTGAGACCCCCATTGGGTGATGACAGGGGATAGATAGCAGTCATGGAGCAGAAAGGGGAATGGGTCGGGCTGGATGAATGATGGAGCCAGATTACAAATGCGAGAAGCTTTTGATCGCTGCGCTACGAACAAATGTAGCGTCGCAGTAGGAGGAAGGGTCTAAGCATATGGATATGAGAGAAACACAACTTTTAATTCTGTGGGTCTGGCAGGCCTTGTGCAGCTTGTCTGATTTGCATTTAAAGATATTTTAGCTTAAAGACACATGGTGGACTTTAAAGTGAGTGCATCTCATAGGGAAGTCAAAGAGGGGGGAAAAAGTCCTTCACAGATTACAGGATTCCTGGCTGATAAAGGCTCAGTAGCTAACAGTGTATCCTCCAGAAAGTCACAAACCTCCACTCAAAGCTGAGTTTTCCCTCTTAACTAGTATGCCTAATACTAATTAATCTTCAGATTCCTGTTAAAAACGTAAATTCAAAAATCAACCCTTATGGGAACTATTAAAGACAAAATACCCTAAATGCTAATAAAAAACCATTTTTCCCTATTGTCTGGATAATCCAACTTATTGGGGAGTAAAATACCACTTTTTTATTTCAATTAAGACATTGTCTCACTTTTCTCCCTAATTCTTCCCCCTTCCTATTCATCCTCTTAATTTTTGCTCTTTCCCCATGGTGCAGTATGAATCCTAATTTATTAGAAGTATTTAACTACATCTGTTTTCCTACAATATATATGCGTACATGTTTTCTCCTGCTTTAGGCACAGCACCCCTTCTGGTATATTCTGTACTTGGGAAAACCATGAATTCTTGCATTCTGAGCAGAGAGATCCATGATGAACTGCTTATATGCAAGATTTCTCAGCAGTCAACTTCAGTCTTCACTATTGGTCTTTCACTCAATAGAAGTGCAAATTTGCAAGGATGTAAGAGGAGGTTAAAGTATAATTAGCTTGCTGATAAGTAAAGAATTTCCTTTTTGCTAGTCTTGGATCCTACATTCTCACTTTCTTCTCATTAAATAAAGTAAGCGGGAATATCACAGACAAGGCAGAAATTGAACCTTACGGTAAAATAAGATGAGCAGATTAGAGTAGGAACTATTCCATTGTGCAGTGTGTGGGAATATACTAAACTTACAGCCTCTATAGTCCAATAGAATTCTTTGTGCTGGGACAATTTTGGCAAAAAAATAACAGAAGGAGATATATTATTACAAGTATTTGAATTTAAAAAAATAAAGGCTGTTCATTAAAGCTTCTGGGGACTTCCACAATTTGTTCCCCAATTTGTTTTCCAATGAAAATGGCTCTGACATAAAATGTTAGAATGGACCTTCTCTTGGTTATGAGGTAGGAATACAGCACTCCATGTCTGGCTGGAAGTCCATTAACTTATTAGAGGACTAGAGTACACATACAAGGGGAAGCTGAGAGAATTGCATTTGGTTAGCCTTTTGAAGAGAAATTATCTTCTTAATTCGGAGATCTTCAGGTACCAAATGCAAGAGTTCAGAGCAGTCAGAACGAGGCTCTTCCTCAAGATGCACTGTGACAGCCAGATGAACATCAGACACAAATTGCTACTCAGGAAATTCTAATTAGATATTTAGGGAAGTGCTTCTTACCATGAGGGTAGTCAAGGACTGGAACAGTTGTCCTGAGAAGGTATAGACTGTATACTGCAAACCATAACCAACTATAACTTTATCAGCTGTATAATCAGCATCAATTTCTTTGCCCCTCTTCAGCAGGTTCTCTGCAATTGAGAGCAACTTGGAAAATTTAGTGGTGATGTCTACTGCAGGAAATGGGACAATATTAGCACATGACACCAGTGCTAAAATCTTTACAATGACTTCTACATTCCTGTTTATCATTCGTTGTGTTGGAAATCAAGGTCTGGAAGGGATCTAACACCTGCCGAAGCTCTATGTAATTGAAAACTAATTTCCACACTTGAGACAGCTGGATATATCCTCCTCTGTTCCTGAATATCCTCTCTGATACTTTGGAGTTTTCCTGGTCCTAATGCTACAAAAGTATTCAAATTTGTTGCACTTGAATGGATAGAAGAATACCTGTAGAAATTAAGAATTTTGGCAAGACGACGAGTTCCAGATCCGCAGAAGATAGCTATTCCTCTTCTAAAAAACACATATGCTGCAGCTGTTTCTGATTTCCAACACTCTTAAATTTAATAAAGAGCCCCTTCATAACTTAGAGTTCTTTATAAACTGTAGGAAGTGCCTTTTTCTAGACAACAAACCCGAGCTACACAAAGTTCAGGGGTTTATGGGTTGTCATAGCTGCAGTTCAAATCAGCCAAGAATCACTTAGCATATGATTAGCATATTCTTACGAAATAATAAATTTAAACAATACAATACAATAAATTTCACCTACTGCAGGTAAAATCATACTTTATATTTGCTGTATTTTGAAATGTTACTGTCCATTACTTGGTTCTGTAAACATCATTGTTACTGCTATCTGACTGATTTGGGCCTGAAACATGTCAGAAGATTTATCTGACTCGTCAGCACTTTCTAAACACCCAGGTAGCCAATTCAAATTGGGAGGCAAAACAGATGTGCCAACATCTCCTGCCGCAAGCATTTATCTGGACATTGTAACATATAGCCGTAGATAGAAGCTCCTAGCTGGTTACAATTCCATGTACTTGGACAGCCTAGATCTACAACTGTGTGAAGGCTATATTGGGATATTAATTAAAATCAAGCTGAAAAAGTAACTACATTTGTGAGATATACTTTCCTGTAATTCAGTTTATGTCTTTCTGATAAATAAAGGCAAAACACTATGGAGAAGCTAAATTTAAAGCTGAACTTATGAAATTAGAAATTCTTAGAAAGCACTATTAAAATTTCATCCAAGCCATGCTCTTTTTTTACCTTGAGGTACACACATATTAAAATATGTATAGTTAAATATGCAAATTTGAATCACATACATGCGCTTATAAATCAAGCACAGGAAGCAACAGAAAATGACTTTCAAAATACATTTTTATTTTCTTGGCACTAAAATGAGGTCTATGGGCACAATATCCATGCTGAGTTTCAGCTGTTCAAACTTCTGTTGCACATGGAAATATCCCCCAATCCCAAACACATACTTGTGTAGATTGATAAAATAATGAGATGAAATACAAAGCAAACTCATCATCTGCTATTTTGATGCACAATACAGTTTCACCTGTATTCCTGCTCACCAAACTGTGCCCTCCAGGAATGACTATCACATTCTCTTTGAAGAGATCTCTCATTAAATAAAAAAGCAAACTCCCAGAGAAAACACCTCTTCTGCTTTTTTTTATTTATCCTCTGAAGGCCCAGCATGCATAATATTGAAACCTTGTTTAGAGTCCATTTTCTCACAAAAAGTTCCCTCTTGCAAGGGGTATTCAACCCATGCTTTCTGTGCTCTGGGATTTCCAAGGATTTTAAGCTTTAAAATAGTGACGTTATAATAAGCTGGTTAACATGACTTAGGCTATTTTTAAAAGAATATTTAACTAAATTATTTTCTCCCACCTTTTGTCTGTATAGCTAGATTTCATGTCTTCAAGACAGACTACATGAACATTCAAGTAGAAGGAATATGAAAAATAGCATTAATAAAACCCTTTGAAACATTTTGACTATAAAGCTTATATGGAGATATGTGGGATAATAAGAACTGTCTAAATAAAGAATTTCTCCAAATAAGAACATTTATAACCCACAGATTTCCATAAATATAAAAAGATTGCCAGCACCCTTCTCTTTCTTCACTGAGTGAAAAACACATACCATATGTTGCAATGTTGCCCAACAATAAAGTGCTGCTGAACTAGTTAGTCACTTTTCTTCATTTTTCTGGAAAACCACAAGCTGTGACAACAAGGAATAATTTTTATTACCTTCCAGGTGAAGTAAGGAGCAACCTTGTGATTGCTTTATGAAATAATGATATAAAATGAACATCACTGACCTGATATATTTTCTCCTGTCCTAAAACACAATAAATGGTAATAACTTTGATAAATTTGCCCATGTCAGTTTTGTGTCTTTTTCTCCCCACCCTCTCATGATCCTCTGCAAATGTGGACGCAATTGAAATTCCTAAATTAGGATATTCATTACCTATGGGAAGTGAGATGACAGCAACTTCATTGGCTTTGAATGTCAGAATTTTGTGATGAAATACAGTAGTACACTCAAAATCAACAAAAAGCTATAGAAGAAACCACCATGATATCCTCTTCCATCTAAATGACCCACTAACTACCAAGGAAGAAGAATAATTTAATGGCCAAAAAAAAGATGCATTACAATTAAAGGCTTCTAGGTTTTATTGCCAATTCTGTCAGTGATTGACTTGGCAAGTCTCTCAATACAACTGTCCTTAGTTGACCTTCTTGTGAATTCCTGTAGCAACACAGGACATCAAAACACTGAAGAACCTCAGTAGAATGGTATTAAGTTTAATTAATTTATACTTGAAAAGTGATTCCAATTCTTAAAAGACAAATGAAAAAGTGAAAGGAAAGGGCTACTCCTTTTACCAATTCTTTGCTCACTTCCAATGTGCAATTGGTCACTGTTAGGGAGAAATTACATGTTTATTATTGTCTCTGCGTAAATTATACTTATGTAAATTCACAGGTATTTTAAAAATAAAAATGCCATTGACATAATCTTATGCTCCTGTATGCCAAATGCATGATAAAAGAGTCTTCTTTTAATTACTGCATAGTGTTACTCAAAGAAATACAGCAAAAAATATTCCAGTGCCACTTTTCCCTTTTAATTGTGATCTTTCTCATTTTTAGTTAATAGTGACAGTTAGCTGGATCACAGGCCAAGTATTAGCAGCTCAGAACTCCTTTTTAGTTGAAAGAAAAAAAATCACAAGGTTGGGTTTTATAAGCCTCAATCACTGTAGTGCTTTCTCAACCCCAACTGAAACAACTCTAATACTATTTACTTGCCCAGGAGTCTTTCTCAAAAGCTTTTCAATTAATAGCTTTAAAATACAGTCCATTTTTTTCTCAAGATTTGTATGATACAACAGGTAGGAATGAAAAAAACCCCTAATCACCCCAAGACCCTACAAACCAGACTCTCCTAAACCATGAAGACCACAGATTACAGGCACACACATACCTGCTCACTTCCTTCATGATACTTACCAGCAGATGTTATATAATATTAAGAATTGCCACAAAGATCAGAATAATGGTGTCAGTAAATGTCTCTATACCATGGGACATCCACAATTCAGCCATAACTGTTAGGTGGATTATGAACTAATGGTCAGAAAATAAACATTATGCACAAAGTCTCTCTCCTATGACAACAGGCTGAGAGTTGAGATTGTTCACCCTGGAGAAGAGAAAGCTCCAGGAAGACCTTAGAGCAGCCTTCCAGCATCTAAAGAAGGGCTTCAAGAATGCTGAAGAGGGATTCTTTACAAGGCATGTCAAGATAGGACAAGGAGAAATGGCTTTAAAATGAAAGAGGGCATGTTTACATTAGATATTAGGAAGCAATTCTTCACTATGATGGTAGTGAGGCACACACAGAAGTTGTGGATGCCCCCTTCCTGAAAGGGCTTGAGGCCATAAGCTTTGAGCAACCTAGTCTAATGAACATGTCCTTGCCCATGGCACGGCAGTTGGAAATAGATTATCTTTAAGGTCCCTTCCTGTGATTCTAAGATGAAATCTCAGCTTATCTAAACCCATTCTGAGCTGTCAGATCAGCCCCTCCACCACAAAAGCAGCTGCATAAGCTAAGGCATGTGATAAGAATTACCTGCTTTTCCACTGAAAATCTATACAAGGCAAGTCTGTTTCCATTCCTCTTACCATACCAATCAGGTCTGGTGACAATGAAAAGACACAACCTTGTCCGCTATTCAAGCTCTTCTAAACTACAACATCCACACCTCTATTAGGATTCATATTTCTTGAAGAATTCCCTTTTAAATTATGTCTGGTGGTTGCTAAATTCAAAACCTGCCTTTATTAAAGGTCTTTTTTTGATTCATCACAAGTTTTAAGAAATTCAGGGGGAACCTCCCCCCCCCCTCCAATCACCGTAGGAAGTACAGAAAGAACATTATAGGAAGTTGCAGAGGTATTAGAGTGGTTCTCCCCCTCCACATCACTGTCACCCTTCCTGAACGTGGCTGGAACCTGGTTTGAGGGATACCTACCAAAACAAGGTCTCTGTCTCTCTCTGTCTGTCTCTCTCACCCCTTTATACTATTAAACAGAAAATATAACTTAGTAGCTCTGCAGAGAATTTTTATGCTACATGTAAAAAATTTCTAGAAAACTCTAAGAAACATTTTCCATTTTGATGGTTACCAACTGATCTTCTGGGTTAGCTTTGTTATACAGAAACACTCATCAGTCAACAAAACAAAAGAGCCTGACTGCAGCAATCAGTGCTAGCAGTGTGGGCAGAGAAGCTGTTTCTGTAAAAGCTGTTTGTTAATGTGCTAGCAATTGAGGACGAGATCCAGTCTCATGGCCTCAAGTTCCTGTAATGCTCACAGAGGGGTGTTTGCAGGCTACCACAGCTCTGGAGGGAGCAGTTACAGGCTATGAGCTCAGTAATACTCGTGTTAAAAAGGCCTTAAGTATGCACCTACAAGATAGACAGATCTGTCTGGCTTACTGGTTAAATAATCCACGTGTTGAAAAGGCCTTAAATAGGAACTCATCAGGCAAGCAGGTCTCTCCTGGCCTATCACAGCAGTAGTGGTGGGCTGTTCAGAATATCACTGGAGGTCACACTTTAATGGCCCATGAGGACATCAACCTATAAATACTTATAGGTATTCAAGCAACTTTGTTCAGATAAACAGCCTCACTCAGACTGCTAGTCTTAACAAATTACTCTTTCTTTAGTTGTAAGAAAAAAATTTCAATAAAATTGATCACTTCGAAAGTGTAATGACATAGAGACAGTAAATTTAAATTTGCTTCTGAAATATCTTTCCTCATCACAATGGGATGAGTGTTACTGGGAGAATGAATCAATCTGTTACTGTGACATTGCATCTACTGCAATGCTCAGATACAGTAAGAGAAACAAAGAGAACATGACAAAATTTCCCCAGTGCAACTTTTAAGTGTCCAGTGAAAAAAGTTCTGCACAAAGCCTCAATCATTGCCAATTCCAAAAAGTTTCTAACTTATCTCTCTTTAAGGCTTATTTTTAGTTGTTTGTGAAAACAGTCAACAGCATTTGATCCAGAAACAGTCAGGTTAAAAGGAAACCTTAGCAATTTCAGCAGGTTTGGATCAGGCCAGTAGTAAATTTGAAGGACTAATCTAAATTTACAGTTATCAGATTTATGAGTGCAAATACTTATCAAAACATTAAAATGAACAGCTGTGTGTAACCATAAATTAGCACTTACATTCAACATGCATACACATATATTTATTTCCTTATTCTGATGGAAAAATCTGTCCCTTGGGTCTACAAATCAAAATATGATCTTAAGAGGAATAATTTTTGCCCAGAGGTGCTAACCAGCCCTCATAGCACTACAGCTTGCTCTGCTTAGGAGGCAGTATTGATGATGGAGTAAAGCAACTTGCACATCAATATCCTAATTTTCAGAAGTCCTATTTTCTAGAGCATGGGATGAATCCAAATAGCATGTGTGTATTTTCTAGCTTATACTCCAAGAGGAAATAATTCTTTTTCTCAAAATATTATGCTCTTTCATGGCTGCTCTTTCCTGCAAGAACTCTAATCCTTTCATTGCTTGGACACAAAAGGCTCCATAAAAACTGACCACAGGAAGATTTCACCTGCACATGATTCATGTGGTTGTCTGTTCATTTAGTGACATGCACAAACTTCCTAAGCAACAAAAAAACAACAAACAAACCAAAAACCACAGCTCAATGTTTCTAAGATCTTAAGTGGAGAGCATCGAAGTCACATGTAATTTCACATAGGGTCAAACTCTACCCTTAGCTACCTCTTCCAGTACTGGTCTTAATACTTTCCCTGTCTGTAAGGACTAGCATTGCTACACATTAAAACAAATCATCAGACACTGGCATGTTCACACAATGACTGTCATTCTCCCTTTTTCACTCTGAAAATGTTAATCCTGGCATGGTGGAGTGTTGATGTGGTTTACCAGTCTTCTGAGAGCTGACTTACTCACTTGTACCTAAAAATGAGAACAATCGGAGCTGGAAAGTCTTTTAGGCAATTATTCTGGTCTCCTTTGCACATCTACATCAACTAACATCCAACCTCCCTCCAAAAAAACTCCTCCAATTCTGAGAGAAAACTTCAGCCTAGTCTTCCTTATATATACAACAACAACAGCTACCTCAACACACTGCTCTTCCTTCTCAAGGATGTCTGATTTTGCTGTTTGCAAGAAGCATTCAGCTGGAAATAAGAACCTTTTCCTATCTGAGATATGAGTTTTTAAAAGCTGTAATCCTCCAGCTGAAAGTAATTGCTCCCTGTTTTGCTTTTGCTCAAAAGCTACTTCAGTTTGGCATGAAGGTCTCTGCCCTTAGATAGGGAACTGTTCACTAAACAACACTACCAACTTGTGCATGCTTGTAACATACTATTTCCTTCTGCCTCTCCCACTGAAAGGCAGTCTCCTTAGTCTGAGTATGTAGGACATATTTAGGCATCAGTGATGCTTTCAACTTTTCCACCATTTAAGTGACTCTGTCCCCTTAATTTCTATGTCACTGATAATCTTCCAGACCAAGTACATGATGTGTCTCTCTCCTGAATATTAGGTTCAGAAATGTTATTAAGTAAGTGCATATCCATTTGTAGTGGGTTGAAAAAGGAGGGGGGGGAGGGTGCAGGGAGGTGTGCTGGCAGG
>VXBA01005565.1:169621-183066 GCA_013399895.1 Serilophus lunatus | reverse complement strand
GGCTCCCCCTCTCCTACTCCCAGGCCCCGTGGCTTGACTCAGCCCACCTCCATCGGCATTGGAGCCACACGAGCACAACTACAGGTTGAAAGCTTCCCCAAATAACATCCCGGGTTGGGGGGGGGAGAACCTTTCACTGTGTTGTTGTTTTTTTTCAGAGATTCCAGAAGAAAGAGAAAGTGGCTCTTCCTTTTCCACTGCCTCTCTGTGGCCAGTTTGGCTGGCCTTTGAAAGCAGTTCCCTTATTCCTTTTTTCTTGGTTTTTCCTTTTTGTGGTTTTGCTGGGTGCTTGTTTTTATGTGTTGAGTCTGGGGTTCCCTAAACTGTGTTTTCTTTGAGCTCCAGACAAATAAAGTGTTTCGCTGTTGTCACATTCTGTCATTCTTCTCGTCATTACTAAGAGTGACCCCTAGTTAATATTGTGGTGCTTAAACCACCACACCATTATTTTATTTACTCCTTTCTAGTACCAGTGTCCTCTCTTCTTCTTACAAGGACAAATTTTAGAGCCATGTTTAACACAGGTTTTCTGAGGACTGTGATGCTTTTAGGTCTTTCACCTCATTGGTACCAGCAAGTGTGACGTATAGTCTAAAATCACATGATGTAATTCCAGCAGCACAATAGCCACTCACAGCCAGACTGTGTGGGTTTGTCTTGATGTCTTTCGCACTCTATCATTGATATTGACTGCGAGTCCAACTGAGTATTTACAAATCAGTCAACTCCCGCTTCTTAAAAGTCATGAGTATCCAGCTATGCCAGAATTGCAAAGCTTTTGATCTCTTTCTGCCAGCACTGACTGATGCTGGCTCTGCCATTGTCCCAGTATCTATAAAAAATTCGGATTCCTTTTAGGGCAACTTTTGTAGCAACAACATGAGGATGCTAACATTGGCTATCAGCAATCCCCTTGTTTCATCATCTTCCTAGATATTTGTTTAAAGTATGGTACTGTATGAAGCCTAATGAGCCTCTCTGGGAGTTCATCCTTCCAAGACAATTTGCTCACGCTTGAGTTCATTGCACTGTAACAATCTGAGCACAACTCACAGGGCTTTTCTAGCTTACAATGAAGTAGAAGAGTCTTGTAAGTGTCTAATCCTGCCAAGTCCACTGCAAATGTAAGTCCATATCTCCAGTGCTGGCAGTAGTATGTGACCCTCCTCTTGGTTTCTTATGACAGCAACTTAGGTGCACTAAACACTAGCCCATATTTGTAAGCAATTTCCAAACTGATCAGAGTTTTTCAGGACATCTCCTTCCTTGAAAAACATTCTTTTTTACAGCATCTCAGTTGTTAGTCACCTTATTTCCTTACTTCCTAATTTGGCTGATTTTTTTGCATTTTTGTCTCAGAACTGATGCATTTCTTCATTTACAAACCATTTCTTGGACATAATGAGGTCTTGCACTAGTTCTTTTTCTGCTCACCATCTTGTTTCAACTCCTTTCTGAAATCTCCCGTTTTGGCTTTTAATGCTTTTAAAAATAATTCTGTTTGCCATGGAGATCTGTGAGCAGCTTATATGGATCCTTCTAGTACAATAGGAACACTAATGTGCATTTTGGAAACTGAAATACACTCCTGTCACCAAACAGGGTTTTTGCTGTGTGTGATTAGCTGAAGTTCAAACCAGAAAGTTGTTAAGAAGAATAAACAAAGATAAAATTAGGAAACAGTGATACAATCTTCCTTCTACATAAAGCATTGTAATAACAAAAATCCTCTTTCCCCTAAATACAGGAGAAATCAAACAGTGTGCTTCTTCCATCTAGCCTGCAGAACTCAGAGTGGCATGAGCAGAGCTTCTGTGCCCCTCTTGCTGCTTCATCCTTAGATGGTGGATGAACAGTGATGACTTTGTAAGTTGTCTTCCCAAGTGCTTAGCATTCTTTTATCACCGCTGCCACAGCAGAGCAACTTGTGGAGCTATGCTGGAAATTAGATCAGGCAGCTGGGTTAGGCTAAAAACAACCCTTCCAAAAATCTATTTAAAAAATATTGGATTACTTCTCACATCTGTTTCACAGTAAGCAACATTGGCATGATTGAGGGGCCAGAAAACATCAGGGCAAATCTTTCTATACAGGAACCGAGTAGCTACAGTAGGGTACACCTAAGCCAATGCAGTTGTAGAGACTGATAATGTCGGACCATAGCCTCTGCTCTGCCCGTTGTCCTGCTGCTTCTCCCTGGTATTGGCAACAGGACTCAGGAAGTTCTTTTTGACTCAGACTTTTTCAGGATGGAGATATGTATCTCTGAGGACAATGCCCTCAGCTTTTCCAGCTCTTTGGTTATGGCAAGGAAGCTTAATATTGTCTTATTAAGCTTGAAGTATCAGATAATATAACCAAAGAGTAACCTAAACCATGATATTACCATATGGGCTTAAAATTTGGGAATGTCTTTCAAGTTTAGAGTTTGCTAATTAAAAGCCTGTTTCTCCTACAAAACTTTTCATATTTAGTAGAAAGTGTTCTTCTGAAAGGAGTCTAGACAGTTCCTTTCCTATTTAAATTTTACTTGAAACCCTTTATTTCAGACACTTGGTGAATTTGCCTCAGGCAACTGAATCACAGCTGACAGCAAACTAATGACTACGATGACGTGATTAGTAGAGATTACAGGCAACTGAGAACCTGCCAAAACATTTGCTGTTGTCACAATACTTATGCCAGCTATTATCAGGGATTAATAATGGCCAAAAAGAGAACTTAATTCCACCAGGTAGACCCTTTTAAAATTATGACTGATATTTTGATTAAATGGTGAAAATTATTTTTATTTAACCATTATTAAAAATATTCTTTTTAGATGCTTGCATAACTAATTTAGGTTTAAATATTACCAGAAAAAATATTTTATTACATTTAAGAAACAAGTACCATGATCAAACACACTTGACAGAGAAATTTAATATTATATTACACATAGGGAGTCAAAGGAGAACTTAAATTCTGAGACTGTAATGTTGCAAGATATCACAACAAAATCTAACTGGGAAGAAATAATGATTTCACTAATACCTAGCAATGACTTTTCGAGGAGTTGAAATACAAGTTTGCTTGTTCTGATGAGGTTCACTAAGTAGCTGTTATTTGATTTTACTGCTTCCTGAGGGAAGAACTTCAGATACCCCAGGCTCCCAGAGGAACAGTGGGCTGAACTTGCAACTGAGTGTCTTAGCTGCTAAAGACAATAAAATTGAGCTCACTGCATATTTGCCAAAGCTTCCGCCATTCATTTCATCTCCAAATGTCATACAGTTATTTGAAACCTTTAAAAGACTTCTTAAGGTAGAGCAAACAGGAGGATAGGATGTTTTTAATCTCATATTAAAGATACTTAATTATTTATAACTGCTCCTATTTAAAATACAGTAACATGAACTTATGCAAAGACTCAGCACTGTTTAATAATAAAAAGAACCATCTGTTCTTATGCCTGTCCCTATAAATATTTTGTTACTGGATGATAGTGGAAAACATGAAAAGCTAATGACTGACTGACAAGCAGACTATTTGGTTATTGAAATGAAAATCTAATGAAGAGCAAAATCACTAATCACAGGTTACCATTTTAGGAAGCTTCACATAATGATTTTCCAGTGACTGAGAAACACATCCATGCTTGTCACTGAAGAGTGCAATGCATTACCAGCAACGGGAGATTGTGATAGTGAGCACAGTTTTTTTAAATGCAATACTTAAAATGTCAAATATCAAAGAGCAAGTAAGAGAAATTGCTTGCTTCCAATGCAAAGCGTGATCTTACAAATACTCAAGTAGGCACCCAAGTATCTGGAATACTGATCTCTAAGGCATAAGATGTAAGGTCAATTGATTCTTAAAGTTAGAGGTGGGAGGGAAAGCAACTAAAATTCCAGTGACAATTTTTAATTGTGGAAAGGTTTGCTTTAAACCGTTAGATCTGCTGAAGTAAAGAATCTGAGTTGCAGTCCTCACTACACAAAGAGGGAACATATTTAATAAGCCTCTTAGACTTGTATGTAATCACCCATTGCAGAATTCTGCTTTCATATTTCACATGTTTAGCCTAGCCCCAGTAAATCCTGTGACATTACATGGGTGTAACATAAAATAGTCTTTGGTGCAAATTTCTTTTTCTCAGAGAAGCCTGCCATCAGCTGTGTAAATGCCATATCTATAATAATAGAAAGAGGCTGAAGTGTGCCAGTGATCTTACCTCATACTCAAAGTCCTCTGCTCTATCTGCATCAGCAGGCAGGCTGGAAAGATACTCATTACCTTCATAAAATTCATGCTCCACTGGGTGTAGAGAATGGCAGCTATGTGGAACAAAGCAACAATAGCAGATGAGACAATAAGGGTTTTGTAAAATTAAAAGGTGATAAAAAAAATCAATTTCTTTGCAGTTTTCTCATCTCAGTACTGATACTCTGAATGGCCAGAGAAAGAACTGTAGAAAGAACACCCAGAAAGAACTGTACCAAGAAGCAGCACAGGCTGTTTACATTTCAAAAGCTCATGCTCTGGCTGAGTTAATTTTTCTGGTTTCATCTTTTGCCAGATTTCTTAAAAGAGTCTTATTTGGGCCAGACTGCTTAATTGTGACAATTTGGGATTCCTTACACTGATAAAGGCACCTAACTCCAGATTTACATACTCCACCATGGCTGGGGACAACTCAGTAATTATCTGGGCATAGTCCACAATCTACAACCGATACCAGGCTCACAAAATGTTCAAGACTTCTCATAAAACAACTTGCATTATTCTCTCTTGTTAAAGTGGTCACTTTACTGTTAAATGGGCTTGGTACACAAAGAATGATGTGTTTACAACCCCTTTAGATCCAAGACAGCATCCACTGTGGATCTATCTTAGCAGAGGTAGAAAACTCTTCCCCATGCGGAAGGCATGGGAACTTCAATTACAGTGGCCTGCAGTTTAGCAATATCCAGTACACAACTCAAAAATACATATATTATGTTCCTTGCTGTGTAACAGTCAGCAGTAAACTTAATCCATCTTACATAGAACTTCTAAAAATGGACCTACACCAAAGTCAAAAGTGGTATGTTCTCCATTAGCATCAATTCTTCAGAGATGCACAACATGCTAGCAAGTCAGTGAAGAAGCTCTAGGACTATCATAGTTTTGCTGGCTACGTCTACGGTCTTCCACTAGATGATGTTACTCACGAAGAGAAGTTGAAAGAGGAAGAACCCTACACCCTACATATGTACAAGCAGCACCAGCTGTTTTTTGCATCCAATTCAGTTCCAAAGAATTCAACTGATGGATAATTTAATTTATATAATTTTCCATTTGACAGATGAAACTATACTTTTTGATCTCTATATTTTTGGAATTTTTTGCTTTTGATATAAGGGCCTTCATTTTAAATTATTTGTTTCCTTGATTTTTTTGGTAAGAAATTTGAAGGAACAGAAAAACAACACGACAAGCTCTTTCTAGGTTTGAAGAAGCTTTTTTTTGTATTTTGGAACACAGAAGAGATTTTTTTCTTGTCTAGGACTTCGCTTAGGATGAACAAACACATGAACATAAAGCAAACATGGCCAGGAGTCCTTCCTGTACCTCTAATCCACAAGCAGAGTTTAGGAAATCTGTCACTGAAGCCTGAGACAGTAGTTATCGAAGACATTTGTAATTTATTTAAAGTGTTCCTGACACTTTTTCAAGAGAAGACTACAAACCTACTACTGGTAAATAGAAGAAGAAGATAAATCATACCTGTCTGAAAGTAGAAAAGGGCAAATATCGGGAACTGGTGGTGTGGAAGGCCTTAGTTTGGCCAGAGCCATAATGTGCTCAAAAGTGATGTCAGTCTGAGTACTGGCATCCATAAGCAGAACATCCTGAGAGCTACTATGAGCTTTGCTAACTGGGGCTCGTCGTAAAACCTGAACTACAATTGGCTCCTTGGCATTGCGAAAAGCTTCCACTGCTTCTTCATGAGTGGCCTTGGAGAGGTCCTTTCCATTGACCTATAGAAAAACAGAAAAATATAGCAAATGTTAGAGAAAAGACATAAACATATAGATGTCAAATATGGGGGAATGAAATATTTGTGGGGTACATGAAAGCCACCTGTTGACATTGACAGGACCGTATGTTGATACCCATACAAGAAGGAAGATACAGATGGGAGGAGAAATAAATTCTTTAATCTCTGCTAAAAATTAGAAATGGTTTAAACTCTTTTGTAACTGTCCCACCCAATGGAATCCAAACACAGCAAAGAAACTACATTTAGAAGGTAATGTAAAGTTATTTCTCTCATGCTATTTTATTCATCTTGTTGAAAACAAATAAAAAAGGAAGGGTGCATTTAACTTTGAATTTCAGCATTTTCTGTTGCATGCAAATATTTTAAAGAATTTCAGGCATGTAATTGTTATTAATGCAGATATCAATAAACATGTCTCTGATGTCTAAAAAGAAACAAGGCCAATTTTCAATGTTTTGTGTTGAGAATAATAGGGTCTGATTGAAAAAATGAAGATAAGATTGACTCTGTATTGCATTAATCAAGAAGGAATCCTCATCCATTGTTAACAGGATGTTAGAGATGGGTTTGGCTATCATCTACCACACAAAAGGTCAATGATACACCTTTCCAGAAAGACATACCAAGGTGGAGTTAGGGCGGAGTTTGTGCGGAGACTGGACGGAGATGGGGAGGTGAGTTCCTGGAACTAATCTGCATTAACACTGCCTAGTCTCAGAAGACACAGGTTTTTGGTTTTTTTTATTTAAGGACTGTTATGGCAGCAAAGGGTAAGCAAGTTTCGCTTGGATTTACCCTCCTTGCTTTGCAGCTGCTAATAAACCTACCTGCCTCATAACTTTCACGAGTTCTGAAGTCTGTTCCCACAAATCAATTTTGTCACTTACTTGCTATGGCTATTATATAACATACATACATACATAGTCAGCTGCTGCTCTTTTAAGGAAAGAGAAATCTAAAACTAACCAAACAAATAATTCACTATCAACAGGCAAATAATAAATGAAAGAAAATTATATTGCAAATGCAGCATAGTTTAGCAAAACTAAAAGACTGTGCCAAGGCTTCTCTCTGTTACAGGCAAAGCATAAAATTCCTCGCAGTCTAGATGAGGCCTCAGGGTATTAAAAAAGTTAACTGGAAGGTTGGATTATGTTAAATTCATATGAATTCAGGTGTTTAGGGCAAGATTCCAAAGTACCAGCCCTCTACAAAATATGAAGGCTAATTTGTCAATTGCAGAGAGTAGCCAAGCCCTTGGACACAGGGTTGTGCAACATCCTTACGCAGAAAATACTATTCCACTGTCTCCAGAACCACTGGAAACAGTGGACTGCTGCACAGGACCTAACTGTTGTGAGCTACTGTGGAAAAGAGATGATCCTGTGCTGGAGTAGAAAGGCAGGATTTTCTAGTCAGAATTGTGAATATCTGAAGGTACCAAAACCTGATTCAAATTTATACTCCTAGGAAAAATCTCTACACTGGTAACTAATCTGAAACAGGATCCTACTACAAGTTCATGTCAAAATTTACTTTGTTGTATAGACAATGAGTCATAAGACTACTTAATGAAGTAAGACTAAACCCTTTCCAGAAATGGTACAGACCACATAAATGACTTTTCCCTAATGTCTGCAAATACCGGTTGAAACAAAAATTTATTTGCCACGTAATTCTTTCATTCAAGGAATTCTTGTACCTTCATTGTCAAAAAACCCCAAACAAACAACCAAAAACTCAACCAAGAAGAATATCAGTAAACTTAAAAGAGCCTCAGTAACTTAGCAGTCTTCAGTAACATTTTGAGGCAATATGTGCAGCCATAGTCTTGTCTATTTGTGTGCATGGTTGTGATACTGTTGATCATTAATTACACCTATATATCAACTCAATATATTTCCAGAGTATGTGCTCAAGAACTAGGTAGAACCATCTTCCCTGTGACATAACTTCCAAAGAAGCAATGCTTTCATTTCCACACTATGAGGACATGCAGTAGTGCAGCTACCAACACAGAAATCAGCTGACCTTTCTAGCTAGCCCTAGTGCTGTACACAATGATGAGAAGGTTAGAAATTTAAACAGATTTCTATACATAAAGGAGCTGAAAATTCCCTGTGCTGAATGCCTGGGAAACCCAGAGGTACCATACTTCCTCCTCAGCCTAGACTGTGATCAGGTAATACAAACAGCAGCTATCTTGGTCACCTAAATTCAATGCATATCTATGGTTTCTCTGATGATCAAAGCAAAAAATGCCGAGATTTAATATTACAATTTTATGTTTCAATCATCATCCATCACATTATAACTTTGAGCTACATTAATCTACGTTATATGGAAAAGTATCAGTGGTATCTAAGAGGAAGAGCCAGAGCAGTCAAAAACAAGTTATGTTATAAGAAAACAAAAGAAATTTATCCAAAGAGAGAGCTTCTGAAGCCCTTTCCAATAACACAAGTTATGCTGCCAGGATGTTCAGACTCAGCCCCATCTTATAGAGGCAAGTAGACCCAAAGCTTTAAGTCTTGGTCTTCTAGTCACTCTTCAGTTCTAGTCTCTGCTTCATTCTTGTTTCTAACTCACATCCTATCAAAGACACAATTTTTCAGTGTCTGGCTTTTTTTTTTTTTTTGTAACAAGAATGTCCTATAGGCTTTCTGAGGAACTCTCATTCTTAAGGTCCTAAGAATAGAAAAATTACTTTCTTAATTACCAAACCCCTTTTTATACTTTTTAAGCTTTGGATAACAATATGGTGTTTCTCCTGGAAGTAAATGTTTTGGAATAAATACCTCACAGCACTGTAACAATTTTTTCCCCTACTGAGGTATAAACACACAATCCTGTATCCCACCTGAACAACATGGATTTGGGCACCAGCTGACCATTTTATCATAGATCCATATCCAGTCAAAAAGATAACTGGATAGCATACAAAATATTTTATTAAATTTTTTTCTGAAAACTAGAAGCTCTGTTTATTCACATCAGTCACTATTTATCACTTATTCTGAGGAAACAGACATAAATTCACAACAATGTCATTTGCATGCAAATTTTATTTCTAAATAATAATAATATTTTAAACTCACAGGAATGTGAAAAATCACAAAAGATACACATTTTCATTTATCCTGGGAATCTATGGCTGACCTCTATTTTAATTTAAATACTTATTTAATTTGAGGATTTTAAGAACAAGCACATTGGACCAAATACTTGTTTAAATTGTCACTTGAAGTTCGTCAACATATTCTGTGGATCTACATAAAGGTCATATAATTTACAAATGCTGCCTTTCTCAGAAGAAAATCTACAGCTGAATTACTCTGTGCTGGCAGCTGTCCTGCCCACTTGGGGCTGAGAAGGGAGAATTTCTTTAAAAACCTAAGGCCTGTATTACAGATGGGGCTGGAAGCTCTCTTCATGCAGCTTCTTTAAGGATTTTCTGCCTCCTGCATTACCTCCAACTTAACACTCACAGTTACCCTGGGACCCATAGATAGCTGAGGACTTATTTACAACCAGCAATTTACAGGTTCTTAGTGGATGATTAAATAAATTCCTTGCCTCAGAAAGGTTACTTTCAGTGGAATCCAGGGTACTATTTTAAGTGGATAGACAAATCAGTCACTTTTAACAGTCAACACAAAGACATGGGAATACATTTGTTGTAGCAGATGGGCTAATTAATCCACAAGCAAGTTGTGAATGTTAAGTAAAAAATATATCTTTTTTCATGTAAGCCATCTTCCTGCCCCGTTTAATTAAGTTTTTATTTAATGAACACTCTCCTAACCATCCATTCCCCACCCCCTGCCCCGCTATTGGACACACTGCAAAGTCTTGGCCACTTGTCAACATCTCCCCCAGAGTGACTAGTGGCCACTGCCTGGATCCCGGCCATCTCCTTTGGGTTCTTGCTCTAAATCCAGCCACATGTAAAACTTCATCACCATCAGAAAATAAACACGGATATAGTCTTTGTCTTTCATGCAAACATCAACTGACTTTGGCCTACTGCCACTTCTAATGCCAGCATCATTGTACATGCACTTATTCCCACTTGTACGGAGGTGAATAGCAGAGAAGGAAGGAGAGGACTAAATAACAAAACAGTGGCTATAAAAAAATGAAAAAATCTCATTGTTAGGTTATCTTCCAATTACGAGTTCTTAAAAAAATGGTGAAAAAAATCAGTTCCTTGATGACTGCTTCCAGGATTTAAGTGCCTGCGACTGAGAACTTAAACTGCCTTGTTTGTCTTCTAACACTTTCCTGCTACTGATAATTAACACTGGCCAGAATGTGTGAGCCAGAAAGGCCAGAAATGTTGATACATTTCCAATAGTCTTTACTTTTTCCATATTAACAGAAAAAGGAAAAAAAGGAAGAAATATGTATAGTGATGTGAATGCAACCATCACAAAAGGTGTTGCATTAGCAGCTCATGAGATAACCGCCTATCCTCAACAAATATTTGGCATACGCAGGTTGAAATTTAAGATCAATTCTGCTAAAGTAAAATCGTTGGAGATGCTTCATTTATTCAGTAGAGTCGAAGGGAGGAATGACCAGAGTGTTCTGCAAGAGCAAAGATGTCTAGACATAAGGCTTTCCTAGCAAAATGACAGAGATGCTGTCTGACATGATGATGGGGTTCACTCAAGGCTCACTATCCTAGGGGATTTCAACATCCATGCAGAAGACGTCCCTGACCTGGCAGGTGCTAAATCTACTCTCATCACAGTAGTCTCTTCAACCTTTCACCTTAAATACACCCAGGCTACCACACCCTGGGTGCATCCTTAGACAGCAGACTGGCATAAAAATCAAACACTGTCCCTAAATTTAAACAGCCCTTCCTTACAACAGGAATTTGAGCCCTCCTTAACTGTATGCAACAGAAAAAAACCCACCTTCTTTCCAGTTTTACAGCCTTTGGCACATACAGACTCTAGAAAACTTCCACTGCTGAGGAAGGACCAACAGCTGTGAGGCTCTGTGGGCAGGAATGGGCAGCACAACACATGTGAGCTAACAGTGACACACATGCTGGAGAGGACACTGCAAGTCTTCTGCTAACGCAAATGTGATACGCTCATCTACTGAAAGGGCATTTGACACACTTGACCTTTTAGTTACAGTTTAGTACTAAGCCGCATTTCTTCAGCCAGGTAATCTGAAAGGTAGCAAGTTCAGCCATTGTCCAATACCACTATCTCAGTTAGGATTCATGCAAGTTCAGTAAAGGGACAACTCTTATTATGCTGGTTAATGACATTTCCTCTTTCTTAGTCAGATGAATTAAGCGACACTTGTTCCAATTTGATCCTCTGCTGCCTTGACTGCAAAATCTTGTCATCCCTCCTAAAACCTACACAAGCTGCTGATCATGCAGGTTCTGGCTGCTTCCCTCAAGCTGAACCACAGGTTTTTAACAAGAATTACATCTCCATTACCCGTAGAGCTGCAGTGGCCATCTTTCTTGCATTTTCTTCCAGCTAGTATTCCCAGTCTCATTCACCTTTCCCTCGCTTTGCTACCTCTGGTCCCTCTCTTAGGCTGTCAGCTCTTCTCACTCTGCTTTCTTCTTTCAGTGCAGAGCCTTCTTTACTCCCTAGGAGTCTTCTTACTCTCATGCCTGCTGATTTCAGTGCCTTCCATCTTTCCTTTCCTGAACTCTTCTCCACAATGACCTCCCACTGCCTTCTCACTAAACCCTACCCACAGGTTTGGAACACTGGCACTTGTCATCCTCCCACAGTGACAGTCTGAACCCTTTGCCTTCACCAGCATCTCCTAGTACTGACATGAACGCTCAGCTAACCCAGATGGTAATGTTGCAAGGCTGTGGTGTATTTACTATGCAAATTGCTTTTAATATTGACAAACAGTTTTTCTGATGATATTAAGATTCTGCCTGAGGGCAATAAAGACTAAACTAGCTGTGGCATGCATAAAATACCTTGTGTTACTTCTTGATATAATTAGACCATTGTTTATTACATTAATCATTGCAAACCTTTTCTATTTATGAATAGGACGTTAAATAAATCTCTCAGGAGTTCTACCACACACAGCAATCCTCTGATGGCAGGGAAAAATACAGTCAAAGGCCAGTATGTGTGCCCAGAACAAACGCTTTTCAACTCTAAGCCCTTGCACTGAATGCTGTACACTCCCATGAACTTCATGGTGTCCCTGCTCTACCACGAGCTCACTCTCCAGTTTCTCTTACAGGGTATGTATTTTTCTCAGGGAAGAGGCTCTTTGAAAGATAGCTGCCATTAAAGTTTCAGGAGGTGAAATCAACAACATTCTTTAATCATCTGCAATTCCCAAAGACTAATGGAAGAGGCTGAATGGCAGATTTCAAGACTCTAAATAATGTGTAGTTACATTTCTCCTTTACAGGGAATCATGTTCTACACTTCACCAGCAGAAAAGTTTCACTTGCACTTCTGAAAAAACCCACCACCATTCTATGAACTCAGCTGCAACTGGTATCAGCATATGAATGTTAGACTTATCACTGTCATAACAATTCATCCACATACAGATGACTGAAACTCTTGGTCTCCTCTGAACTGAGGAGTTTAAAAAGATAGATGTCTGCCTTCTGGCTAATTGTGGGAGTTCTTTTATTACTATGAAAAGACGTTTTATATCTCAAGTGACTTTATAAGAAGTGAATAATGAGACTTAAAGTCTTTGGAAAAGAATCTACTGATCAAATGCTAGGATAACTTATGGGCACAGTGACCTTTTCCTCTGTAAGATACTCCTAACTGCTGCTGTTGGAACATTATTAAAATTCCTCATTTAAGGCATGCAGTTAAGCACAAGGTAGAATTTTTTAAATTTATTTTTAAATTCAGTTTAAGGTAGCACAGCAAGAGCTAGAGCTCTTCCAACATGGAGGACTAACTCTCAGCCACTTCAGCTGTGGAGAAGCAGGATGTAACGTGGTAGTGCAGGCACCTGGCTGAGTCTCACTGCCCCGCTTCTGACTGGACTTCTGGCCCTGGGAGCCTGCTTCCCCTATGCCACAGTGATCCTCAACTCAGTAAGGGAGCACATTTCTGCTAGCATATCCACTAGCAAGCACCAGTACAGTGGTTTGGCTCTTACAGACCTCCAGAGAAGAGCAGCCAACAGCACATCACCTCCAGCCCATCTGCTGATCAGAGTTGCCCTGGTGTAGTGGTTTAACCTGGGCTGGGTGCCAGGGCCCTAACTACAGCCACTCTCTCCCCCTGCCCTGCAACACAGCCAAGGAGAGAAAATATAACGAAAGGCTTCACAAGTTGAGATAAGGACCATAAAACATTTCCTTGCTAACGACTGTCACAGGAAAACAGGCTTCATATCGGGATAATAGTTCAATTATTGCTAACAAGTTCAGAGCTAA
>VXBA01005565.1:30457-166530 GCA_013399895.1 Serilophus lunatus | reverse complement strand
GCAGGAGCCCTGCAGGGCCCCCACCATCGCCCACCAGTCTCAACGTGGCTGCCGCCGCCACCTCCAGCCTCAGTGCACAGTGGTGGGCTAGCAGGGGGGCCCTGCGAGCTGGTTCACCGCCGACCCCACTGCACAGGGCTGCACTCACTGGGCCATCAGCAGGGACACAGATCGGCTCTGCCACTCTGCCACTGACTCTGCCGCATGGGGGGTGGGGCTGGGCCAGGCCGCCCCACATGCCAGGCCAACCTGCATGGCTTCTTGGTGCTCCATGGCCTGGCCCGCACAGCCCTGGCAGGGAACAGGCGGACGCCCACCAGTCTCAACGTGGCTGCCGCCGCCACCTCCAGCCTCAGTGCACAGTGGTGGGCTAGCAGGGGGGCCCTGCGAGCTGGTTCACCGCCGACCCCACTGCACAGGGCTGCACTCACTGGGCCATCAGCAGGGACACAGATCGGCTCTGCCACTCTGCCACTGACTCTGCCGCATGGGGGGTGGGGCTGGGCCAGGCCGCCCCACATGCCAGGCCAACCTGCATGGCTTCTTGGTGCTCCATGGCCTGGCCCGCACAGCCCTGGCAGGGAACAGGCGGAGTGGCCCTGCTGCTCCTCAGGCACTGGGACCATCCTCGCCTGTCTTCCCCTCTCAGAGAAAAATGAAGAAAGAAGTTTTAAATGACAAATCCCCCTCCTCCCAACCTAAGAAACCTTAAAGGTTAAACCCATAACATCTCCGCAGTGTTAGCAGCAGCAGCCACTCCTGTACAGCTTTAGTATTTAACATCTGCAAATGGAACTTTTCCCTGAATGAAGTCTACATGGGAAGTCCCTTCATACCAGCTTCAGGAGTGAATGAAGTAGCTGGCGCATTTCTCCAATGGACTTTCAATAAATCAGCAAGGAGCAATTTCTGAGGAAGTTCCCACAATGCTCATCAGTCTCCTTTTCCTAGGCAATTCCAGGTGTATGGCAAGGCTATCAGAGGTGCAGTTGCAGCTCTCCGAGGCACAGCAAGGCTGTTAAGCCAAAATGGCTGAAAAATACATCAGGGAGCTTATATATGGCTGGTAGCCAAGGCTGTGCTGTCAACTGGCCACTGAGTATGCTGCCACATTGCCTTGCAATACCACGGATACCACTGAATTACAAATAGATTTTGAAGAATTTCTGTGTTAACTTTTCAAAAAAAAGCTGGCCTTTTGATACATGTGGGCAGTTCGTGCTTCTTTCAATTGCCATGCACCAACATCAGATGGTGCAGTTTAGCACACAGAGCAGAAAAGACCTTTTAATATCAGGAACAGAGTAATTCCTTCTGTTCAGAGTGACAGAATTATCCTTTAATATGTAATGAGATTATCTGTCAGGTATTTGATTATCTTATTTAAAAGCAGTACAAAGAACTTAATTAAAACACTGAAGAGAATACTGCAATCCACACTTTATACCTGCTACACTTATGCATTAAAAAAAAAAAGTACAGGTGCAAGGACTGTCTTTTTGGTTATATAGTATTGATGCCTTAAGGGGTATGCTTAATATTCTAGAGGATTCACTTTTGCTAGGTAGCTGGGTAACTTGGAATATTAAGGGTTAGAAGAGCCTGTGTTCATGTATGTTTGTATTCTTGTGTGTAGATAAGTGGGGTACAAGACAAAACATAGAGTTAGGCTTCTAGGCCTACTAGGGGCTGGACATAGGTGGGTTTAAGTAATAAGGGACAATTCTATTGCATGTTGGGGTAACATAGAAGTAAGAGGGACTTTAATTAGATAGTATGGGACAGGGGCGCTCAGAATGTTACAAAAATGGGAAGATTGTTATGATTTTTCTCTTTGGACCATTGGCCTTTGACCAGTAAAGCTGCTTCTCCCCTTCACTCTGTGTTTTTCAATTTTTTTATCTAAGGCCCTTACGGCATCAGTATCAAGTGCCACAGAGCCTCAAAGCAAGTAGGGCCTTCTAGTATGTTGCAGTAAAATAGTGATTATATATCTGTGCTTAGAATTTAGACAATGAATTATAGGAGGACATGAATTAAAATAGAGATACTTTAAAATAAAGTTTCTAGTCTAGACAATAAAAATACTTAAACCATGGCACACTGTGGGACATTAAGACAATGGCAATGTTGTCTTCATTTTGTCTCAGGAAGAAAATCCTTTTAAAAATGAAATTTTCTTTTTGCAATTTATATGACATTTCATAAAAGAAAAAGATACATGCCAGTGAAAGAAGACATAAGTCCCTTTATTTTTTGCACTATATATTAGAAGAGAAGTGCACAGGAATTCCTGCTGGAAATATACAGATTAAATGCACAGGATTATTTTATAAAGGGAGATATGAGTTCTCTTGTTAGCCATACTGGTGAAGGGAGGGGTCATCTCCTGGCCATTCGGGGCTGTTTAAAAGAGGCTCTAGGGATTGTGGCGAACAGGAACGTGGCATGTCAGTGAGGGTGTGGCATGGCAGTTCACGAAGGCCAGGCAAGCAGACAGGGTTGCAGACACCTTCCTGGTAGTTGTTGGATGGTTTGGGCATTTTTTCCTCCCCTCTCTCCCCCCCATCAAGAATGGTTTCCAAATGATCCAAAATCATTGCCAGCAGAAGTGTACTGACACAAACAGAACCTCTGCTGAAGAACGCAGATGTTCAGACCCCTGACTGCAGGGAATGTCTGAGCCTCCTGGTAGTACCAGAGGAGAGTGGAAAAAACACCTGCATGCAGTGTGAGCAGGTGAATGATCCGCTCTGTATGTTGGCAGAGCTTAAGGAACAGGTAGAAAGACTATGGTGCATTTGGGAAAGTGAAAGGGAAATAGACTGGTGGAGCTACACTCTTACACTCTGAGTGATGCTCATCAGGAGACAGAAGAGCCCTATGCCTGTTACTATCAGGCTGAAGGAGGAGCCCTAGTAGATGAAGGGGAACGGAAATGGGTTTCTTCTTGTGGAGGTAACAAAATTCCCTCCTGTCCTCCATCGCCTTTTCAGGTGTCACTTCAGACCCAGCTTGGCCGTGTGGGCAGCGGTGAAGATGCGGGTTCCCCTTGCAGCGGCTGCGGGCGGGAGGTGCCGGCCAGGGGTGGCTGCTGCTGCTCTTGCACGCATGCCTTCCCGGCGGCGATTCTCAGTGACGGCGGCCGTGCTGCTGCGGGTTCTAGTCCCTTGTCGGCACGGAACACGCATGGATGCAACCGCAGCACCGGGGGAAGGGGCAAGACTGGACCAATGAGGCACGGAGCCGACACGGGCAGCGCCGTTCCCTGCCTCTCCTTCAGGCAGCGGCCACCTGATCCCTGGTGTCTGCAGTGGGCTCTGGCAGTGGTGGGCACAGACGCCTGCTGGTTGTTCTTTGCCAGCGGTGCCCCGCTGTCCATGGCTGTGGGGCAGTAATGTCAGAAGCGCCCCGGTGGCTGTGCCAGCCCCCCACGCCGCCACGAGGGAGCCCAGCAAGGGGTCCTGTGGTCCCAACAGCTCTAGGAACAGCTCCCGCGTGGCGGTGTGGGCGCGGTGGCTGCTTGGGCGGCTCCTGTGGCCCCAGTGGCCTTGGGGACCCCTTTTTGGGGGTTCCCGTGGATGGCAGGTGCCCTGGAGAGGCGGCAGCCAGCCCGTGGCTGGTAAAAAACATGGCGCTGGGAAGCGTCAGGATCGTGATTTTGGCGGGAACTGCCATTTTGCTGGACCCGAAGATCTCGGAAGGAGAGGTGGAGCCCGGACCACCGGCCAATCCGAAGAGGCGAAGCCGGGAAGAAGATGGTGAGATTTGCGCAGGACTTGGAGAGCTTAAAAGCCTGAAGAAACGGAAGCTCGCTCTCTTTGGCTTCCAGCGAGCTGGAGAGCAGCAGCACGGCCCCTCTTCTCCGACTTCCAGGCCCTGTGGCTTGACTCCGCCCACCTCCATCGGCATCAGAGCCAAGCCAGCACAACTGCAAGTGGAAAGCTTCCCCAAATAGCCTCCCTGGGTGGGGGGGGGACTTTTCACTGTGTTGTGTTTTTGCAGAGACTTCAAGGGCTGGGAGTTAGCTACCACCAGAGAGAGAGGAGTGGCTTTCCCTTCCCACTGCTTCTCCTTGGCCAACCTGCCTGGCCTTTGAAAAGCAGTTCCCTTATTCCCTTTTTTCCCTTTTCCTTTTCTTGTGTGGTTTTTTGTCGGGTGTATTTCTGTGTTAAGTCTGGGACTCCCATAAACTGTTTGCTTTCTTTGGTTGAGTCTCAGATGAATAAACTGTTTTCCTTGTTGTTAAAATTCTGTTCAGTATTCTCATCACTGTTGAGCGTGCCCCTTTGTGAAAACAGTGGTCTCAAACCACCACAAAGGGTTATGTTTTAGAATGGCTCAGTTGAAGAGAACTGTATTTTTCCCCTTAAATTTAAAGTCTAATAGGTTTTTGTTTCAAAATCCACATTCTATGAGACTTGAGAGTAGCTTTCTTGCTACTGCTGATAGATATATTCTTTAAGAAAGCCATGTTTCTTTAAACTTTCATAGTAAGGTGGCTTTACAAGCTAGTAAAGTAAAATGTCATAGCATAAAGTTATTAGTGAAAAGAAATGCATCTGAAAAGCAGAGACTTCCAATAAATTGAGAAATGTCTGAAGCCAGCTCAAAATGGCAGGGCCAAATTTAAACAAACCTTCCCCACCCAAGGAGAGGCAGACAAGCATAAATCATTCCCAGCAATCAATTCTGCTATTTGAATTCATCCTGACACTTGTTGGGCTCGGTTGCTGATGTGGAACCATGGCAGAAAGGCCAGGCCACTGGGGAAATTTGGCCAGCTTCCACATCTGAGAAAGAACTACCCAACTGCAAGTCTCCAACCCTTGTATCACTGTTCTTTGTTCCAAGCATAAACTGTTTTGTCTGCTGTGTTTCAGGTCAGCCACTATAAAGAAAATTCTTTGATTACTACTCATATGAGAGATGGAAAATATTGAAATGGTACAGATTGCTTTTCAGGCAGTTTAAAAATAGGCCTGCCAAATTACTATTCATTGTTTTCTTTCTCTGTGACTAGTTTGCAGTTAATTATTGATATTCTTAGACAACAAAGAAAATACCTGAGATAAGGCAGTGTAGGTCTCTAATTCTGTGAAAATTTAGTATTTGCGTACATCATAAAGCTCCATCTTAATGGAGCTTCTCAAAAAAAAGTTTTTGTGGAAAAAAATTGCATAGTGGTCTTGAGTGCTTTCATTAACACTGAATGGAAATATCATAATTCGTGGTTGTCAGTGCGTAAGTCTCATTAAAACACAGTTAATGTAGCCAGTGCTATTTTACAGATGTTCCAAACACACATTTTTTTCCCCACCTCCTCCTCCAAACTTTGGCCTCAGAAAAACCGAAAAACTGTGAGGTCAGGTACCCAGGTGTGCAATCTTAATCTCCAGCTTCCCCCGATGCCTGTCACAGTCAGTGGAAACAAGCTGCAGGCCAGTCATCACAACCTGTATGTCATACAGCTCTACTGAGCAAGAGAAGGATTACTTGGAGCAGATTGTAATACTGTGATCTCAGAGAGGGCAATGCCATTCCATCTGATATCCTCATCTATGATCAACAGCTGAGGTGCACGAGTATCAAAAGGTATCAGTATCCTCATTTCACCCTGCATTATGTAGGTAGAAAGAGGCAGAGTCCCTCAAAGACTGTCAGGCAAGAGATGCATGTGGTCCATAGGGCAAGCAAAGAGCCATCATGTGTAACAGGCTGGAAGCAAACTCAAAAGCCACTTTGAGAGCTGCCATCAAAGCCTTGCAGTTAAGCAGCCACTTCTCCCCGTGAGATCTGCCCTCTTACCCCAGGCTCAGAATTGTCAGCCAGACTTCTTAGAAAGTAAGTCAACAAATGGAACACAGTACTTTCCCTTTCCTTTGAAAAATGAGGATGGTACAGATTGGGAGTAGTAGCAGCTGCATATTGAAACACTAGCTTAACAAATAAGTCATTTCCAAGAAATCAGGAAAGCTGAATTCAGCATAGCTGTATGAAATCATGTCTTTCACTCTGCAAGCAGTCTTTCCACGAGGTCACTGAACATTTTGGAATGCAAGACACTATATGCTGCTTTCTGAAACTGTAATTTTAAAACATCAAATATAATCTAGCCACCTATCAAATAGGGCTGGAGTTAAGGAGTTAAGTATGTAAGTAGATGGTAGCTACTCTTCTGAGTATTTCATCTCAGTTAAATGGGTACAATAGCTGTGTTTAGAAATCTCCCTGTAGTGGAGCAAACGAGAGAAATAACAGGTCTAATCTGAATCTCTGCTTTCTTCTTATTACTCTCTGTCTACTGTTCTTTCATAAAACATGACTCATTATGACATATCTCTTTTTTCCCTCCACCTTCTTGCCTCATCATTTAGCCTTCTCCACTTCTCTCCTCCTTTTCCCCCTCAGGGTTCCCAGGTAAATCTCCCAGTCCTGCTGAAGCCATTGGTATTTCAAAAGACATTAAGCATGTCTTTACGAATTGGCAGGTAAAGTTTGCTGATATTTCTGCAAATGTCACTAATAAAAGCAATAACAAGATCACTGCAAAGACAAACTGCTTTGGAGCTCCAGCAGTAACCTCTTCTCAGCCTTTCATTTTCCTTTTCAGCACTACAGGTAGAGATATATCCCTCCAGAGACAAATCCTTATTCTCCTTACAACCACTTATCTAACCAATTCTGTTCCACTTTAGCTAGTATTTTCCCTTATAACACCACATCAGGTTCTTTTGTTTATCTAAAGTCCCAGCAAAGAGGACCTAACATATACTCTTTATCAAGATAAGGCATTTGCTAATCAAAAATACTACCAGGTCAGCCTGGCTTTGTAACCATACACCCTTGCTTAGTCTGTTATTCATTATGCCACATTTACCCTTTCCCTCCCCTAAGTATAATTATCCTTTTCTTTGAATTGTACTTGAACACCTTCCATACTGTGTATGCTGAATTCGAAGGCTGGCGAATCCCACCATGATCCAAAGCACGAGTACGCCATTTAATTTTTTGCCACCAACTCCTCCATGCTAAACTAGATTAACAAATCTCCCTACTCTTCCTGGCTACTGCTTCTCTCAACAGTTGTGTCCCTTGCCTCACAGTTTTGTCAGTATAACTATGTCTGGGAGCTGCGCTAAAAATTGAAAACCCCTGCTTCAGAAATCATTGTTATTAAAATGTTAGGGTTATTTACCCTACAGGCAATTGTTTTCTCCTTCCGTGTTGCCCGTGTTCCCTTCAAATCCTCTCTTCTATTCCTTCACTCTTCAGGTGCTTTTCCCTTCCATTCAAAACAGGTATCCATGCAAATCCTTCCGAGAGTCTTAAACTTTACTGCTTGACACAGATTGTACATTCCCAAAAGGTAGAAAATCTTCAAAATGATAAAATGACTACTCTCCATAAATTGTATTTCATGCAACTATCTGGACACAAGGCACAGGCAATGTACAGTAGACTCAAAAAGGTCTCCAGGTTGAAGAGGAAGATGGCAATTGCTCTTTAGTACTAAACATCCTGCATTTGTGTAAATATTCTTTCAATTTACCAAACGACATGATCTTGGTTTTTGAGAATTTAGAGACAAAAATACCAGACATTAAAATAAAATTGGCGAAAACCATGAAGAGAATAGTTTAAAATGCTGACAAATTATATTTTATTACAGCATTTGTTAATCCAGGGAGAACCCCTCTTCTATTACTAGATAGTAGTATTCAAGAGTGTTATAAACATATTTCCCAGGATGAGGTCTGACTTATAATCTTGGACAGAAATCATTCTTCCCACGTCTTATAAAAGCAGTAAAAAAGTGTTCACCCAGCATGGTTTCAAGGTACAACGCAGCGGAGACTCCATTGCTTCTTGATGCCTTCTACACAGCCAGAAGTTAGCTCAAAAGTGACTTTATTTTTTAGCATAATATTTTGCAGGCTGTTAATCCAGAAATTGGATTACTGCCTTTGGGTACTTTGTGAAAAAAATAAAACAGAAAACAACTGAGGTATTTAATTTATTATAGCTGCTGCTGTGTATGAGCAACATTTTTCTCCCATACTAGATTAGGTTCTCCGCACTAGAACTTCCTAAAGCAGCTTCATTAACCTAGTTGCCTCTAAGTCTCTTAGAGCCTGTCTTGTCAATTATCTGAATTTAGAAAGCCTTACCCAAAAGATCATAATGACCTGGGTGTGAAAGAGGCTGCAAAGGTGTGAAGTATTTATACTGAAGCTTGGAAGAGCTATGGTAGAGATATGTATTGTGCCAGGTCTGGCACTCAGACAATAAGTGCTTTTTAATTTAAAAGTTATGTTAAAAAAAAAGGTGGAAGCAGAGCTGTGAATTTGATAAGACATGACTGAAAATGTCCAAGCTTTGCCTTTGTCACAGGCATAGCCCTGTTATCTTTGCATAGTCATTTAACTTGACTGTATTTTGACTTTTTCCCTGCCTGCTGTTATGCTGGATGTAAAACAGTAGACTTCTACTCTGACTTCAATAATGACTATTGATTTTTTATATGGATTTTTTTTTTGCATCTATGAAGATAATCATCTTCAAACACGATGCATGCTTGTTGCACTACACCTCAGAAATGCTCTGCAGCTGAGTTAATGTTTGCAAAGCACTTCTGAACCTTAAAAAAGAGCACATTTACCAGGCAAAATGTAATAAGGACAGATGCTGAAGTGTGATAAAAACTGCAGCAACAGCACATAGCAAGACAGACAAAAGTCAAAACTGACATCTGACCCTAGTTCATATCTCCAAATGTCACCAGTATTTAAGGCTGGTGTTGGATAAATCAGAAAGAAGGTAATCACAGCACTGTGCTAGCAGAAATAGGACAGTTCTTTTGCCAGCATATCTACATTTCCAATCTATCTGACAGCTGAAGAGCTCCATTTAAGGTCTGGACACCAGCTGGCAGCTGCAGACGTAAATGGCTTGCAGGTACAGCTCCTGGAAAATATGATGACTGCAAAGAACAACTCCCAGTGTGAGCACTTTGCATGGTTCCATCCAGCTCCGCCTCTGGCACATTCCTTCAGAAGCAAGCTGGCACAATGATGGCACCAAAACCAGCTCTGCCCTCAGGTTTCTGACTGTCAGCTTCAGTAACAGTGGACATAGGCATAGTTAATGACAAAACTGCGGTCTCTGTGTACTTGCATGCTGCAGCACACGGACTCAGCTGGGTTAGGACACTGCTACAGTGGTTTGTTTTTAACTTGTGACACGTAGCATATGTCTGCTTGTGCCTGGAGTCCGTTCTTTGTCACAAAGCATGAGAAAGGCTTTTAAACCACCATTCACAGGACTTTAGACACATTCAGAAATTCCCTTCTGTCAAAATAATAAAGTGAAAAAGTCCTGAGGATAAACCGAAAAAGCTGAAATTATGCAATTGTATACACTAATTAGCCCCCTGGAATGCACATGTAAAACAAGGCTTGTGAATGTAAAATTAATCTTAATTAAAAATAAAAAAGTTTTGTGAAAAAAAGTTGCAGGCATACTTAATAGGAAGTCAGAATATAGTTGCCTGAAGTATTTATAGACCAAGATGTGCAAAACCAGAGCATTGTTTTTTTCAAGTACAAATTAAGCTAATGTACCATTAAACGCTGGAGGCTCAGACACATTAAAATCATGAGATTAGGACACAGACTGTGCTATGACAAACTATCTGTGCATAGATACGATAGGGATGATCCAGCATGCAGCTAGGAATTTGAAAATCAACTTGCTGCTTCTCCTGTGGCGTATTTGAGATGAGCCTTCTGAATACTTATGTTACTCTGAGGAAAGGTAAGCTTTCTTTTTTTCATGAAAAGAATGAACAATTGGCAAAAAGAGCAAAAAAGTATGAAGCCTTATGAGAGGTAAGGCAGTACTGGAGACAGTATATATCATGTTGTTATGATGCACAACTCTTCCTTAAATTGGATCTTATATTCCTCACCCTGCAGCAACTTCATTGAAGCTGTACAGAGGAATTCTGCTGTTCTCAGGGGGAGAAGGAAAGAGAGGGAATAAGACAGAAGAGAAGCTTATATCCCAGAATGGTAAACTAAAGTTCAGTAAGAGTTTACTGGAGATTACACTTTGTCTCCACCTTCAGCTACAAAATCAAATTTTGTTCCATGCTGCCTCTGCCTCCCTTCTCTGTAGTGTCTCTCTGATCTTTTTGATAATAGGCATTTTCAGTATTAAAAAAAAATCACTTGTAACTTTGTCCCCTTTTGTTCATGGGGAACCACATAGAAAACAAAAACAAAAGACAACAAGCAAGAACTGAAAAACCCCAACAAAACAAAACGATGTTAACTATGGATCACACACCTTGTGGCAAGTGAGCACACCACCTAAGGATCACAGATCTGATACAATAACAACCTCACAGCTGGAGTGGCCCCCAGGAAACAGATGACCTGAACCGATGGCCCTCCAGACTCTGGAGGGCTCAGGTTTTTTGTGGGACTTTACTGTAACCACAGGGCCATAAGCTAGTGTGCTCTGGGTAGCTCTGCTGACACTAGAGGAAAAGGACAAATGCAGAATTGGCATGAGATGAGACACCTTTCTAACTAAGCAAAGTGCACTTAGACATGTGCGCTCTAATCCCTTCCCTGTTCATCACCAAACCTGTGGGACTGCCTTTCCTTTCTCTGGAATGACAAGTGTTTTAGACAGTGACAGTGCACCCTTGCCCCAACCTCAGCCTTCACTTCTTTAATTTATCACTACAGTGTCAGAAGGGTCTGTGAACTCCATACACGACCATGCAAACACATGGAAGTGCCAAAAATCCCACGCTCTTGCACTTTAAAAGACAAACACCCTGTCTCTTCCCAAGGAACAGATTCAGTATCTAGAAACTAATCTCTCAGAGATTTCTGCTGAAAACAGTTCAGCAGGAATGAGAAAGAGATTTCAAGAATACTGATGGCATACATAAGAAATAAACTTGTGGATTTTTGTAGGAGCTCTTTGCTTTCTCAGTCTTGTTGGAAAACTCAACCCTAACTTTATTCATAAATCATGGAAGAGAACATAGCTCCAAGCCACCTCCCACCCACAACAACAGTTGGGTCAACAAAACAAGAGTGGGATGCAAACTGCCAGACAGCGCAGGAGAATTTAGGTGAGATCCCCACACTTTTGAGGTCTGACAAGAAGGAGCTTGCATCTCCAGAAACAAAAACAAGCTGCACACTGAAAAGCAAACCCCTCCATCTCTGTAAGGTTCTGCTGCTAGTTTTTTTACCATCTGTGGTTGCTATGCTGTTTTCCACATTTGCTTCATCAAGACAATTATCATCTTCAGCCTTTTGAAATTATTTTCCAAAGGTAAAACCATTACATCAAGGATTAGTAAAAGCTCTTTACTGTTCCATATCTGCACAAATTACCTTGTATTTTAGATGATTTTATGTACATTTAATCACTACAGATTAATTATGTGGCATACAGAAACTAGCAAAACTGAAGAGCTAACTTCAGTTTAAGTACACACGCATCTAACTTGTGGCTTTTTAGAACAATTTTAATTAAAAGTTCTAGAAAAACCATCCATCTGAAAACACTGGGAGTTTTGGGATGGGCTTAGCACAGCTAATTAATTTTATATTTAATCAAAGCAGCCTTTGGCTCTAATAAAAATCTATTTTCCTCTGGTAATAAACATAGTAATTATGTGAAATAGAATATATAATTTTCAAAATTTCATATGTACAGAGGATCCATGCTGAAAAGAGATCATTGCAATAGCAATCTTCAGAGAGCAGGTTGTTTTCCTTTTATATATGTAAGACTATTTTGAAATAAAATTTAAATGTCATGTTATAGCAGCAGCAACTTCTGAAAAAGATGCCCCGAAGTGCCTTGGACTCCTCCAAAAGAGGAAAAATAATCTAAAGTGACAGTAGGTATGAATGAGGCTGACTTTTCCAGTGAACCATAGAGAGAATGCAAGAAATGTTCAACCACCTCCATCTAGGTAGCTTGCTTCCAGCAATGACAATTGGTAATGCTGTTCAGAAGAGAGAGAATGAGGACAGCTACTTTCGGCAATCCATTCCTATGTACCCTTCCAGGCGCTCAGAGAATATTAGAGATCATGCTTTAAAAATGTCAGTTGCACAGAGAACCTGAAAAACAGCCTTTTTCACTGTTTCTAAATAGTGGAGTATAATAGCTGGCAGATTTCCATCCAGCTCTAGCCAGCCTGGTCAAATGCTGGATTTGATCCATGCAATCAGATGAAAATTACCCCATTAATGCAGTATAAACCTTCCAGCTTTGGGAGTCACAAAAACACTCATCTATCTACTTACACAGTGACAGCCAAGAGCTGCTACAGCATCTTTACTACTAGAGACTTCCTTTCATTTATATGACACAAATTCCCAGTTGTGCTGCTGTAACATGGTTTTTTGTGTGGTCCCACACTGAATTATCTCCATTCCTTGATACTGTATACTGCAAATTTAAATAAAATAGCTGCATTAATATAACATAATGCATCTTCTGCTCCTAAAATATCTAATGTTCTATTATAAATAACAGCTTTGAGTCTTTGCTTGCTTAGATGGATCAGAATGAAACGCATTTTAGCTGCATTGAAATATTTCATTTATTTGTAGCTGTAAAAATACTTATCTTCTTTTTTTGGTTAGCACAAGAGACTGACTAGAAAATTACCATTCTGATGCACCCTTGTGATACAATTAAATTGGCAAACAGATTAGCTATTGATCTGCTAGCAAACATATATTGATGAATACCAGCTTATTGGGAATTAGTGTTGAAATGAAAATGGATGTTTCATTTCTGATATATATTATGCATATATGCATGCACTGCAACCTCTGGTCATTATGACTGAATTACAGTAAATATATAGATCCTTGCTTTACTATAAACACACAAAAGTACAGCTTATCTGCATACATTTTGCAACATTATAGGGAAACTGGCTGTAAGCAGTTTTCCTGTAATAAAACCTAATGCTACTGTTATCTTTCACTGTCTCCTCTTCTACTTTCTTTGTGTATTTCAAGCATATTCTCTCTCTCTCTCTCATACCTGTTCTTCCTGATAGTCATGCAAATATTATCTTTTTCAGCATGTTGCACAGATTTAAGGTTGTTACATTGGCAGCAGAAAGTTTCCTGAAAGCCCTTCCCAAAGACTTCCCTTTCATGGCCTGCTCTTTCACCAAGACACCGAGAAACTTTAGCAGTGTAATCAAATAGTTGAAATACAGCTCTTAAGTCTAGCAAAGGTGTAGCATTTAAATTACTTTCTCTTGTCAGTAAAAGTGTGAAACGCATTTAAGTATAAACTCACTTACTGCCTTCCAAGATTTATCGTTGCACCTTTCTCCATAGCCAACAGGTCCTAGTCCTAATCAGCTAGTCCATCAGTTTTGTTCTTGCTCATGCAAAAATGTCTCTAGAACAGGATTCTACAAACTAATTACAAAGAGCCTTACTCTGCATATTTACTCTGTAAACAGCATTTCCTAATAGCAAACCACTTTCAGTATTCATCCATGCTTGGATCTCCCTGTTGCTAGCTGCACTTCATTTGGGATACTTTCCATTGTCCAACATATCAGTAATTTCACGACATTCTTGAATTATATGATGGTGGGTACCTACATATGTACAATCTCCACATCTAGAACATGAATTAAAAAGCAAAAGTCACCAATTTATATTTGGGCTCCCTCTTGATGACAGGCTTTCCTAGTTTTTTCCATTCAGCCCTCTTTTTAGATGTCATCCCATGTATATGTTATCCTTACTCAGGCAGCTTGTTCTATAAACAGCAAAAGCCAGAAAGTTCTTTGTAGTAAAGGCAGATGTTGGAGGAGAATCAATCAAACCATACCCACAGAATTTAAGGTATCAACCCCTTCCTTTCCACCAGTGAACCTTTCAAAGAAAGACACTTATGCCAAAATGTAAATTCTTAGACAGAACTGATCAGAAGATAAAACGATATTTTAAAGTAGTCAAAATTAGCTATACAGATCAACAACTGTGCATGTAAGAAGAGCAATAAAGACAGATGAAGCAGTATGTTCACCTACACATGGTACTAATATAATTTCATATTGCACATCCTGAAATGGTAGAAATTGTCATAACTGTACCAGTTACTATGTATATCCTTGAACTTTCCCTTCTGTTCTCTTAAACAAGTGTTTCTCTCTGCATATTTCATGAGGAAGGAGACTGGAAAGAGGTGTGCTTAATAAATGGAACCATTTAAAATAATGGATTGTTTTTTCTTTCACAGGTCTCATTACAGCAGAAATAATTTATCTTGTTTGCTCTGATTAGATTCTCTACCTCAAACTTAGTAAAGATGCAAGTGCATCAAAACAGTAAAAATGGCAATCTGATCAATGATCAAAAATGATCAAAATGCTGCTTTATAGGTCCTTGTGCTGACTCGTACCTTTAGGATGTGCTTAAGAAGACACCAGAGCAAATGAACATTAGGAAGGGAAAAATCAAAATAAAACAGCATGTTTGAAAACATCAGAATACCCAGCATGTTTCATTTCTGTTTTAAGACATTGTTGAACTTGATCTCATCTCTGTTGCTTTCAATAAATGATCTAATATCAGAGCATTTGTTTCAATGACACACAACACAGAACTAGTTATGGTGTTATTGCTACTATTATCTAAAGACTTCAGAGTAAATACATAGAACATCTCATACAAGTAAAGGTCATGCAGCAGTTCCACAATTTGCTGACCCCAAATACACGTACAGTTGCATCACTCTGCATTATAATCACATTTCTAATGTATTGCCAGAGTGCATGATAGCAAGTTTATGGTACAATGCCAATTACATGACATTATGGGAGAATAGACAACTGTTGAACCAGCATAAAGTCAGAACAGTGCAGACAGATGATATCTGATTTGGTATTAAGTATAAGCCTGCTGGTAGGAAATCAGCCAATCAACATTTTTTCAACAAAATTGGAAGATGAATTTTAACCCAGTCAATGGCAAGTACAATGCAGTCACAGAACTTACTCTCACATTTATGAGCCCTAGACCAGCATTTACTGCATCAGTGAATGGCAGCCCAAGAGAGCTGGAGAATACATAGGGCATTTAGCCAGGCAAGCCTTTATCCTCATCCAAAACAGACACAGTAATTTTAAAAGAAATGAGGACTGTAGCAGTTGCTCTGATTTTAACTGAGCTGTATTAATTACACAAAGGCTAACAAAAGGGTAGTTAGCCCATGTAGAGCAAGAGTCAGTGTAAGCAAGGGGCAGAGAGAACAAGGAAGCAGCAGGTTGGAAGAGTGAATGGCTACTTTGTTCACATGTAGATTATCAAAAAATAGTATCATTTACTCAAACATCTCTATCTAGGTCATGATTTGGGGTATGACAGACATTTGTCTCTCTACCAGGCAGAACTTCCTGTTTTCAAGGTCCTGTTTTATTTCATTGTAGAATAAGTTATCACAGTAAATGTTTTTTTATTGATTGATGGAGATTGGATCCAGCATTAAAATGGATGGAATATTAGGACTTGTTTCTCTAAGACTCCAAAAGTGGAGTTTCTGTGAAAAAGGAATAGAAAAAAAAAATCAATCTGTTGCTATTACAAGAGAATACCAATTAAAGCTAGATTTGACAAATTCTAAAATAATATTGACTACATTGGCACAAGGTAATGTCAGACCACACCACCAATTAAGAATAGGGAAAATAACTGCGAGACTTCAATGAAGTATACAGATATCATTAATCCTCTAATTAGGATGCTAAAATTAGATCACGAATTGAAAGGTGAAATGCTTTTAATCTTTATTTTTCTATGCATGACAAACATGCATTTGATCTAGCGCTGAACTGAGTTTCCTGAATTTATGATGAATTTAAAGCTTTTTAGGATATGTCTGAAAATCAAACCCTTTACAGATTTTTCTCCTCAGGAAGCATTAGCTTTTTAGCAGTAGTTGCTATACAGAAGTCTTGCGTGTAGAAGCTTATGTCTCGCACCCAGATGTCCTCTGCCAAAGACAGAAGTTCACTATTGAGATTACTAGGCATAATCAATCTTTTGTTTTTAAGCCATCTTTAAGCAATTCTCAAAAAAACAGTTTAAAAATAATGAACTATGAACCCAGGCCTTGAAAGCATCCAGAATTAAATCAGAATAATGTGCGTCGAGGCTAGAAGTAATATGTTGCTGGAGAAGGATTAGTGTGAAGAGAAATCAGAAAGGAAAGAGATAATATCTGCTGCAACTAAACTTCAACCCTGTAATGACAGGGCTTTGATCAAAGCAGAGTAATACGTCAAATGCAGAGCACACAACATGTTAGAGGAAGATCTACTTCCAGCCCCTGCCACCACCTGCCCTTGTGGCAGTGGCCTGGCTGGTACATAGGTGGAGTGATGGAGAGCAACGGAATTAAACTTTAAGCCTTGTTTCTTCAAAACAAATCCCAGCAAATGTGTCTCAGCCCTTAACTCTCACAACTTTGCAGCACATCTGTAGTTATTCTCTAAATGAGATAAGGCACCAGGATGAGATACAGTACATTAAAAAAGAAACCCTGTAGAGAAAGGTAAAGCTTGTTCATTCCTGTTACAGACTACTTATAAGCTCTTTTTCAATAGTCACATCTTTGTTAAAAATTATTGAATTTTTTTCTTTTCTTTTAAAGTTGCGCGGCTTTTATTGGTGAGGAAAACAAGAACACCAGGATCCAGCTCCTATTTCTGTAACTCTTTCATCTGCTTAGCCACTTTCCCTGAATGGAGAATGGGGGAAAGTTCAACAGCAAACTGACATGATAATGAGGACACAAAATATAGATGAAAAGAATACATGACTAAATGTCTGCTGAACTGATATTAGCATATAAATGCAATATATGTACAACAGCAGCCTTTGAATTAGCCACAAAGAACGCTGTCTACTTGATTAGTTGTTTATTTTTTCTTTTGAGGGAACACATCTGAGATTGGTACTTTAATAAAGAACCCGAAATCCTTTAGTGAAGATTAAAAGGGTAAGTAGTTAGATGCTATAATTCATAGATACTGATTGTTCAGGACTTTGACAAGAACTATTAATTGTCACTGTGCAGCTACCTTCTGAAGTCACATACTCAATTTAGTTCTAGTTCTAACAAGATGTGGTAGGATCATTAAAGGAAGCTTGAGGCTAAGCACTGATAATGGGAGTATTTTAAAATTCTAGGTACTTTCACAAAGGAATAGCATGTCATACATCTTTATGTACTGCACCTAAACTCTTTAAAGAAAAAATGTCTTTTTGTTGCCTCTACTATTACCTAAGAAAGTGACGTGTCAGGGCTTCTGCCTCTTTAGCAAGCCTGTGGCACAGCAGGAATTGGAAAGAAAAAAAACAAAACAGAAGGACACAAAAAAGCCCAGCCCATGGAGATCTTTCGTATTTTCTTTGTATCTTTTGGACTAATCTTACAGACTGACTACTGTTTTGCAATAAAAGGAAAAAAATTAAAAACAAAAGGCGTCCTCTTTTCTCTTTTCTCTTTTCTTTTCTTTTCTTTTCTTTTCTTTTCTTTTCTTTTCTTTTCTTTTCTTTTCTCTTCTCTTCTCTTCTCTTCTCTTCTCTTCTCTTCTCTTCTCTTCTCTTCTCTTCTCTTCTCTTCTCTTCTCTTCTCTTCTCTTCTCTTCTCTTCTCTTCTCTTCTCTTCTCTTCTCTTTTTTCTTTCTTCTCTCTCTAAAGGCTTCGGGGGTTCTAGAAAGTAAGATCATTTTTCTTCTCCAGTGACAGTTAAGATGGATAAACTCCCAGATTAATGTAAAATTGCACAGAAACTCTCCTATTCTCCCTTACATCTTTTCTGCAGTTGCTTCAGAGCAGAAAAACTGAACAGCAGCATAAAGAGGCTAAATGTGCTTGTGCAGGCAAAAAAGCAGAGGAAAACTTCCACACGAGGCCAAGTCTCAGAGCTCATTATTAAGGGAATAGCAGGGTTTAGGTCAAGTAAATAAGCATAGAAGAGACAGGGATGTGAAGAAGGTTGTTCCTCATACCACTGTGTCCATCCTGCCTGGATGGACTGGCAGGTTTAATCTTTCACAGGCTTATACTACTACAAAATCACAAGACTGTATCCAACTTCCCTGTCTTTAGATATGAGCAATTTGCTCATGGGTTGAGCAAAGAGGGTAACAGTGAATGCAGTATCATTAGAGTGGTGACCTATCACTCATGGTGCTCTGCAAGGCATCTTCTATGCTCTTCAACATCCTCATAAATTACTTGGATGCAGGACTGAAAGGGATACTGAGCAAGTTTGCAGATAACATAAAACTGGGAGGAGTATTGGCTCCCTTGAAGACAGGGAGACCCTGCAGAGAGACCTTGACAAATTAGAGGACTGGGCAATCACCAACCATATGCAGTTCAACCAGTGGAAGTGCCAGATTCCGCATCTGGTATGGGACAACCCTGGATGTATGTACAGACTGGGGAATGAGATGCTGGAAAGCAGTGCTGTTAAAAGGGACCTGGAGATCTTGGTTGACGGCAAGTTGAATATGAGTCAGCAGTGCCCGGGCAGCCAGCAGGGCCAACCTTGTCCCAAGTGGCACAAGTCAAAGCATCGCCAGCCAGTGTCGAGGGAAGTGATTGTTCCGCTCTGCTCTGCACTGGTGCAGTCTCACTTCATTGAATGTTGTGCGCAGTTCTGGGTGCCACAATATAAAAAAGATATTAAGCTATTAGAGAGTGTCTAAAGGAGGCCAATGAAGATGGCAAAGGGTCTTGAGGGGAAACTGTATGAGGAGTGGCTGAGGACACTTGGTCTGTTCAGCCTGGAGAAGAGGAGACTCAGGGGAGACCTCACTGCAGTCTGCAACTTCCTTATGAGGGGAAGAAGAGGGGCAGGCACCGATCTCTTCTCTGTGGTGACCAGTAACAAGACCTGAGGGAATGGCCTGAAGCTCTGTCAGGGGAGGATATTAGAAAAAGGTTCTTCACCAGAGGGTAGCTGGATTTTGGAACAGGCTCCCCAGAGAAGTGATCACAGCACAAAGCCTGACAGAGTTCAAGAAGCATTTGGATAATACTTTCATGGATACGGCATGACTCTTGAGGAGGGTCATGTGCAGGGATTCCTTTAAGCTCTGTTAAGGGAAGACTTCAGCTATTCTCTAACAGTACTTGTTTCTTACCCTGTTTTTCGCAAGACCAGACACATGGTAGAAATATGGCTGATGAATCTTATTCAAGCATCACTCATCTCAGCTTGGCCATTGATCTCAGAGAGATACTATTTCATCTAGTGAGTAACTGGGCATTAGCCTCCATGTAGAAGAAAATAGACAATAAAAAAATTAAGCAAGTGTATAAGAAAACAAAAATAGGTTAACTAACAACCCACCAGAATTTTTTTTCATTCTGGTAGTCTTACTTTCACTTCTATTTTGCTAACTAAATGTAGAGGTTTGCTAATTAAGATCACCTTTTGGTGTTTTAATGGCTTAATTTGAATACTATCACTGTTTACATAGAACCACTTCCAGTCTCATTTCAAATGGATACTGAACTCAGGATCTGGCTCTATGCTTTATTCAGATGGCTTTTTGCTTTTTATTTTCTCTCCCCTTTTCTTTTTGAGAAAGAATGTGAGATGTTTCTCAAAATGAGACGGCAAAACTGGTACTATTTCAGGATGCTTCAAAACAGAAACTATTCACTCTTCTAGAAGAAGGTTCAGAACTATAATATCCCCCAAAGTTGGCCAATTAATTTTGGTTGATTTAGGAGATTCAAATATTGCTTTGTTTACAACCCATTCTATATTATTTAACACATTATTGCCGTTGACATCACATTAATTAAATAAGCACTGAGACAGATTGTTCCAGCTCTTGAAAGCAGAATTAATAAAAGACCCCACGAGAACAGATTTCTCTTCCTCACATATTGCAAACACCAGATCAGAGCCAGAATATTTCCTGTCACAAATTAACCAGGTACCAATCTTTCAGCATCTGAGCAATTTCTGTTTTGATTACATGCAGCACATGATAAATTAAAAATTACCAGAAGTTTCACAAAGGCGTTCCTGGAGTGAGTAACCTGCTTTCTGTGTGTCTCTGTCAGACTGCATGCATCATCAGGGGAATTTAATGGACAGAGAGGTCACAGAAAAATTGTATGTGAGGATGGAATTTGCTCTCAATAGTGCCTGAAGAGCATTGATTCCAGACTGGCGTCGTGTCCTCCTTCCTGTGCCCTAAGGAGTTGATTCAGGACCATAAAGGAGAAATACATTTGGGAGAAAAACACTGCTAAAGCACTTTCTAGATAGTGAAAATCATCCCATTTGAGTGTTTACACACTGACACCTTGGGAGGGGAGGACAGCCAATCTAGCTACTCTTACCATTCCATGGCTACTCAGTCATAAAGGTATTCTTGGTGCCACCAATAGAAAAGGGAGCATTTCCTCTGGTTCCTGCAGACTGTGAAGGCTGCTACTGAGAGAACAGCCTGTTTGAGACCAACAGTCAAAGCTAGTACATTGTTAATCTACATTGTTCTCACTCCCTCCCACTCATCACAGTCCACCCAGAGCAGGACTGCTAATGTTGTGTCTCCTTCTGTAAAACTACAATTTGTTTCCTCAGTATTCTCATAATGAAGATTTTCTCTTGCATATACTGATTGCAAGAATCAGAATAACGGCAGATGTTTCTGTTTCACACTTTCTTAATCCTTCCTTTTATGCACCTTTGTGTCCTAACTCCATCTCCTTCTCCCAAGCTAAACACACCATCTCTTGTCCAAGGAACTCTTACCATGACCTCTGTATTTCCAGATGTTTAGTTGCAATGGATGTACTACACAGTGCACTTGCTTCATTTAAACAGTCCATAAGAGCACCTTGGAATGACCACACATATTTGAGGTGTGCTATTAATCTAAAATAAACTATTTTAACACATTCTTAATCTTTCTTTACTAATCTATCCTAAGTGAATTATCTTGAAGCAACGCTGGGCTATGATTGATAGCTCTCAATAAAATCTCCCTGTTGGCTCAGTACAAAAGAAATATCCTCCCAATAATAGAAAGCTCACCCTGGATATTCAAACCAGTTTCTTGAAGAAACAATAGGATGAAAGACAGACTGATATTCCTGAAACTAGTTCAGTGAGTCTTGCCTTCTCCATGAAACAAGATAGATGCCTTCCTCTGCTTGTTCACAGAGCTAACAACTCGCCCTGTGTATGCATCACCAGAGTAATAGCTAAGCGCAGCATCATTGTACACGCACTTCCATGCAAACAGCCCTTATCAGAATTGCATTTGCACATCTACACAAGGTGATTGCTGTAAAGGCATGGACATTTACTGGAAGAGCCTGTGCCCTATGCTACTTGAATTATTGATCAATTACAAACAGATTACTAACAACTATGAATCATTAAAACCTTATAATAAATCATGTAGATAAATAAAACATGCCTAGTGTGAATAATCTTTCTCACTTCCTCTTTCTGAATTCGCTACCAGAAGCATGGCACTAACCTATTTGTAGTAAGGCTGCCCTCTAAAAACCAAAAGTAAATATATTAAAAAGAGCTAGTGGTCTTTTGGAGTAAAAAGAGCACTTCCTAATGCTTTATTATCTCAGCTGACAAAAACAGAGACTGCTAATAAGTTTATCTCACAATACCTACACTTCTGAAAAAGTTCATCATAAATAATTGGTACATATAGTAACAGATTGTCTTTTTGTTCCTTTTAAAGCATTTTCTCCCAGTAGTTTTGAGAAACACAGAATCCTCAAAAATGCAGTGATGTTATCTAGCAATACACACATAGAACTCACAAAACTCTTATTTCATTAGGTTATGATGTTGGTTGCTTAGAAACTCAACACAGTATTTCCATTGCCTTTTTTTTTTTCTTTGCATTTTATCTTCTCTGTACCATAACCCAGGCTAAGAAGCTTCACATTCTTTCAACTCACATACCAGTCTCTTCAATGCAAGATACCTTTCTCTTTATTCTACACTAGCTCTGAGTCTTCAAATAAGTGTAAGTGTGAATCTCACTACAGAGATGGACTCCTTAGAGCTGCACACATTGTTACAGAGGCTTCTACAGTTACAGAAGAACTGCAGCAGAACAGCAGTATCTACAAACCTCTGGCACAGAAATTGCTCTCATTTCCCAGTCTTCCTAGATGTGTTTGAGGGCTTTGTCCTCACAGAGGTAACATAATTCATCCTGAACTTTAAAGCATTTTTAGACTCAGAATAAATATGTACGCTGTAGTCCAAGCAAATATTTAGGCAAGTGTAACTGTATCACTACTTGTTTTGCTAGTGCACATACGTGTTAGAGGCAGATTCAGAGATGGAGCTGTCAATACTTTGACTGTCAGTGCCAAGAAAAGACCACACCAAGTCTGCTGGGTACATCAAAATATAAAAGAACGGCAACATTCACCAGAGCAAGCAAAATCATAACAGAAGCCTTCCCTAGCACTGAGGCAGACATCCTCTCTGGCTGATAAAAGCCCCCCTTGCCTGATATTTGAAGAGTTTTGATAAAGCACTTTGTAGTAGTAATTTATCCTGTTTTACCCTAGTCATAATCATCACTTCTTTATTCAAGTATGGGATGGTTAAGTAGATGCAGCTTAAGCTAAGTGGCCCTTTGGCTCTTAAAAAGGAAGGATTTGTACAGTGGAGCACCCTGCAGGCAGGAGCAGACCAGTCAGCTACAAGCAGGATGAATTCGAGGTCTGACAACAAGGCATGTGGCTGGGCAGACAGGCAGGGTCTTGCTAGGGAAGTATCTTCCAAAAATTTTGGAATGGGTTAAAGGAGGCACGAAGCATGCTTTTCTCTTGATGCTACAGATAGTAAGATAACAGTGGGCTGCTACAAACATTTTGAGTTTTATCCTATTCTCAGGAAATGCAGTAAAACCAAAAGTGCTTCCACGTCCACTCAGACGCTACTGCCCAAAAGTATGTGCTTTCTCGTACACACAAAGGGTCACGTGCATGTGGATTTCCACTGACATGTTTAGAAGGAAACACAGATTAGCATTATCAAGATATATTACTATGTTAACAGCTATAAAATGTGGAGGATTTATCAGGAAACTGATGTACCCTCTTTGTATGAATTCATAACTCACAGTCTAAATATCAGTATATAAGCAAAACAAATAGAAAAAAACTAAACCAAAAGAAGGAACACAGATTGACACTAAGACTGTGAAATTTGCCTATCAGCACATTCTGTAACTTACTACCAATGTTTAATCATATGTCCTTTTTGAGACTATAATTTGTGCCCCTTTAATGATTTATAGAATTAAGTGCAACTTCAAGGATGCAACAGAAGGTAAAAAAGCTTCATAACACTGGAGGAAACTGGAGCTTATTGTCAAAGAAATGCTTCTGACTCAGCTAATGGAAAACAAACAAAATCCTAACTACCTAACATGTTTGAATACGTCTGCACTTTTACTTCAATTACATGAAATTCTGTCAAGCTGACTCAAATACACTTCAGTAATTCTCAAATGGATTCCTTTTGTTACATTTTAGTAAACCCCATGTGGATTCCTTCAGTTACATTTTAGTAAATCCCATGTGGATTCCTTCAGTTACATTTTAGAAAACCCCATGTAGATTCCTACAGTTACTTGGTGGGGGGAGGGGGGAAAAGGAAATATTTTATCATAACATATTGCTTTCTCTGAAGAAGAACAATTTCAATTTTAGGATTGCTAGTTAGTCTCAAAATAGCATCAATTGTCCTGAAAATGCTATGTACACAGAAGAAATAGGAAGTTTTATCACTCAAAATTAGTGGCTTCTGTTAAGATTTGTCAAAGCTATGCAAGACATCAGGGAGTCCTCAGAAAGCTGTTTTAACCAAATTGAGCTGAAATAATTTGTAACTTCAGTGCTTTGCTCTACATCCAGAAGCCATAAACTCAGTCTCATCTCTCAAGATAGGTTCCAGCACTGTGACAAGGCTTGATGCCACCAGCAACCTTGTGGAGTGGTACAGAGACGACAGAGCCAGGAGCAGGATGGGAGCCAGTGAGCACAATTCAAACCAAGTGAAATTCCAGTCAGACGTCGGGTATGATGGAACATTGGGACAGGTTCCCCAGGGAGGCTGTGCAGATTCAATCCTTGGAGAAAGCCTTGAGCAAATCTGCACAAAACTGCCTCTGCTGTGGAAGTCAGCTGCACCTGGTGGCCTCTAGCTATCCCCTTCAACCTAAATAGTCCATGGTTGTATTCACAGCATGTAATATAGGGGAAGAGAAATGAAGAGAAATAAACAACTTACCAGCCAGCTGAGCATTTTAAGGAAAATAAAAGTGCCCTCACCTGAAAAACATAAAGGAAAGCAGAACCTTAACTATTCATCAAAAACAGCAGGGCAATGAATTGTAGTAACTCCTGGTACACAAAGAACATACACAGTTCTGCATTCGTGACACTTCTAAAATTTCCTCCAATATACACAAACTGTAAAGCATAAGACACAACTATACTGAAATGCATATCAGGGTCTCTCCATATCTGCACCTCCTGTGGCTTACACCCACAGCTCAGAGAAAATAAGTTTGTCACCTGTAGGCTCTGTGACCTGGACGTTTTCATATGCATTTCCTTACTGTTTCAATTTCATCAGACATGTGCCAACATTTCTTGTAGACAATTCTACCTTCAGTCCCTGCAGCGGATCTGTCCACTAATGACCATAATGAAACATGCTTTGTGTGAGAGCCTGTTCATTTATTTTCATTCCCGTGAGTGCCTTCAGAGACCAGTGTTGCAATCACGACTACTTACTATTTAATTCCCAGCCAAATTTATGGCCAAATTGAAAAATGGATGCCGACTGCCTGATGCAGGATGCTTTTGTCTGAAGAATCCTCATGGAATCATTATACTTGCATTAATCTTTAATCTGCAATTAAACAATCAGTTCTATGTAAAAGATAGCTGCAAACAGATCTTCTGAATGTGTACTAGGCAATATATCTTAATGGGTGTATGCGTGCTGTCCAGGGTCTGCAATTAGGACAGCATCCATCACTGGGCCCCAGGTCAGCAAAAGGTTAGGGGAGAACCAAGCCTCCCCAGGGTGCTGAGCATCTGTCCATGCTACCTGCCCTGCTCTAAGGCCGTGCCTGCGGCACTAGCAGACACGGAGAGAAAAGCCAGGTATGGGAGAAAGACGAGATACAACAGATTGATGCATGGCCTCGCTGATAAATCTGTCTTGGCAGAAAATGCAACCTGCTTTGAATCTGTTTCTTTCCAATTAAGCTCCCTGCTTCCAGCTCGGGCAGATGCTTAATTGGAGACTAAGGCCGCCAGGCAAGCACCATCGCCATGATCATTAACAGGTAGTTTGAAGCCATTAAGGTGCTCCTGCTTGTCAATTCCCCTCTCATATACCACTGACATAAACAAATGCATTTTCTTCCTCACGGCAGCCAGCTCACCTCATAGGGAGATTTGCACGCGTGTGTGCTGCAAACACGCCTTTGGTTCCTGGGACTGTGAAGTTATTACATTAGTACTCAAGGCATGTGATTCAGCAGGGAATACCAAGTACCTTCGTGCCTGGTGTCAGTGTAATATTAGAATGGTACCAAATGGCTTCAACAATAGGTAAGCAGAAGGGCATCTGTTTCAGATTTTCCTAAAATTGTGTAATTAGATCTTGATAAGAGATCCGTCTGCTCACGTGCGGTTTAATCAAATGCTGTTGCCTAATCCAAATAAGGAACCAGTTTTTAGACCTCAGTGGACACCATTTCTGATACAAATGTGGGCATAACCTTAAGAAACTCTACATCTGCAGAGCATTCTGTATGAATAGATGACTGCACCAATACACCAGGTTTTAATTAAAAATATGCAGAAACAAAACTACAATGATACCCATGAATGCTGCCTTATTACAAGACATTTATCCTTTGCCAGTTTTAGTCTTAATAATTCACTCACTGGTTTAGTTAAAAAAAAATGCTACTGGATTCATGTCAAGCAGTGAGATAGTGAGATTCATTTTGTTTTATCTTTCAATAATATCCTTACAAGAATTCACAACTGTCCCATTTAATGATGTAAAGAATTCACTACCATGTACCATTTGCAGCTTACCAATCAGCCAATCTCAACAAATACACACTAATTAAGGTCAAGAAAGTAAAAGCCACTTATTGATTGCAAGGTTCTGAAGCACCAGAAAACTGATTAAATATATGTTGTTAAGGAGTTAATAAATGATCTAACTCTTATGCCATGCTCCATGTACACCCAGGGCTATGGTAGCTCAATGGCAATTCAATGCTATAGTCTTCCATTATTTCCAGTAGGCTAAAAGGACAAGCAATTAGATTGTTGTCTTCCCTTCAAACCACAGCATTAGCATACCCGCTTTTGCAAAAGGATAAATGATATCCATCAAGTGAGGACAGAACTACCACATATATTTTACAAATGGAAGACCCATTCCTTTAAAGAGAAGTCTCAGTGAGCTGCTACATAAACATAATAGAATTTTAAAGCTGCATAGTGATCACAGAAACTTCATAACTAAGATCGACCAGCAGGGAGAACAGTCCTACTTAAATATGCAAACTTTTTAACACATTCTATTCCTAAGGTAATATAGACCACCAACTGCAATGACAACTATAAAGTGATTAACCTAGGCCCCTCTTTTCTGACAAACTGACTCTTCAGCAACATGCCGCTCATGATAGGGTCATCATGCTGACACAGAAAACCCAGGGCCAGATGCCTGCAGCCAAGTTACAGATGTGAAGCAGACAAAGCTGTTTTCTGTAAGGGCACATAGATGCTAACATGTTTGCTCCCTGCCCTACATGGTGGGTAGGTGCTGCTGGGCAAGCTGAAAAAAGGGCCGACATAGCACCCTGCATTCACACACCGAGGGCAGAGCAATGGTCCCTGCCCAATGTGCTTGCTGCTCGGTCTGAATGCAGCCAGACGGGAGATCACAAGGTGTCCCGTGAGGCATGGGATGGAGTTGCCTGAGGCTTGGTTGCCATATCAGAAAAACTGATGCTCAGATTGAATAAAAATAATCATATAAATGAAGACATATATTTACTACTTCACAATTCCCTTTACACCTCCAAGTGATGCTATATTGCACTTTTCCTCATCACACTTCTATACTGCTTTACAGAATACCAAGTGAAGATACAGCTTTCACTAAAATTTAAAAAAAAAGTCAATTTTTTCCTTTGCTTCTAAAATACATGCAGTTGTAGAGACGGATCAAAGAATGGAGGGATATTTTGAAACTTTCCTACGAAGTAAAAATAATTGTCTTTTCTCCTCTTTCTCTCTTTCCTCATACATACATGAGCACAGCACACACACACACACTTATGATGTAAAATCATGTAAAAATAGGCCTAGACAGACTTCGGAAGACCACCTAATACACCCCCTGTCTCAAGGATTTACCTAAAAGGAGTTTATTATGTCCCTTCCAACTCAACATACTCTGTTATTGTGTGATTATGCCTACTAGCAACTCCCAGCCATCCTTTTTACTCTTGTTAGCGTGTTCTTGGACTGTGGTGGTGCCTCTTCCCCATCCTCAGGCCATCCTTGGACCTCTCAGAAGCTTCTGATAAGTCTTGGCCAAACTGAGTGGTGAAGCATCCCTGAACCACATCAGTCAAGCTGTGAGGCGCATCCTGATCTTACCACGAGCTCTTACGTGGTAAAGGTGGGAACAATCAGAAACGCCAGCTGCCTAACCAAGTTGGGAGACAAAGGATAACACAGGATAAGCAATTATCCTTTGTAGCTTCAGTAAACCATTTAGTTGAATCCTAATCTGAGTGGAATGGCACCACTGTGAATTGTAGCCTGAGCAGAATATTAACATCTTACAGCACTTTGGGAAAAAAGTCCGGTAGTTACCAACTTGGATTATGGCCAGAATGGAAACTTACTGACGACCCAATTCAATCATCTTGCGACTCTATAAACAGTGGTCCTAAATGAGCCAGCACCTTCCTCTGTGTGGGACACCTCTCAGAGCTTATGACCCCTCAAGCTAGAGATACTCAAAGCATTGTCACTGACAACAAGGCCTAGGCTAACACTGCTACGAACACACATCTCCACACTCCTCAAGGGGCAATCCTTGCCTATGGCAAAATGCAAAGGAATTTGATGTGAGTATTTCACTAAACCTGAGGGGAATTTTTGATAGATATCTTTATATACATAGTAATAGGTGTACACTTCGTTTTATCTGTGTGCTTGTGAATTGTTTATGGTATGGATGTTACTATCTCAAATCTATAGTTAAGTCACTGTTCTAATTGTAGCGAACCCTACTGAATTGCTTTGTAAAGATTAAAGTACTCAATGATTAAGTGCTGCTGAACCCTTTTGCACCCTTATCTGTGCATCCATATCCTTTTTCACTTTTACCCCTTTTGCATTTCCAGCTTCCACGTAAACTGTTCGAAATTGCTTCTAATTTGATCTTCCTTTGTATGCTTTAACCTGCGTAGTAAGTAATAGAGTGAACCTTGCCATCAAACTCCGTAGCATTTTCACAAACTCATCTTAAGCCTCACTTTTGCTAATACCTTTGATGGTGTTTCTTTAAGTGGTTAAAACACTCTTTAGCAACATGGACTCAAACCCAAACCTGCATTGTTGCAGTTTAGTCATATTACTTACTCCCTCACCCTTCACAGGCACAAAGAGATATTCCAATATATACCTTTCAAAAACAGACTTCCCCTGTCCCTAGGGACAACAAACCTCTTGAGCCTCACTTTCACATCATCCTTAGGTGTGACTGCAGCCCTTTAATTCTTAGTTGCTCGCATATTTATTCTTCTTTTCTCCTTCATCTGTTTTCTGCTTCACATAAATTATGAAGCTTTACACACTGGGTGATGCTGCATATCCTTAGCAATAATGGGCTTGCTCCAAGAGTACTTCACTATTTTGAAAATGCCAAATTTAAAGTGAAGCATGTGCTGCTTTGCATCTGTCAGTCACAGAGCAATCTCCCTCAAAGCCTATCAATAAGCACACAGTGACGTGTGGCCATCTAAACAACACTTTGTGCTTCCATATTCAGCTCAGCAGTCTACAAAATTTTAACCAGGGAGCTTCAAGGATAAAGAGAGAAGAGATTTTTTCCAATAAGGTTAAAATGTTTCAAGTGGCCCATTTTCATTTTCTGTACACTTATGAAAGACGACTAGGAGTCAATGTGAGAGACTAAGCTCTGTTGGAGGTGCACTGTATTCATAATGTATTAATAAGCAAGAATGCTTCAATTTTAGTTTGACACTGGCAATAGTTGAATAAACTACAAAAGGATATTCATAGGGGTGAGAATGAAAACTGAAAGTAGTGACAAGGGATTATCCTTCAGAAGTAGAGGACCTTGGAAAACTTTAACAATGATTTTTTGTTTGCAAAAATACTGCAAACCAGTTATTGCTCAACAAACGAAAAGCTGCCTATATGTATTTAGCATTTTAAGCTCTAGGAGAGTCCCAGTAAAGCCTGTGAGCAGGTTACAGTAATGGAAGGACAGAGATGACATGCTGTCCAAATCTCATGGCTTGATTATGTTGTTATAGTTATATCCACATATTGGAGACAGACCCATTGCACCTAGCCAGCTTATGAGGAGACTAAGCCTTGTCAGATGAGTTCATTCTACCTACTTATTAAAGCTTTCAATAAATACTTTCTCCTCTTTGAGGGCCAAATTCCTACTCTGAACACACTTTTAGAAATCATGCATAATTGTATTTATTTAATAGGGAATAAATCTCTACACACCAGAGGCTTTTAAAGAAAGAAGGCATACAACATGTCATAGCTCACAAGAATAAGGGCAATTGGAAGTCAGCCTCTTCAGATCTAGCCAACAACCTTTTGACACCATGGTGGATTGGAAAATTGGTATCTCAGCAAGGAAAATGTTTTGTCAATTAAGAAATTCCTTTTATTACTTTCAGAAAAAGAAACTGTTAAGTCTGGTTTTTAACCAAATGCTTCCTACTGATAAATGAGCTTTTTGCTGGACTATGTCAAAGACAAAAATTTTCTTAAAGGATTGGTATAATTCAGATTTTTCTGGTTGCTTCGTTATTATTTCCTTACTGTGCTCCCAGCTGGGTCTGGGAGACTCACTGAAACGAAAATATACGTAAGATGCACTTGCAAAAATCTGAAGACTTATGTCTGGCTGAAAACAAAACTCTGGCTTGAAGCACATCCTGCTTTCTTACAGAGGTTCTGATTTCCTTTACTAGGAACTAAAATTCTACAGCAATTACTTTTTAAAAATATTTCTGTAGACTGATGAAGTGCCTACCAAATTTTGAAACTGATTTACCCTGGACATTACTTGATTATTCAAAACATAATGTACATTGTCTATGATCAAAAAACCCCAACCCAAAGCAACGAAAAAAACAAACCCACGTTCCCTTGCTCTTCTGAACCTTTATTTTGCAACTGCAAGCAAAGTGGAAAAAATTATTAAATAATTTCTACAGCAGCAGTAACAAAACATGATCATACAGCAGTAAAACCCAATTCAGAAAATTATTACGTTGATCCTCAAATCTGCGAAGAATTGGTGCTTACTGTAGGTTGCCCACAGTTTGATGGGGCCTTTGCTAATGCAAACCTTGACCATTTCATCAGGCTGTGCAAAAACGTTCATGTCTTACATATGCTGGGATTTGTCTGCAATCACTGGCTTTCTTAGGAATCATGAAACCCACAAAATTCTTAGGTCTATGGCTCTTAATGCTTTATAGCTCTCTTCAGGCGTTGTTCTCGTCTCCCAGTTTCTACTTGTAATTACTCAGAAGCATTCCAGTAAGGAAATACCTCAAACAAAATAAGAATTACATATTGTGCTTTGCTAATATTTACCACCTTTCCACCTTCTAACATAACAGACATTTTTTGTACTGCCACCAGCCATTAACAGCTAGGGGAAATACAGAGCATATAAACGTATATGAACCACAGACACATAAAAAGTGCCATACGCATTAGTTCAGGACACTTAATGTCCAAGGAAAATGACCAGGGAAATAAACACAAAGAAAGAAAAAGAACACTAATGAAGGCAAAGGTTATTTATTAATTCAAAGGTGTTCTTGGCTTCCATATCTGAGGATCAAGAGACACTGTAAATGGAACTAACATTCAGACACATTCTGTAAGTCTTGTATGTTCTATGTTTTTTCCATTGCAAAAGTAGATACAGATCAGGGATCTGAAGCTGCATCATAATTTGAGTGGAAGGTGAAGCTGCATTTGTCTCTGGGTCATGGATTTTTATACTCTGCTTGAGCTAGGTAAAAGAATGAAATATGCTTTACCTGTATGATTTCTCTCAGACAAGGTTTTGTTTGTTTTTTTTTCCTGGGGAATGAGGCATGAAAAACAAAACATAGTATGATATGAATCCATTTATATTTCACTGGAAAATATTGTGAATGAAAGTGAAAACAAAACAAAAAACTGACACAAGGAAATCTCTGACTGATGCTAGCATTTTATACTGATTCTTCAAGAATGTCACGATGTGTAGATGCTGCACCTACAGGTATTACCTACGCATAGAAGCCATTGATCACCACGTCTTTCACTTGGCATTTCAAATAAGTCCCAAAATTTAAATAGGAAGGCATGACATATACCATGATGTTGGTTCTGTCTAGTATTTTTCCTTTACTTGTATACACCCTCCAAAACTCAAGGAAGCCTATATTAGCAATCTTGTCATAACACCCCTAAAAAAAACACCAGTGAGGGATGGGCAGCTCACTATTCTTCAGGTTTCCTTTTTTTCTGCAAAATCTGACACTTCCTAACAACCTCTCCACCCATATAATCTACTGTCACCCTTAGATGTCATTGAAACGATATTAATATTTCTAGCTGAGTATGACACTCAGCCATCAGGAGCAAAGCTATTTGGCACTGTAATGCAAATGACTGCATTCACCAAATGAGCTTTGTTAGTTATTCATTGTGTTCCTTATCATTCCTTCCCCAAACCCCAGTGCCTCTGCAGTGTGCACAGAGGTGTGTCCGTGGCAGCATCCCTGCTGTAAAACCCACCCTTATCAGCCAGAGCAGGGTGCCACAGGAGTGACCTGCCAAGTCACTGTGTCCCCTCTCCTCTCCCTCACCCTTTTGTGCCCAGTGTTACTCTTTGTCCTCATCCAAGGGATCTGTCTCTCCTTGTTTAGCTCACTGTGCCAGACCCACTCTCGCAGCTGAAAGACTGATTTGCAATGAAAGGGACTCTAGAGACATCAGTAATCCCCTCCTTCTACTCCATCTCCTCATTTTCCTCTGAAATCAACTGCACCAACTAACTTTCTGCAGGGTTGAGCGTTTAAAAACAACTACAGCTACAAAACAGCCCAAGCCCCCATGTTTATCACAGCAGCCCAGGAGGCCTGCATGGACAGAAAGTGGTATTGACAGGTTTGGAAAGGGACAGACACTGACTCTGATGCAGGCAGGCACTTGGGGCTTTTTTTTTTTTCATTAAATCTTTCACTGCTTAACAGGGTTCAACATATCATTCTGTACCTCTGGAGAAAAGCTTTTCGGGGCTGGAGCCAGAGATTAATCCCTATGTAATTTCTAGTGCTGCTGGCAGTACTAACTGCCAAGGGATTTTGGGGAAAGATAATGGCATTGTTAACTTGTAACCTAGGTGTAAAAGTGTTCTTAATAAAATTGGGATGGTTGAGGCTGCATCAATAACCACAACACACCAATTTTATTGGATGTAACAGATGCAATCTGTTTGATGTGATATAGGAGGCTTATCCCAATATGGTATTTTACAGAGGTTGGGGAGCAACTCAAAAAATTGTCTACTGCAGTGGTGAAGGATTCAGCATAATCCAGCCAGATTAACCTCCCCCAAAAAAGTAAAGATGCAAGAAGAATTTCAGTGTAAAATGTAATTAAACAGGGTCTAAAAACTGTATATAATTAAACCAGTTTGGAATGATTCTACAGATATTCCATAATTAATGTTTGTATAAGAACAGATTTTCTGTTTTGCAAGAATCAGCAGATAATCAGCAGTTGATTGTTAACCCAAAAAGATGCTGATCCAAGCATAATTATTTTTACACCTACTTACCCTTCCATGAAAACATAAGCAAGAGACATTTTCTCTGGCTGAAGAACTGCTGTAACAATACAAGGCATAATAAGATGTTCCCCAACAACTCCAATTCCGTTTTGCTGTTTATCTTCAGCAGAATTGTTATTCTTTATTTTGGAGCTGGCGGGAGAGGGAAAAGCACTCATTTCATGTTCTTGGCACTATGTGTTAACTTGAGCAAAACCTTCCTGTATTTTTTTCCTAGTAATTCCTTGTTGCAGATCAAAATTAGTCTGTTAGACAGATGGATGCTTTCATACTACGATTAGGGTTATAGGCCTAGAGTAGTACTATTACATACTTGTGCAATGTACCTGTAGATGCTTTATGAACTAAGTGCAAGGTTCCTGTAAATCTTTTATCTTGAAAAAAAGAAGAGTAAGAAAAGATTTGTAGAAGTTAAAGGCTAAAAGAGAAAGAGAATGCTAGGAATTCATCACTACAACAAAGAAAATAGGAGCTATTTAATACCCTGAGATAGACTGTTTTCACTGGAAACTCTTATGTTTGTCATCTGTTCTCTGAAATTTTTATAAGACCTCTAACCTTCTTGGATTTTCATTTTTTTTGCACTAATGGAGCAAGATTCTTAATCAATGGTAATTAAAATTATTAAACTGTTGATGGTTTATCCTGACTTCTGTTAAACATACCTATGAATTTTCTATGCCCAAGTGACCAAAAAGGCCAATGGCATCCTGGTCTGTATCAGAAAAAACAGTGCAGCCAGGAGGACCAGTGCAATGACTGACCCTCTGTACTCTGCACTGGTGAGACCACACTTTGAATCCTGTGTTGTATTGGGCCCCTCACTACAAGAAAAACATAGAAGTACTTGAGTGTGTCCAGAGAAAGGCAATGAAGCTGGTGAAGGGTCTGGAGCACAAGTGTTATGTGGACAGATTGAGGAAGCCCAGGTTGCTTAGCCTGGAGAAAAAAAGGCTGAGAGGGGACCTCTCACTCTCTACAACTGCCTGACAGGAGGTTGTAGTGAGGTGGAGGTCTGTCTCTTTATCCAAGTAGTAAGTGATTGTTGTACCAGGGGATGTTCAGATTGGATATTATGAAAATTTATTCACAGAAAAGATTACTGGTCATTGGAATATGTTGCCCAGGAAGGTGGTGGAGTCAGCATCCTGAAGGTATTTAAAAGAAGAGTAGATGTAGCACTCAGAGACGTGGTTTAGTGGTGGACATTTAAAAGTTTCTTACCTTTCCCTCTCATATTTTTCCAATCATGTAAAATTCACCACTGTGTAAAACATTGTCCAAAGCTTAGATGGTTTTTCATGCTCTTTCTCTAGGACTTACAGACTACTATCAGAATAAAAGTGCCAAATGCCTGCTGGCACTATCACTATCTAGCTACCAGGAGCTAGAGATGTAACAATGCTTCAGCCCTACAAGTGGTTGTGGTGTGATAGGACTAGCACAGCATTTTGGGAAAGATTGCTCAGGTGTATCCCAATGATATCACTATCCACTTGAATTTTGTTGGCTTCATCTAACAGGATTTGAGACTAACAGATCTGTATAACACTAAGAAAATTGCTGAAACTGACTGAAATTCAATTGTGCCAAATATCTTACTCTGGATAAGGGCCTTTGAAAATCCTGGGGGAAAAAACCCTGAAAGCAGAAAAAGCAATAATAGAGAGGTACAGAACCACACAGATTCCTCTAACCAAAGCCAATAACATAATTTGTATAAAAAAGATTGAGTAGAATAAAGCACTTATCAACCTGTACAATATTCATCATGTTTGTACCAGCTCTGGTGACTTATTTAACAGAGTATTCCATACAAAAGATCACCATTGGAGAAATATCAAAAAAGAGGAAATGTTGTTTATATCCTTGGTATTCTGAGTTAGTGAAAGACAGAGAAAACAACCTAGCTGCACATTTCTTACACTTAAAAAGAGATGTAAATGTATCTTAGTGCAGAAAAGTCTAAAGGTGTACTTACAGAAATGGGAAGCAAAAAGCTGAAGCAGTAGATACTCTCTTAGCAGAGGGAAAAGCCTTTCAATTGGCCACAAATTCCATAGCACAGAAGATTAAATTTTAGTAGAAAATTATCAAATCAGCAGAAAATAAAATTGATTGTTCCCATGCATACTGCAAAAGCAATATTTTACTGAAAAGACTGAATACCTCAAATACAACACAAAAGCTTGCCATCATGACAGATAGTTCTATTAGAAAAGGTACTGAGTGCATAATTAACCACTACTAATACCTATCTGAATATCCGAAAAGAAGAAAAATTTATTCAAGTGGAATATAAACTATTCATTGAAGCTGAAAAAAAAAAAATTGCTGCATAGAAAAACATGTACTAGTTGGGCTATGTTTATGATCCTCTGGCAGAAATGTATAAATAGGAAAAATTTACCACTCATTCACTAGGGGCGAATGAAACAGAACTAAGATCACATGCACACCATCACTCAAGTGCACAACATTTGCAACTTCTCAATTTTATATGGAACTGCTGTTCAAGTCGCATATTCTGTAACAAAGGTCATATTTTTTGTTTCAGTCTAAACAGCAAACTGTAATTGGCTCAGAAGTTTCATTTTTCTTAAGCTAATGTTAATTTAATGAGCATTTTCTTAACATTTCTGGATATAGGTGATGGACGACTTTACTTTCTCAGTTTCCCAGTATCGATCTGTTACATAAAAAGTAGTATTTAATTGAAGTTTCCTGTTCTGTAAAATGATTTATGCTCTTGGATAAACAACCATAGATCAAAGCTCTGGGATTTTTTTAGAGCAGTTTCGAAAACTGAGAAAAATCTAATCCTGCTATGTACATACTATCTAAGCTACTGCAAATTTAGCTGCAAATGTGGAAACAGTCCACATCCACAGTACAGCAACATTACAGTTCATTACTGTATGTAATTTTTAAAAAATGCTTCATAGACCTAAAACATTTGTAAAGAAAAATCAGAAGTTTACATTGCATAGACAGGTTCAGGTAAGGTCCAATTTCTCAAACAACGGCAAGTTTCCAATTCCTGAATGTCTATGTAGGGTAACACAAGCTGCCTTACTTTGCAGCCAGCTGAGGCATATGGACAATATTCCTGAATATACTCTCAGCTCTAAAAGTTGTAACATTTGCCACTTGCAACTATAAACACACTTATGAATTTTTATCATCATCTTATTTTGATCTGTGTCACGTAGTATTTTCTACAAGCTGTTTGTGAATGAAATACAAATTGGCAAGGTTTGAAGTATTTCCCTTGAATTTAATTTCTCAGAAGTCCTATCAAAAATGCCACCCTTCAATTTTAGTCAGGTGATTATCCCTAATACATTATTTTCTTCCTAATTTATTTACACAGCCTATAATTCACTTAACAAAGATCTTAGTGTCTGAGGTCCTCCATGAATGCTAATTAGATTAAAAACTAGGGGCCTGTTCCTAAGAACAGGAAACAAATAGTACCTTGTGCTTCCAGCAACATGCTAGGAAAATACTCTCTGGAGAAAAGTTCTGCCTCTGTTCTCCAAATGGGCCCAACATACTGCCAATCTATATGAAGCATGATGTTTTTCCTGCTCTAAATATAAATCTCCACTACACTTAGGGTATAAAAGTGTCCCTACTGAAACATTTAATTCTGCGTGTTGTTTTCCACAAGTACAAGGGTAGCTGAAAGAACAATGGGAAAAATATCTTTAACTTCACTTTTCTTTACATTACATACCTGGAGAGAATGACCAATGCAGCCTTACTCTACAAATGTAATCACGAGTCTAGTTTGCTTACGGATCATCCTTTGATCTCATAAGAAAAAAAGAGAGCACTCTGTCATTACTGCAGCCAGGGTGATCTTGTCTTCCTTTGGCATGGGCTGAACAAAACCCATGCCAGTATGGGGAGGCAAGGCAAACTTCCCTGGTGCAACACTGTATTTGCTTCTTTAATTGCAGCGTCAAAGATGCAGTTGTCCACCAGGAAAAAACTAACAGCCTGCCACTGGAACAATATTGACTGTACTTTAACTGAGGACAGTAAAGTTTTACTCCACACGGTTGTATATATTACTAATGCCAGTGTAATTTGTATTATTTAAACAACTATATATGTGCTGTGGAGTATAAAGCAAGCTAGTCAATCAGAACTCAATACTTACTAATATTTAATACACCCATACCATACACACAAATCTCACACTAGAGGAAGAAAAATAGGAACCATAAAAAACTTTTTGGTTGAAAAGCCTTGAGGAGACATTTCACAACACTTTATACACTTGGCACATTTCATTGTGGATGAATCTGCAAATAAATCTGATAGAATGGCTCCAATCTTTCATTCTTTCCCTTTTTTTAGTGTTGCTGAGGTACAAGCAGCAACACCTATGATACCGTAATTTTGTTTCACCAATGAACAAAGTGATATGGTAGTCAGAGAATCAAATTAGAAGGAAGAGACAGGAGTAAATATTCTGTCAGTGTTGTTCAGTGTTCCTGCACAATAAAAGGAAATCCAATTTTCTCATCCTTCCTCTCCCATTCAGATTTTTCTCACTACAACAAAAAGCTAAGCAACTCTCAGTGTCTTCATTCTGAATCAAAAAAGTGGAAACAGCAGCTTTTCTGAAAATCTGTTACTAAAGGCTTAGAGTAGCTTCCAACTAAAATCTCCTGAGGTATGGGGCTGGTGGGAAGCTGAGACCTAATCCTTCTCAAGTCATACTAGAAATTAACAGCACTATTATTTGAATGATGAGCTTTCTGCACGGTGTAAAGAACTGATGTTCTTTGGCAACAGAATTTATTCATTGGGACCTAGTCCCAGCAGCTACTGTAGTCATTGCAATACAAAAGGATAAGCCAAAATTTCTGTCCCACTTTCCTCTTTTTTATATCACACTGAAGACATATGTATGAGAAAGAATTACCATTACAGGGGTGCAAATTTCAAAGCATCGTCTATCTGCTACTTTCATCCTAAATAAGACACAGGGTGCATTCTTCCACCAATCCCTTTTCCACAAATTATTTTAGCACACAGTAAAAGAATGGCAATATACTACTGACATAAAGTTTATGCCCCCAGTTACGCTGGGATTACTTGCTCAAGTGCTTCTATTGCTAAGGATGAGACTGTGCTTGAATAGTCCAGAGCTGTCCTGCTAAGGTCAGACTACTAAGTAGGATCTGACTAAAGGTTTATTGTATTTTTGCTTAATTTCCCCTCATTTCAGGAGTTAATTATCTGTAAGAATGCTATTTTAAAATAATGAATCCACTCACAGATGGAGGTCAAGTAAGCAACTAAAGAGAGGAAACCTCACAGAGAAATTACTAAATTGAGGTTCTTAAAGTCTAGTTTGCCTATTTTATGTCAACATAAAAATATTATCTAATTTATAATACACCATCTCCAGATTGAGAAAAATATTGGACAAAGCAACAAGCCTTGAAGACTACCAGCAATCTCTAACAATTCAAAATTATGGTATAAGAAAAAGTCTTTCAAGACTCAGAGCTCTCTGAAGTACTTCCCAGCCCCCAAGCCAAACTTTATGAACTTCAGACAGAACACCAACTAAGCCTGAATTACCGAGACAAAGCATCAACATCAAGTCAAAGTCTGAGAAATCCAAATACCCTCCACAGAGTTTAACACATCCAGAACATATTTGAAATTTGCATGGAAAAAACCCTGTAATGTATCTGAATACCACTAGGGAATTGAAGACCTGTATCCAGCACTTGCTGAAATCTCTGCAAGAACATTAGGGAGCCGAAAGGGTTCACTATATTGCATTTTTGTGGCATGCAAGTGCCCATGGTCACAGTTCAAATTTGAAAAAAAGGAATGACAGCCTCATTACTATGCAGAAACAGGAAAGAACAGTTTTCTGCTATGTTGAAAAGGCTGTCATAGATTTATAAATCATCAGACACGCTGATCACTCAGGAGTTTTTCCTTTAGAATTTCCTCTGTGTGTCTTCAGTTGTCAGCAAATATGACATCTATCCTCTCCAGTCAGCTAGCTAATGGTCCTTGTCTAACTCTGAAACATTGGACCAGCACTTTGTGAAGCCATCTGTATCCATGAAATAAAGATAATGCCAACACTACAAAATCTCTTGTATTTCTACTCTGCCCTTAACTGCCCTGAATAGCTTAAGGTAAGCAAGCACTTATCACCAAGCAGAACCTTGTGACATCCCACAAATGTGCTCTCCAAGAATACAGGATATGTGGCCAAGCAAAGCCCTGTGGGTACTTCCTCAGAGGAAAGGCCTGGGCTTGTCAAACGTGCCTCCATCCTTCCCTGGGAGGGTGATTTAGGCATGCTAGCAATATCTCACAGGCAAGATTACCAGAGGCAGTTGATGAATCTAAAAGCTTCTGTATGTCAACTTACTGTCACAAAACGAAAGGAGAAAATACCAATGCAAACTTACTACAATCAATATATTGAATAAAACTAAAAAAATAACCAACAAAAACAAAAAATGTATCTAATGCTAATATTGAAATTATGTAATATAGTTGAAATCAGAAATAACTGTTCAATTTACTTTAGACAGCAGTAGAGTCTCATTTGCTCTTTCAAAGGCATAATCAGTTGAAGGGCACATTTTTCTTTTCTTTGTTCTTTCCCATCAATTTTAATGGGTGCAGAACATCAGTCACATGAAATGTAATGGGACAAGAAGATGGATGAGTACATTTGAAGCCACTAGTCACAGGACAGAAAACATCTCGACAAAGTGACACTGGCAGCATAGTGTTCAACAATAGAGCCTGGACAATATTTAGTAAGTGAAGCTACAGAGCTACATGATTTGGTATTCTCACTGGGTAAAATCCTTCCCCTGTCACTATTCATCATGTTCCTACAGGTCAGACTTCCAAAGACATTCTCCTACTGAACATGACCAAACGACATTTTTAAATCCAGGAAATACGTAGATCTAGGGGCAAATAGGTCATTTGGAGATAAATAGAAAAGACTTCCTATATTTAGAACTTAAAGCTACTTCATCAAGGTTTTAAATGGCTTATGAGGATTTACATCTGAGATATCAAATGTATTATGGTTATAGAAGTAAAGATATTTGATATCTATGTTGAACATACTGATATCAACAGGATCCCATGGCTGATGAACAAGTTCCAAAAATCCCCTATTTTTACTAGTACCTAGAGAAAGCAATACCAAAAAATTAATATTTAGGAATTGCTTCACACTGGAAAGCTTCTAACTTGCACAATACAATAAAATATATGAATTAAAAGCAACATGCCTCATTAAGTATCTGAAAAGTGTTTCTGGGGATGCTTCAATGAAAATTCCTATAAAAATTGATGTTTAGTGTACAGTGAAAAAAACCCCAGTCATCCAACAAACCAAATCAAACCCTTTCCGGACCTTGAGGAAGCGTTGGAAATGCAGGCAGATCTACACACTACTGCAATGAACCACTTGTGTTACAACTTTAGCAGCAAATGCTAAGCGGATCAATCTAGCACTTTACAATACTTATTGTGATAAGCATCATCATCATTATTAGACAATACTAATTCGGTTTCTTCATTAGCCATTTACTGAGATCTCTACAGTTAATCTTTAAAGTTCTAAATAATACAGAACTTTAGACAAGAATGGGAAAAGAGAAACTAGAAATTCCTCAAATATATCCACAAGAGGAGGAACTAGAGCCAAATCTCCAAGCCCTGCTGCTGCACTAAGTAGGCCCTACACCTCAGTATACTCCAATCATCCATCCAATGGTGTTCAATATCCACAAAGCAAAAGGATGCTTTTGGCACATTCTCTTAAACTGGGCAACATTTCTCTTTGGTATCACAACGTTCACTGTCAAGGTGAAGGTGTATTCTTTTTCTATCAAGTACCTTATATCAAGTACCTTATTGGAAGCTGCTTACATAAACCCTTCTTGCTACTTTCTCTCCTACAAGATATGAGACTGCTTTCTAACAAAACCTCTACATGCTGGTAAAGATGATAGAACATAGAGAGGAGTTTCCCACAGTAAGTCACATATCTCAGAATGGAAAATCCAGAGAGGATGGAAATTTCATGTTAGAAGTTTTGAGATTTCACAAACAGTACACCTAACTCTGGAAAGAGCAAAACACTTTAAAATAAAGGAACACCTGACTCATTTTTGGCTTCCAAATTTCATACTATATGAAATAACACACTATTTTATAAAATATCGAATCTATGATGTTTCAAAATTAATCAACCTAATTTCCCTTTTTTTTCCCCTGTAAGATCACATTTTGATGAATTTTTAAATTTTTTGATGAAGGACTTTTATTTTTGATGGCATTGTATTTCTCAGAAATTAACAATGTAGATACCACACACACTTTCTAGAATTCCCCATTTATAAACTTTTGTGTCTCTCTTTCCTGATTGTATAAGTAGACTACTTGGAAAACCAGTGACAGAACCAAGAAACCAGCGACGGAGTGAGAGGACACAGTCTTAAGCTGCAGCAGGGGAAGTTTAGGCTAGACATTAGGAAAAATTCTTCACAGAAGCAGTGATTGGCCATTGGAATAGGCTGGCCAGGAACTTCCCTGGAACTGTTTAAAAAAAGACTGGATGTGACACTTAGTGCCCTGGTTTAGTTAATGAGGTTGTATCAGATGATAGGCTGGACTTGATGATCTCCACGGTCTTTTCCAACCTAGTTAATTCTGTGATTCTGTAAAAAAACATGTTGCAATGGAAGATGTCACCCCCACTTTTAGCAACCTTGACCTACGAGAAAGCAGTTCAAATGCTGAACTTTAACTAATAATCAACCATTTCTTCCATCTTTTCTTGCCATTAAAATTTGTTTTGAGCTGGCAGTTCCTATGACCATGGCTATCCTGAAGAATCTGAATATTTCACATTCTAGCCATAGGGAAGTTGAAGGCCTGAATAATGATTATTCCCTGAGCAGCTTTCCCTGAAAATTTATCACTCTAATATGCAAAAAAGCACATTGCAAATACAATCAAACATATGAAATAGGTCAGTCTGTTGTTTCATTTTATTACAGGTAACCAAAAATAATACTTTTCTCTGATTATTTCAATTGTTCAAATCCTCACAAGAATTTAGCCAAGTTCACTCAATTCCATGCTCCCCTTTGTCCTCAAGACAGGGGTTCTGGCATGGAAGTTTATTATTTTTCTGATATCACAGGGCATCTGAACACATGATAAATTTCTGGCTCTTTCCCAGGAGCTTCACCATTTTGATGCACATGAACACAGAAGCTGCTCTGACATTTGCAAGTAGAATGGTCCCTGAAGGCATGTCTGCTTCTCCTTGCCAGAAATAGCCTGGGGCCTGAAGTGTGCCATGATATGATCATACAGACATGGATGGTTCCTGTTGGCACTGATGTGTCTGGACAAGCCCTGAAAGTCCAGAGCCAAACCATTTCCTCCTCCTTAGGGCCATGCGCTGCTGCCAAACCCGCATGGCTGGGTCTCAGCCTCACCTCTCAAGCAATGCTAACTACATGAGTGTGGTGGTTTGGACAACCACCCGAGAACAAGAACCCCAAATAAGTCATTCTCCTTTTATTTTTTCTCCCCTCCTGCTCCCTCCAGTAAGGGGAAATATGGAGAAATGTAAGCAAAAATAACAATTTACTAGAAGGAATAGCTGTAACTACAATGATAAAAAGGAAAACTGTTTCAACCAGCAAAGGCAAAAAGTCCTCCCACCCTTAGGACAGATAAAATGGCTCCTGTCCCATGCCCAACAGGCCATATGGTCTCTGTTTCCCCATCTTTCTGCATTACCCACCAAATTCACCCAGGTCCTTGAGCAAAAACAGTCCCATGGATGGGTTTGCCTTGGCTAGAGGCAAGATGAATCCAAACTGTCTTTCCTAACATACTTGTCATATGCGTTGCAGTAACTTTATCCCCGTCTACAGTTCTGACTGGACAGGGCCATCTTGATTGATGGAGCCTCGGATGCTAACTAACCAGGCGGCCTTCACTAAATATAGATCCCAATATTTGAAGGCCTTACTGCCCATTGCCTTCAATCTGGTTTTTAACAGTCTATTGTACTGCTCAACTTTCCTAGAGGCTGGTGCACAACATGGAATATGATATGAATGGCAGCCCTTCTGTTTCTGCCTGCAGTGCTTTTTGGCTGAAAACCAGCTGTGATGTGGTGGTATTGAATATTCAACACTAAAGCTCCATTCCCCTGCTTTATAACCATAACACCTAGACATGCAGAAGGATACCAAACCAGAATTAAGACTCTTTCGAAACATTATCTTTCAAGTTCATCCCAATTCCTTTCAAATTTCATAAACCATAAATTAAACCTGATTGATATTCTCAAGCTGTTCTTCTCTCTGATCATAGATGAGACTACTTCTAATGAAAAATGTTTTTTGCAATACAGGATTCCAGTAGCTAGGAAAACAAAAAAAAGAACAAACCCATCAACAACAAGCCCCTTAAACATATGAAATAAATCAGAAAAAAATTCTCCAGCTAGGTGGAGAATCCCAAAACTAAGTTGTATCTAGACAAATTTAAGACAATTGTAGACTTTTGCAGTTTGAGTCTTCTTGCATGCATCTCTTCAATACATATGAAGCACAGGAATTCTACAGGTAACGTGATAGTCTGGAAGGCTACTTTTTCCACCATGGTTATGTAGTTGTTGCAGAACACCACGTCAAAACTTCTAGTCAATAAGCACTACCGTAAAAAATCAGACAACGAAACAAAGGAAAATGAATGTTTGTTTTGCTTCACTTTGCTGATTACCAGGGTTTCATTTTGTCAATTGAACATAGAGACAAGCAAACAAAACCCTCAACATTCTTCCTGGAGAAATAAAGAATGTATGAATTTTTTTTCTATCTGAGAAAAGGATATTTAGAATTTCCTAACTTCCTCAAACTGAAACAATAAAAATCCACAAGAGTGAGGGCCATGAAATTCTACATCATCCTGTGCAGAAACAGCCAAATAGCCACCCTGTCTTCTGCCTGTCCACACCAGTATTTTAAACTAAAATACAAACAACAACAACAGATGGGAGTTTGCAGTGCATTATATGAAGATCCTGCAATTCCATTTCTAGTTTCTCTCCATGGCATAAAAATATTTGTAAAAGTATCTTCCTGATCCACTGTTTGTCATAAAAATATTATAGATAACCATTGAACAGTTACTGATTTAATATCTCCTGTTAACAGACTGATTCTTGTTACAGTTTTTGAGCAAAGTAAAACAAATGACAAGCTTATTACACACAAAATAGAAAGGTAACTATATTCACTGCAACCACAAAGTAAGTGTATCAAGGATAATCAGCATCAAAATTTTTAAATTCTTTCATGTCTTGATATTTTGAGGTGATGTTTGCAAGCCAGGAAATCCTCTTGCACTTGAAAAAAACTGCTTTGCATGAACCTAAAAGATGAGAAAAGCCTTTATGGTTGAAATTAGCCAGTGGGTTCAAAGTTACATGGTTGACAGAAAAGCAAATAGAAAAAGCTCATGCCATTTAAAGTAACAGGTCAAACATACTCTGAAGCTAAACAGTCTTAAAGCCAAAGATTCAATAATTTTTCAACATTTTTTTAAAATTATTTTTATGAGACCTCACCAAATCCCTGGCAGTGGGAGGACTCCTGGTTATCACAAAGCCCTGCTCTTAGATCCTGAGAGAAAGCTTATGAAACAATCTACTGTCAATTAACTCCAAACATATACATGGCTGTGTTTGGCTGACATTTCAATGCCCTTCTCCTTCAATGAACCACACAACAAAAATACTGAACCTCTAAAATAGGCTTCCTTGACAGAATGCTCAAGGTAGCAACACTGGCTTCATCACATCACTAATGTATAGAACTCACATAAAAATACTTTGCCCTAGGCCTAAGGATTATATCCATACCAAATCACATCAGGAAGCAAGCCTCAAGAAAGGATAGCTCTGTAAAAAATGTATAAAATCTGATCATTAGAAGAATCCTTAATCCCCGTTTTTAAATTCAAGATGCAAGGAATGGCAAAATGACAGAAACAATCATGCAATTCAGTACCTGAACCATATTTTTTTATTTATTTTCATGGCATTGCAAATAGAATCATAGAATCCTAGAATATCCCTGCAGATTACAGATATATCAGTGTGGCTTTTCATAGCTGTTTCTGTTGTACCCATCCCCTGAATTCTTATCTCACATACTACTGTCTGCTTCCTTATCTCAGGATGATTCTTTATTTATATTTCCTCTTGAGGTATGCACAGGAACTATATGCCTTTTAAAAGACAGTACATAAGGACTGAAAACTAAAGCCTGGCCCCAGTGGTGTCAGCGGTAACACTTTGTAGTTTCTTGTATTTTACCAGAAAAAAGTATGCCTTTTTTCAAAGACAGTTGGCATGAGATCCAAAATAATACTTAGGTTCTTGGCATATAAGTGAGGTATCATGTCAAAATCCTGCTAACAAGTATAGGTTTTTAGAAAAATCAGATGACAACTTTTTTGCATATGTAGTTGCATGCATAGATGTCCTCTTTACAGCCACCATCCAACCAAGCAGACAGAGCTGGCTCTCTTAAGCAGCCTATATGTTACCAGATCCAAATCCCAATCCTCCGTGACTCATCAGGGAGCCTTCATACCCAAACAGAGCTCTCTGTAAGAGCCTAAATCCAGGCAAGACACAGCCTTAAAGACCATGTCTAAAGCAACTGGCATGTGGTGACTCAAAAAGCAGGGCTCTGGGGACAGCTACTGCTGGGCAGCCAGGGTTCTCTAGGCCCATGGAGCAGTATCCAGTGTGGGACAATGAGCTCCTCCACCAGCAACAAAAGCTCAGTTGTTAGCAATGTCATGATACTGGTGTGTCTTTCTGACCACAGCCTGTAGAAACATTATGGCAATAGGATTAGTCATTTCTATAATTTAATTTCTATGATTTAATGCTGCTTAATTATTGTCGTAAAGTAAATAATCAAGGAAACAGAAGAAAGCTGTGCCTGCTTGCTACAAAGATCTCTTATCTGTAGGAGAAATCAACTTTTTGAACTTGTTTTTCAGTCTTTTCAGTTCAGCAGAGATTCTTTAAGGAAATTCCAAGAAAGTTTCTAGGACATGACTAGAAATGTATATCAAGCTTTGCTTGATTACATTTTACCATAAATACATTGCTCTACTAATATGAGAAAATGCAGCTTTGACGGGGATTACATAAAGGAAATCTCTAAAATTGTTCCCTTAAACCCAAACAGTACTCTACAAATTAGTTGACTGCTTCAACACCTCAAAATTTACTTTTGAACCTTTCAAACAGATAAATGATTATGCAGAAGAGCATCTTAGGGAAAAAAAAAAAGAATCGGAGAGTAATCAATTGTTTTGTCTAAAAGATTTTAAAAGAATCAAGAAGATAGGAAATGTAGTAAGATAAAGCAGATCTACTTTTGCTACTGATTTAATTGAGCTTAGATAATTCTATTAATTTTCATACAATTAAATTTAAAAAAAATTCCTTTTATACTCTCCAGAAGTAAAAGTATGCTACTACAGAAAGTCTAATAAAAAGATATAAACCAAAAATATATTTGTGCTGATGCAACACAAGATCATGCTTTCCCATTGCTGGTGAAATTCATAAGGAGTATTTGGAGGTAGCATTGCTATACAGTAAACAAAGGTGACACAAAAGCTGTGGCAGGTATCTATAGAAAAGAATGAGGGCTAATGACAACCACCATGTCATGTAAATTCCTCACATGGCATAAGTACCAAAAAAGACTATTAGTAGCTAAAGGTTGGTTCAGGAGAAAAATCACATAATCTAGTCTATTTAATTAATCTTCTGAACAAATTCAAACTTCAGCAAGACTAGAGAAAGCAGGTTCCAGTGCCAAAGATCGCTGCTTGGCCCTCAGTCTTCTTTCCTTATTCCAATACCAGCTGTAAGCAGTACCTCCCGAAACATACAGAAGTGCCTCTGCTGTTTCAGTGGGCAGGCTTGATGTCTATCTTGTGAGCAGCTTTGAATTTGAAGAGATGTACCACTAAAACTTTGTACTTCAAGTAGCCCAAGGGATAAAAAAATGAACATTAAATCAGAACTCTAAACTGGTGAAAATTTGAGCTTTATGGTAATTATGGAAACCAACATGAGAAGCAAACTGCATAATGAGTCTTCAGAGGATTTTAAAATGCTGTGAGAAGGCTCTACTATCATCTCAGGTAAAATATAAAATATATATGAGCAACCCTCCAGTTTTAATCCCAGCTCCACCAATGACTTTGTGAGCCATCCCAGATAGCCTCTGTTTTCCTTTCCATCTTTTCTCCTTTCTCTGCTTCAATTCTAAGCTTGCCTAAGCTAGATCTGCTTCTTAAGATGTAACTCACTCTTTGTTTGACCTTCAAACGCAATGTTCTCTCTCCCCACTTTTTCTTCATGTTAACTGCACAATTTGAAAGCAAAGCACAAAATTTCAAGGAAATAGAAATTATTTCCATATGGTATCCACAGCATTCTGAAGAAAATCTGCATTTTCTTGAGTTTCAGTCTAGGCTATTAAAGATTACCGCTGATTCCCTCCAATCCTTGTCATATTTATCTTATCCTTTCAGCTAAATGGGAAGAGTCCTCATCATACTGCTAACAAATGACTTAAACTCACTTCCTTCACCCCTGCAGTGCAAGAGAAATTCAGCTGAGAATGGCAGAGGTCTGCTCCTAATGGACATAAGCATACACCAGATCCCACCCTAAGTGACTTGACATAGACTTCCTGGCTGCACACTCATTAGCTCAATCCTGCTTATTCTGCACACAGGAAATAATATTAAAGTGCTCCACAAAGTAGCATGTAGGGCCATAAATTTCAAATTGAGACATCTTCCATTTCAGCACTGGTAGTCATATGGAGAATAGGACTTGAAGAGGGTAATACACCTGATACCTTCCCACAGTGAAATCAAGAAGTAAATCTGAACCATCCTTATATCTTGAGGACTGGTGAAGAGGCACTCAGAAGCACAAGGGTCCTTCACCAATCCATAGTAGTATCTCAAAAGCTTTCATTCTTGAAATATGACTATTTGATTTTTTTTGTTGTAATCCCAATCTGCACATGCAAAACGCAGTTATCAAAATAAACATCTCTGTCGCACAAGCAAATGCTGCTTTTGGCGAGGGCTCCCTTGTCTCTGAACTGCTATTTCAGTGAAAGGCAAACAAGCCTGGAGGAAAGGAATGGGGGAAGAGTGAGGAATTATACGTATTCTAATGATGTCTTCATTTCCCAGCAGCTCTACAACAAAAAGCTCTGTGATGCTGAATCTGACCTCACTAAAAACAGTAGCAGAAAACCCTGTAAGTGCTTGTATGGTTTTCCTCTGCAAACATGCTTTCCTTTGTTTACTATATCTTTAAGTACAAGAGTGCACAGACCACCCACAGTATCAGGTAGCCTAGCACGGGAAAGGTGAGAGATGAGGCTAGGATTGCTTCTTTATATGAATATAAATTAATCTATCTGATCTACATGAGCAATAGCTCATCCTCTACCAATTCATGTCCTTAACAGGCTAACTTGTCCCAAGATCTCCAAAAATTACGCAGATGAAAGAGCCAAGCCTGTGGTATAGGAATTACAGGATTGGAGAGTTAAAAAGGGATTTGCAAATCAAGCCTGCCTTAGCTTAATTTAATGTATTCTATTTGGCTGCTGCTCCCCCATCCCAGCAGTGTCTACAGAAGCAGTTATGGTGTGAGACACTACCTGATCTCTACTGCAGCGCTTGGTTAAAAAATATGCTCAGAATCCTTTGGGTTCTGACCTGCATACACTGAAACAAAGATAGGGATGAGTTTAAAGATGAACATATGATCTGGCAGCGAGCACACTAAGTCATTTCTCTGCTCTCCTTCTGCACCTTATCAATGACATTTCTCTAACAGCACAAGATACAGCACCAGGCTCACTACATTTCAACTCCCCAAGGAAACTCACTCAGATTCTCCCAGGATTAACACTTTATCTGGCAAGCACCAGAGTAAAAAGTTAAAGCATTAGTTAATTTTACACCTTAGCTGCTCACATCTACAGACACTCTAACTCAACAGCAGGGAAGATAACAGATGAAGGGAATAATTTCTCTAGAATCTCTTAAAAACCCCACCTTTGGCTTGCTGATCAATCACACTTATTCTCATGCAACATTACTGCAAGGAATATTTTGAAAACGCATTTCTGATAAACCGGGCTCAGCTTCTTTTTTCCCCCCTACACACATGCAGTCCTTTAAGAAATGTCTAATTCCCTTCACAGCAGAACCTGCATTTCTTATTCCTTGGCACAGAAATGCAAACACAGTCCCACACTATTCCATTTTACACTTTCAGATCAGTTTGGCAATCAAGAGTTGGGGAGGGGGAAAGGGAAGAGAGAGAAATGTGCTGCTACGCTTTTCCCTGTGCTACTGCTGTAAGAAAAAATGATTACAGGATTATGACTAAATATTGAACTAAAGGGAAGTGTTCCACCTAGAGACCATCCTCACCAGGCAAGACAACGGGCATATTACCTGCAAATAGACACTCTTACAGAAGTGAATATGCCTGCTGGTTCTGTGGTAAAAAATGATGCAGAGGTATTACCCCCAGTAGTAATTAACAATGTTAATCTTCTTCTTCCTCTCTATGGTGATAAAAAGAGTAATTTTTATATTTAATTAATGCAGAGAATCATTTTGGAAACTGGCTAATGAGGCTCTGATCACATTACCATGAAAATGTGCATTAACACCACAACTGAGGAGGCTGCTTCATGTGTAGAGAATCCACTTTGTAATTAGCCCACTGTGAAATGAATCACGTCAGGAGGAACTCAGAGGGAACCAGTCGGCACTGGGCACTTAGCTGCTGCTGTGCCAATAGACCACCAACATTATAAGCTGGTTTTTCTCCTCTGCACTGCCTGTCAGCAGCAGTGCAGTCCAAAAATGCCAGTGTTCAGCCTCTGTCAATGGTAATGTGTCAAAGCCAGGAAAAATTACAGAAAGGGAGAGAACATACGCTGAAGGCACTAAACTTTAGTATGCAAGAGTCTGGTGTGCCAGGAGGAAAAAACAAACAAAAAGCTGCAAATCAAATACTGATTCAATAGGATCCATACAAAAATTATGGGCGACTATGGAAGTGCTTGTTTCATGTTTTTCATTTTATCCTGAAGGAGCTGGGAACATGCTAGCAGCAGACTGTTACTCTGCTATGCACTACACTGCTGTGATATTGAAAGAGACACTGAAATATCTAACTGGGATTGAAATCTTTGTCTAGCAGTAAACAGAAACAACATACACACAGGGAATGAACAAGCAGCACATCTTACCCATGGAAACCTTGCTATGCTGGGTACCTGTTTACAGGTGACATATACATTTCAGAATTATTTCAATTTTAATTAATTAATCTGAAATTTTAAAATACTTCTCAGCCGACACAGACATGCCATAAAAACTTTGTTCCTTGAGTTAGAAATACCTGAGATCACAAATCTAACACTATCAGAGGCAGCAGTGTAACTCATCTGAAATCAGTCTTATTACCAAAGCCAAAGGCTCCCTTAAAACATCACTGATACGGTTCAGCGAGACTGCTGCTATATGACTGACATCTTGGCAGAAGATGCACAAAAATGTTAAAAGAATCCCACAGGAAGTCATCTGAAGGGGGAGTGGCATGTGAGCAAAAAACAACAGGCACCCAAAATACTAACAATTACCAACCTCCCCCCAAACAACTTAGCCAGCAATTTTGAAAAGGAAAGAAAAAAGGCAAAGCAGAACAAAAGCATCTCTACTTACTCTGTCTAAAGAACACATTTTTATTCTGGAGATGCTAGTAATATTCTCTGCACTCACCTGTGAAACTTCATAGAGCAGTTTATAGTGCTCCTCTCTCTTCTGAAAAGTGCACAGATTGCAGCCCATCCTAATAAGCAACACAAGAGCAAAGCCTCTAATTTCCCCAGCACTGAAAGCCAAATGCACTGACAGGGAATCACCCTCCAGACTTGTCTACTGTTTTTCATCAGGCATTCCAGCCCCGAAACACAAGCACGCCACTGTTAGCTGGAAGCACAAGGCAGGGCAGTGTGTAGCAGCATGCTCTTCTTCCCTTTCCCTAACTATCTTACACTCACGTATACACACACAGAGTTTCGACTCAGTTCATGGCAACACTCCCCCTGTCTCTGCATCAGTGCACATGACTACACAGATTCCTACTCATGAATATTAATAGCCCCTCATTGATTATTTATGACAGAACGTGTTAGCGGGGAGGGGTGTCATAGCTGCTGCTGATGACAGATGAATATTCACTAATTAAGAAGCAAATGTACTGTGGTTAAACAAAATTCACTTGTGTCAATACCAACTCTGTTTATTAAGGTTAGAGAGACTAAGCTGCACGCATTTCACTCACACTCACCTTAATTTTTACAGTCATTGTGAGGCTAATTCATCAATGGCGGTGGAAAAGCACAAGTTAAGTCTTCCGTTAGGTCTCCACCTTGTGCAACAGGGATCACAGAATACATTTTAAATATTTGCAAGCATCTTAGGAGGGTGCTTGTAAAATCTGAGCTGATGTTGCTAAAAATTTTAAGCAAAGAAGGAAGGACAGAAAAGTAACCCAGATGACCATACTGTTAGCTTTAACTTTGACGCTGCCAAATTTAGCCAAAATTTCAGTGCGCTTGTAAAAGGCAGGGCTCTATAACAACTCATCATACGTACCCAGTAAATGTGGAAGTGCAGGTGTGTCTGACCTGGTGCTTTTTACATACATACACACACACATTGTAATGCCTATTAAATAATCTCATGTTCAACTCTCTTTCTTGCACGTATAACAGATTAATAGTTATTACAGACAAAATTTCTCAGAAACTCAACAGATATATCCTATTCAACTTCTAGATATCAAAGCTTTTATTATAACATGTCATTATATCCAATTTTACCCTTTGTAAATTATATTTTAATGTTGCCACAATTCTCAATGTATGTATAAAGGCAAGGATGTATTTAAAATTAAACCCACATGATAAATATTAAGGCCAATGGAAATTATGCTTAATTTGAAGCTAATATAAATTCCTGTATTGTATATAATAGTCCATTGGTAGTTATGCAAGATGAAAAGCCCAAGCTATGACAAACCAGGACAACAAAAAAATCCCAACAACCAAACTCTGCTTCCATTTCTCAGCAACTTCGCTCATACAGAACTACATCCTTGTTACAAAGCATCTTGAATCTACAGGGGTTAGCAGGTGGGATCCAAAGCAGAAATAATTACATAGAAACCAATGAAACCAGTCAGTTAAGATTAACACTGCGCCCTAAAGAGTTTCAATTACTAAGCACTGATGTACAGCTACTGGGGTTTTCTTGGGTAAAGTTTCTTAAAAGTGCTTTGTCAAAAATTTAAAATCAATAACAGGAAATTATTCTAATGAGCATTAATTGATAACAAACTGGCTTTGCATCTAGTAGCACCTCAAACACTACCAATGCCAGGTAGCAAAGCAGGTCAACAATCATGTGTTTTTTATCAGTTCAGCCCTTTTGGGATACAATAATCCAGTTTTCTGGGCCCTAATTCTACCAACAGCTGGGATAAAAGCCAAATTGAGAAACATAGAGGAAAAACGGGACCATTGCTGCAAACTCTCCATATTAGTAATGTTTGCTAGAACCTCTATGTAAATTACAGATAGATTGAGACTGAATCTTAATTAATTTTCATCTCCTTTAATAAATTATCAGAGTCAGGAGGTATCAAATAACAACCACTAAGTGCAAGCTCTTCTCATATTAGCTTCCGGGACTGTTCCGAAACAGAACATTAAGATTTAATTTTTATTTGGTGGAAGAACCTGAGCAGGCAAGTTTGGTTATGAATTTCCTCCAAAGTCCAAGGGTTTCAAATATGAATCACAGAGGCAGGTTCATTATTGTTAGAAAGAATCAGCCCCTGTTCTCCTCCTCCACACTCTTATGAAATGCTGTTCATGCTGAGAGGTTTAAACCCATGAAGAAAACATCAACTCAATCTTTGAAGGTTTCTATATTGTGAGGTGCAGAAGGATTCTTAGAAGTGTAAATTTTGAACTTAAGAAAGTCAGATCAATGAACAAGACAACAGTCATGCAAGGACAACCATGCCATCTTTCGATTAAAGTGTTTTCTTCTACTGACACAAGTTCTTCCTCTGACACATACACAGTTTGAAAGCTAAACTAAATTCTTGAAAGGAGACATGATTTACCCTGGTAAATTTTTCATAGTCTTCTAAAATTATTTCTTAAAAAAGGGTGAAAAAAGGATATATTATTATAGGAATATAGTCATATACAAGAAACAAACAACAACAAAAAACCCCAACAGACAAAATAAACAATGAAAAGCTACAGTTAAGCTTTCAGTAGTTTCCCGTCAGTGTCTTTTTTCAATGTTCTTCCTCTGGTTCTTTTGTTTACTTCTCTGGAGCCAACACAGGTTTCTCGATTCATTTATCAAGTGCCTGCCTTCTGCCCATATAAAGAGTAAAAAGGTTCTGTCTTCTGTGACCACTAATGAGCACAGTCTGCAGGGCTGAATAGATATATTTGAGAAGGAAAGGTGTACTTTCAAGTTTTTGACCTTCATCTAAATATATAGTTTTGATTTTACATGTCAAAATACTAAACATTTCAGGCAAAACTTGGTGGAAATAAAACTAAAAAGAAATATATGATGTGTTTTGGTCAAGTTGAATTTGACAATGTGGAGAAGGCAATCTCTTTCCCTTCTTCTCTCTCACATCTTAATCACCCTTCAATATTTTGTAGCTAAAGGATCCAAAAAAAGTACTAAAACTTAGCAATTAACTCTTATTTTTTATGTAATTCAAAGATATTCCAGTAATTCAATACTTTTCTTGATTGTGGAGTCCTCTATGTCCATTGCTAACAATTTAATCTTACAAATAAGACTAAAATTGTAATTCACAGTCAAACCAGCAATGAAAAGGTATGGAGTTTTATTTTAAGAAAGTTACAACAGCTTTTCTGTTTACATTTTCAAAACTGTGCCCTTGTTTAGGTCCCCTAATTAATTCTAAGTATTTGGGAGAGGAATTACACATTTGGTATATAGCTTCCTCATTGAGGAAATGTCTAATTATAAGCACCCGTGCTTGAAAGTTTATCATTGCAAAAAATTCAACACAATGGCACTGTAAATTAAAGACCACTCACTCCTTTGCATCTTCTTTATCACACAGCTAAATGGCACATAATAATATATAACATTTATTTTAAGTGAAGAAAATGAGGTTGTTGGTCCAAACTCAGTGGTGAAACTCAGTGCAACATATGTGGAATTCCAAATTTTCCTTGTAGGCCCTTGAATTCACATACTCCCCCAGAATGTGCCAACCTCATTGCATTTACTTTATAAATATTGAGAAATTCCCAGAAATTCACAGAATAGATGGTAATGCAATTTATAGTCTAAGGGCTGCATTGCTGTAAGGCAGAAGTATCATAATAAAACCAGGGAGTTAGAGAAATCCGTTCCATGTCGCCACTGTCCTGAACAAAGGCTTGAACCCGTAATGCTTAACTTCAGTCTGGGCAGATCTTTCAGTTCTTTGTGATATTTATGTGTTTTTCCTAAAGTCTCAGCTTCTGGAATCAGGTAATAGTATGCATCTAGTAGTTCGCATATTACGAAAACAAGGAATTTTCCAGACCTATTGCACAGAAAAACTTAAAAACCTTCAATGAATACAACCCAAAGGCTCAGAATTTGCATACAAGCTAACTGGCTTGAACTTTAAAATCACATGATATATATTACCCAGTAGGCTAAATGAAGTTGCAAACTATGGAAGTACAGAGACACTGAAATGGGTTTAGCCTTCAATAAAATGGATTTTTGAAAACATAATAAACTGCAAAATCTTACCACATTCCCAACAAGATACATGCACAGTGCTAGCAACACTTCATGCGCTGCTCAAAGTCACATCAAAAGTAAGGGTGGTAGGAGAAAAGGCAGGACATAGAATTACAGGAGGACTGTAATTTATCTGAAGACTATCCAGGCCTACCTGACTATAAATCAAATGCACTGTGTAAGTGAAATCTTCCATTAGGCTCAAATGTCTTCTGGAAGGTAGGAAGCACCTACAACATCATATTACACAACTCCAGTCTATCAATACTTACTGATTTTTTTTTCCACATCTATGTTTAAATTGACATGGGGTCTATGGGATCCCTTGGGATTGGTGGGACTGCTTGTGCAAAACTTACATATTTGTCTAAAGAGAAATTGAAAGCAAGCACATGAGGAGCCTTTTCTGTCACACTCGTTTACAATACAAGATCTACTTGTTCTTTTTGTTCTGCACAGGTAAAAAAAGAAAATAACCCCTCCATTTTAACCCCTATCTATCAAGCCCATGTGAATGGTCTGGGTAGATTTCTTTGGGAAATGTACAATTCCTTTACCAGGTCTACTGGCTAACTTCAGACTGCTCAGATAACCTTTTTTTTTTTTTTTTTCCCTCCTCTTTTCATTATCAGAGTTTCATTCAGGATATTCTTTTCTGAGATTTTTACTCTGAGTTGCTTCCTTCTCACTCCTTAAAATGCTACCATAATCAGTAACAGAACAGTTGCAGTAAACCAAATGATGCCTATGCTAAATTTTAAGGCCTTAGGAATGCATAAACTTTGGTGTTAGGACATTTTTACCAAATTTTAGCAGGAACTGGACTTTCTCTTGACTCATCAGTTAGTTATAAGGAAAATACCTTATACACCTTTGCTTTTTTTAAACCATGTCACCATGTAGAATCAGGCTGGTGGCTTTTAACTGCATTAGAGAGTTTCAACACTACGGAGTGTGTAGAATAGAATTACTGATAAATAAGCTTGAAATGATTTAAAGGAAAGAAGGATTAATCAGTATAGCCAAAACTAAAATGCACAAACACTGTTGTGGGAAAAAACTGATTACAGAGAAAATGAGGTATGAAGGCCCACATCAATAAATATTAAATAACGCACTTACGGAACATTGCTAAAATATTCCATCATGGTCTCTAAAGCAGTTACTTCTACTCAGAAAATAGATCTGTAGTTGTGGATAGGTTCCTTGTATTGCCCGAGAAGACTGACAATGGAGCAAAAACTACTGTAATGAAACTGCACAAACACCAGCCATATTTGAATACAGACAGTAGTCTCGGTCATTTAATGGAAATGGAAGAGCTATAAAGGACAAATCAGAGACACAGATGTGTTATAGTTCACTTTCCTTGCATCTGTCATCTTAATATATATTATTTTCCCTCATACAGAAAGTATTCCTTCTCACATTACACAATGAAATAATTAGACAATGCATTTAAAGCAACAAAAGGAAGCCTAGATTTTTTTCCAAGTAATTTGTCAATAGAACTTATTACCAGAACTCAAAGAAAGCAAAAAGCAGAAAAAGGTACAAAAAAGTATTACACAACTTTATGACAGATAGCTGTCAGTAGTCATCTGACTGCTTACGAAGCCCATCATTCACCGACTTCTGGGAGCTATGACAGCTCGGACAGCAGTGAGATTTCTCTCCATGCATCCCCTTGCTGATAGCTAGCCTGTGTTTATTACTTGCCTCTTCAGAAATCTAATATTGGTAATATGATCCCTCTACTAATTCAATTCTAAAGCTCCAAGTTTACCAGTTCTTGCACAAAAGGCTGGAATATGCACTTAACTGAAAGTTCTTTAGATAATGTTCGCTGCTAATACACCATAGAGTCCAACTGCATTACAAGACTTTATTAATGATCACATAATGACTTTGAACTTCAAACACATTTATAATAGTACATTTTATTGTTGTCCTAATTGGTTTCAAGGCTTTTCAAGGTACAATTGTTAAAGGAAAAAATAAAAATTTCTCCCACCTGAAGATTATATCTAAGCTTTTTTTACATCTGTGTGGGAAAGAAAGACCACTTGGAACTAATGCCAAGTTCAGGCCCAGCTCAAACAAAGGCAAATATCAACGAAAGGCCTCAATGGGAAACTGAGCTCATAGTACAAAACTGCAATTCAATTCCTGCTGAAGCAGCAGGAATTAGTTCAGAGAACCAGAGAGGCAAAGAACTCCTTGGCTCTCTTCTTCCCTGTGATACCTGCATCATTAGAAAAGCTCTTCCTTTTTAACATTCAGTGAATCTTTTAAGACTTGGAAGAGCTTTTCAAGGAATGCATTGTGGAGACTGTAACACCCATCCAAGTTCTGCTGAGGCCACCCTTGCAGTCTTCAGCAATCAAATGTAATTAATATGTCTTGTGTAGTTTCTGATAGTAAGTAGTTTTTGCAAGTTTTTGTAAGTTTTACATTGCTACTCAGAATAGAAGTACAAATTGAAAAATTACTCATGAATTGATAAAGTCCCTTACGAAAAATAACAATCACAGGAATTTAAGGGATTAGAAAACTTAACAAGATACACACTTAGGCGAAGGTGATGACTGAACACGACTTCAATCTGGACTGACTAAAATAACAAGCTAGAGGTAGATCGGACTATTCCCTTTTCAGTTGCCTTCTAGTTTAAGTACTAGTTGGTGCTTCCAGTTTAAGTTAGATAAATCTACAAGAGTTGTTTTGGCACACACGAGTATTTCAAAAGTGAAATAAAGATGCTGAGAAGTGTAATTTGTCATAAATATGGCACTACCAGTAAAGAGACACATTTACCAATATGCACGCTCCACCATTCACTTTCAAAGCTCATACAATTGACAATCAGGAAGAATTGTTAAGGGATACAAGCAATAAAATAGGTTATTCTGTCTCGCCCCATATAAATGGCCTACTGTGCCCTAGAAAAACACCCCAGGATTAAGGAAGTTTTCATAGCCTTGAATGGATTTTAATGATATTAAAGCTCAAAAGGAGATCTATACTGCACTAGGCCATAAAAGCAGCTACTTTTCTCCTTTGCCAAGGCAAAAAGATGTTGCAATATAACTGTCAGAAGTTCACACTACTACAGTAAAAAATAATTTTGTAACACACACAGGACCTTATTCTTTAAAGGATTAGTGAGGCAGAGGGGATTTGGTTGCTTTTGTGTAACTAATCATGACTTCATCACCCTAAAGCAAGTATTAGGTGTTGCATGTAATTGAATCTCAAATCTGGTTCCCAACACACACCTGATAGAATGATGGATGCAGGAGTGGCACTGCATGATGTTGCAGGAGGAACTGTCCACATTACTCCCATGTCTGACAGGTAGTCAGACTGGCTAGTTTTGTTTAGACTGCCCAGTGTGATTTAAAATAATAATTTGAATTGAAATTAACTCTATTGATAGTCATTAACTGAACCACCACAAAAGCACCATTAATTCTGTTGTGGTAATGATCTAAAGCTAATGCAGTTTCCCTTCCTGTAAAATCCCCACAGCATCAAAGGTTTAGTTTGTACACTCTTTGGGCTTTCTAAAGCTTAAAATCACTGACAGTGCACCTGCCTTCTAGAAGATCATTAAGTAAATATCCCAGCTAAGCCAAATCAACCTGGCTTTAGTTACCTCACAGTCTGCTCTAGAAGAAAATTAATGTTATTAGATGTGTCTTTCCCAGAAAATTGTTGGTGTTTGGTTACTGTGGCAGCTGTCAGGGAGATGCAGGGGTCTTTCTGTCTGATGCTAGCCCGGCTGGCTGCCTGGGCACAGCCCTGTTCCTGCCCCTGTGCCAGAGCTGCTGGAACCCCATGCCAGCCATCCTAACAGTGCCAAGGTGCCCTGAGCCCTTACAGCACACCAGAGCTCAGCCCTGCCAATGTGCTCCCCAAAACCTAGCTCCCTGAAATGCTCACCCAAGCCATAGTGAAACAGGACTGAATTCAGATAATAAAGAGTTAGGAAGAAAAATGCAGAAAGAGTGAAAAAGCTCTTGCAGAGCTACATGGATGTAGACAAATTAAATCCGATTAACAGCACCTCTTTTTCTTCTATTTTGATGTCCCTTGGAAAAGAAATTAGCATAGCAAATCCTGCTTTATCTTTGAATGAAATTTCAGATCCTTAGTCTGAACTTCATTCTTTTCTCCTGGAATAAAAAGTCAAAATGAACATCTCGTCAGCTTCAGAGGGGAGATTGGTCACACACCAGCAGTTTGCAGGGGTGGATGCCCACCCAGCCCTTGCCGTCTGATCGCACTGCCACCCAGATTTTGCTCAGCTGCTGCAACTCCTGTGCTCTGCTTCAGCCTTACTGCAGCTTGGCAGAAATTCTGGTTTGTCTGAGCCCTCTGGATATGTGCATTAAAACCACTTTTTGAACATCACTTCCTAAAACAGCCAAAGGGCAATGTACATTAGAGGAGAAGTATTCAGTAACATTACAGTCAAAGAATGGTCCAAATGAAAGTGAAGAGTTTAACTCATATTTAGCATAAAAAATATATGAAACAATACAAACATCAAGATCACTTAAAAGAAATCTTCAAGTAGGAAACCAGAATTGTAGAGGCAATGGCTTTATAAGAGTGAAGCATTTAAAACCTTCACTCAGTTCTGAAGGTAAACCCCTTAGCAGCCTTCTTCACTGATAGATATTTTAGGAGGTACCGTTTGGAATTCTCTATCTCAAAACGTTCAAGACCACATACAATCTTTCTCAGCTCCTCCAGTAAGGCAGCTCCTGTACTTAGACATGTTAGAGTTTAAAGATGCTCACAGGCAGACACACACCTTCCCTGTGCCCCATCACCTACCCATCCACTTGCCTGCCCAGGTCAAAGCACCCTACTGCAATAAGAAAAAAAAATATATAAACGTAATCTCATACACTCCAGAGACAATTTCAGTACTACAGAACCATTTAACCTCCAAAAAACCCCAAGAATCTTCAGGCCAGGTAGGCATCTCCTGTGGCTAAATCTGGCCATATTTGTATTTGTCCATTTGCCCATTCATCCTCCTCAGAGAGGACAGTGAGATGCTTTCATTTACTACAGAGGAGGAAATGACACTCTGAAAATTGAATGTACTTATCAGGCTTCAAACTACAGGCAGCATATATGTAAGCATTCATACTGGAGGCAAAAGCAGTATATTTCCAAAACTCGCCTACGTTTAATTTTTTTCTCACCTTATAAAACAGAAAGGTCTTTTAGTAGAAGAGGAAATATTTAACCTTCTCAATGTCAATGCCTAGTCTTCGATTCCTCCTGCAAAGACACAATACAAACCACAGAAAACAAAAAAGGAAATAATTCAAGGAGAATAACTGGTTGGGAAAGGATGGGTGCCTTTTCTGCAAGGCCTTCATATCTAGTCTGACTATCTTTCATTTCTATTCAGTTCTTGTGCAGGACACTAGGATTATATGTATCAACTTAATTCAGTGATAAGAAAATCCTTACTATAAATCCTTCCATGTGGGACAAATCTGTCAAGATCTTGATTATCAAAACAAATGAATAGACAGTAAAATGTGACATATGAAGCATACACTTTACATGATAAATTAGCCCTAGCACAACTGACAGACATACTGTAAGGGGATGTTGATGTTGCTGTGGCAAGCAAATGTGTTTCCTACCCCAGCACCTGAATCACAAGTTTTCTGAGACAATGACTTCTAGAAAAGACAACACATTTTTTATGGTTAAACCTGCTTGCACATAACAAACATATTTCTCAGTCCCACTGCGGTCTCCTTCAAAAGCTACTGTCTTCAAGAGTGACCTCACCCTGTCACTAGAGTGACTAGACAGAAGCTGTAAGGCTGTTCTCTTCCTCTTCAGCTGATGTGTTAAGGATTTACTGTAATGGTCTAGGGACCCAATAGTGATAGTCAAATAAATTAGGAAACTCATGCAATGATCAATAACTCTGTCAGCTCGGGAAAAACAAGAGCCTTGTCTCAAGCTCAAGATCTGAACTGAAATTCAAGTACTTTAGCTATTCAAAATTTTGGACATTACACATTCAGAAATGGGTTGCAACATAAGAACTGAGGTTTTTAAAGAAACATTTGCAATTTCAGTTGGAATAAAAATTGTAGGGAAAAACCCCCATGATTTCAGTATACTTCTCACTCGAAATGGTGTTTGGAACTCCTAGGGCAGAAAATCACTGATAACACGTAAAGAAATGGAGGAAACCCCAGTGACAATTTAGTAAAGCATCCATAACAGATATTTCTGTTAACAAGATGTAAGCTTTCACCAAGTGCTCTCCTGCACAAAGACTAAAACAATAGATAAAGTGTATTCCTAACACAAAGTATTCAGAACCTACATTAGGATGGGCTCATCCTTGCTGCAAAAAATAAACGAATCTTATACAGTAATCCTGACAGCTTCAGTGATTACTCCTCCTGGAAAATCACCAGAAGTTTAGATTAAAGTAGCTGCTTCTGGCTTTCTTAGTCATAAACAAAGCTGTGTTCTAACACTGACCTCAGAGGAGGCACCAGCTCTAATTTCTCTGATTACAGTGTATCTTTTTTCTTTTAAGTTATGACATATGTATATTCATCACCAGCAGACACAGCTATGACCACATCAAAACTACCATGGGAAATGCTCAGATTTCTGTACATCTAGGAAGTACTGCAGGACGCCCTGGTGTAATCTACTGCCTACCATCGCTCACCATACAAACATTTTACAAAAGGTCACAATTCAACTAACCAAATTAATCATTTAGGTGCTTTTCTGAACAGATACTATCCTAATGAGAAGTTAAGCAATAAAATAAGGATGAGAAGCAAAGACCTTGAAAAACTGTCATCCTCAGCTAGTTTGTCTAAACCTTCTATGTACTGTCAATTGAGATCAGTTTATATAAGGGCCAATTTTCTGTTTGAAAATACTTTTCATTCACAGAATCACAGAACGTATTGAGTTGGAAGGGACCCACAAGGATCGTCTAGCCTAACTCTTAGTCCTGCACAGGACCATCCCCAAAAGTCACACCATGTGCCTGAGAGTATAATCAAGACACTTCTTGAACTCTGTCAGGCTTGGTGCTGTGACCACATCCCTGGACAGCCTGTTCCAGTGCCCAACCACTGGTTCTTCTCTAGGTGAAGAACCTTGTACAGGTACAAGCAGAAGAGTGAATAATTCTAAGCAAATAAAAGAGATTATTTAAAAATAATTAAATTTAACGTGTACCGAAAAAAATAAATATACATGTCCTTCACTGTATGGTGAGATTTTAATTTTGCATATCCTGCTCCTCATTTCCTCGTGTCCTACACCCAGCTTAAATTCTGTGCCTTGCCACAACTCTGAATTTATCTCCCATTCCTTCATTACTACTCCAAACAGCTCTCTGCTGCTCTGCACTGCTTTTGTCCATAATGTACTGCTCCTTTCCAGCTTTTCTCTACCATATTTCCCTTCACCGCTGGCTTCAAAACTTTCCCAATGTTGTCCCTCCTGTGCATCCTACCAAGAGCTCAATTCTAAATTAACCACTCTTGCTGGTAGAAAGCTGTGAAGGGGAGAGGAGGGGAGAGGAGCAAAGCAGAGGGAAGGCAAGGCATGGCAATCTCCTCAGCCTGCCTGGTGGGAGAGTCCACCAAAGCCTTCACAGCAGGCTGACCTCAGCCATGTGTGCTCCCCAGGGCTGCTCCGTGACAGTCCCAGCTTGGTTATTAAAGCGAGCAATAGCTACCACAACTGCTTTCCCTGCACACAGTGAAATAAACCAGAATGTTTCCGTCTCAGGTTTAGTTGATTCTTTTTGTCTTTCACCCTGCTTCAGCAGACAGTCTGATCAATACTATTTCACACTCTCCAGTGCAAGCTGTACTGAGCTAACCTCTGACTAAAAACAGATTTATCAAAGCAGCACGAGAGGAGGCAATATTTATCCTTTGCAGCACACAGGGAATGTCATATTACAACTTCCTCCTGGCTTTCCTCTTCTATTAGGAAGGGAGGAGAAGAAGGAGTGGAAAGGAGAACTCGCACAGTCAAGGTGAGCGCCAGCACTGGAAACTAGTGTTGTGTATATATTCACTCCCATTAAGTATGGAAGAAGCAGTCACAGTTCATGCTCCCCCAGTGCTCTTGCAAATTCTCTTCCTTTCCATCTTCCAGCGGGCGACAGAAAATAGCAGTTACTGACAAATACTGGGGGAAACACAAGACCTAACCAATGATTAATATACGCATCCATATCTCTACTACTCCTTTCTTCAAGTCCAAACAAAGTAAATATGAGAATCTGGATAGGAAGTTATGGAACCTGCCAATTCCATTCATAAAAGCAAATATATGAACTTTTTCAATGCTTCCCTACATTTCTATAATAATCTAAATAAAAGTTGCCAACTAATGGCACAGTGGAGCATGTTCATTTGTCCACATAAGACAGCCTTTCCCTTGCCAAATGCCTAAGTGTGAAGGGAGGTAAGCAGTGAGGCTGTGGGAGCATGACCCCAATAATGCTTACAGTGGAGGTACTGAGCACATGCACTCACAAAGAAAAGTTTTGTACGTTTGTCACACAGTGAAAATTACTTCCCACACAAAAATGATAGCTACAAGGACTCTTCTGTGGACCTAGTTCACAAAGTTACTTCTGCCACTTCAAGTGCCTACTTGTTTCCTCTCCAGCCATCTGCTCTTACTACTTCTTAGCTTGTTATCTGGATGTACTATTTTCAAGGACAGTGTCTCAGTTCTCTTCATTGGTGGGTCTATCGCTAACCTTTTGATGCCTTGTCCATATTGACCAGATTGTTTTTCCATATGGAGTTAAAGAATCCCCCTGAAAGGTTGAGTCACATCACAGCTTGGCTACTGTCAATCCTGCCTGCTGTTGATTGAATATTTCTATTTTGAGCAGTTTTGCCAAGATAACATGTTATATTTATAATCACTTCCCATTCAAGGTGCTCACCTTCACCACCAGAGACATTAACAGCTCATCTATCACTCCCTCCTATCATTGTCCCTGCTCCCACAGCCCTTACCTTAATGTTCCCAATTTTTTTTTTTCAACTAAACTTTACTTAGCTTTTAAAAAAACCATCTTAACACATTCAATCTAATTATTCTCACTGCACTTTTCTACTGCTATTTATGAAGCTCTGTAATTTGGGATAACTATTTTTTTTTTTTTTTTTTTTTTTTTTTTTTCCATGCTAAACTTCTTCTGGGAACCCATTCATGCATCTCCTTAAACCAATAAGGAGTCCTTCTTCATGAAGTCCCGCACAATAAAATCTAGATTCCTCTTTCAAATTTGAGTTCTGTGTTTCTCCATAGATAGGTGGTTATCAGCACCTTCCTGAACATGTCTTCTATGAACCCAGTATGTTGGAGAAGGAAACAGGTCTTTTCTCCTAAACAGGTCTATTTCAGGAAATTATTTTTCCAAATCTGACACATTTCAGGAATACAAGCCAACCTAAACTTAAACAGCAGGTAGACAATTTCTGAGACTTAATTAACACAACTCAGCGCCAGGAATTAGGACCTGCAAGTATTTCTGCTCGTATGAACAACTGAAAGCATTTTACGCAAAGAGCACACAATGAGTCTGTAAATGAATGTGCTGTAATCAAACGAATTTTCAAAAGCTGCAGAAGCAAGTACTTACCTCAAGAAACCATAGCAGGGCATCAAATAAGGAAGAGTTTGAAATCCCCACCCTGAAAGCTCACAGTTTGACCTCTGAGTACAAAACAAGAAGGAACTGTGTCCCTTCTCATTTTCCATGCTAATACAAAAGGCATCACTTCACATAGTTACTGACTAGTACATTTGCAGAATGAACCAAGAATTTCCCTTCAAAAGGCATGTCTTTTTTTTCAGAAACCCGTAAAACCTGACCTGATTATTCACCACATTGCCCAGCACGAACTAGAAGCCTGTTTCCAAAGCTTCAGCCTGTGGCCCTCCCTGCATGTGTCTGTCCTGCACTGTCTGCTAATTGGACCTAGAACTTGCTTAAATAGTCAGCTGGAAAAGAGCCATCTTATCTTTGTGCTCTGTCAGAATTTTTAAAAGGAAAAGAAACTCCTGTTGTGAACTAGGAGAATGAGAATCACTCAAATACCATTAACAGAGTGCTAAGAATTACCTTTTATTTATGTCTGTAATACTCCAATCAGCAAGGACTCACCCTCTCTCCCCAAGCCTCAATTAAAGAAGTTTTTTCATTTGCAGAATTAGTTTGCAGAGATATATATTAGCACATTTTTTCAAAACAGATAAACACTGCCAAAATAATTACTAAACATATCTTTCCCTGCATAGCCGACCAGGGTCTCACTTCTGAAAATGTGTGCTATTAATGAATGACACACCGCAGCAAACTAATTGCATGTAAAGTCAATGGGTGCATGTTTAAGAATTTTAATTACTGTTCTGTGATTGCTTTATATTCAATATGTAACATGCAGGTAACACAGCCTTTGTGATGATAAGCAGTTTAATTAGAAAGCCAAGATAAGAAAAAAATGTCTTTAAGTTACGGAATTTGTTCATGCTGGCCATGAGATAACTCAAGAACACAGCTTTCCCTGGTATGTTGAAATACAAAAAGCTAATTCTTCCTAAACCTTTGTTTCCTCACACTACATCTACTGATCTATCTGCCATTTTATTCTCTCTCTTATGGATACCAACAGTATAGTTTAATTAGATCGCAAACCTTAACCTGTCTTCAATCTCTGAGCAGGTACATGCAAGAGAGAGGAGCCCCACATGCCATAGCCAGCATGAGCCCTGCAGCAAGCTGAAACCAGCCTGGGCTGCACAATGGCTGCTGTTATCCTTTCAGCAAACTGCCTCAGAGGATGGCCATTGATTTCCTAGTTATTATGAACATGAAATTATTGAATGACGGATGATAGAGTGTTAGGTCCTACAAGTATTTTCCCAAATGGGTTATCCAGCTGGTGTTGCCATGGCAATGAGGCTGTTTGACAGCATTTATGACAAAGAAGTCTTTGCTCAGAATTCAGCTACAAAATAACTTCTTATCCTCCCTGGCCTCATCCTGCATCTCCTCAATGCCTTCCCAGCCTATGCCTCCAGCCAGCTGCTCCAACACCAACCAGGGTATGGCGCCACTGCAAGCCATGAGTCCTCCAGGAGAGCCCTCTGCCCACAGATAAAGATAACGCTTATTCTCCTAAATAAAGTAATAGGTCTGACATCCACTGGAAACACAAGCCCTGCATCAGGACACACAATGGAAAGTCTAGGAGGAACTACACTCACAAATCAGCAATCATTGCACAGTTAAGTAATTTCTTCACCCTCAAGTCACGACTTTTTGTTTGTTTACGGTTTTTGTTCCTAAGTACTTTTTCTACTAGCAAGACATACCCTGAACAGCTTAAAATAAAACTCAGCTAGCCACTTTTTCCAAGTGCTTCCACATGTGTTCAACTTTTCTGATCATTCCAGAAAATGGCTCTCATTTGAGCTTCTGACTACCAAAAAAAGCTGTTTTGCGAATCCAAAATTATGTGCAGTAATAAGTTATTTCACTTAAATTGACTCAGCCACATTTTAATTCACTGGTCAGTTTTCCAGAAAGACAGTGACAGGAGAGGAAACTATTGAAGGACAGCCTGAGAGCCTCTATCTGGCTGGTGAGCTACCACAAAGCTGCAGCCAGAAAGGCTCACATGCTCTGGTTTTGCTGCCCAGGTTGGTAACTGCTCTACGCTGCACACACTTACCACCTTTTTTCACTCTGCTCAGGCTACAATGAATTTTACTGTACTTTGTTCCCATCTCATCTGCCATTGTTTTAGTTGCAGTATGTGGGTGGGAAAAGGGTTATGAAATGTACATATATTTTCAATAGGCATCAAATTATCTTGGTAGAAAGCAGAAAAGTACACCTGAGAAAGCTGGAAGCAGGGCCCATTGTGAAAATATAAATTAAAAATATTCCCAGATATTCCCTGATATCCTTACCAATTGAGAGAATTTTTTTTTCCTCCAATCTCAAATAAAAATCTATACCAAAAGACATGTTTTTTGCAAAGATGGAAAAGCACAACTAAAAACCTTTGAAGCATACAGTCAGTACTGACCAGATTCCTAGCAGAAATTGAGGACTAATTATAGTGTGAGAAAATAGATACGTTTCTGCAATAAAGCTTAAACATTTGGTCTGTGCCAACTATCTTATTCCTGGCCAGAAATATTTTAGGACTTAACATACTTTTAAGAGCATTGAAAAAATATTCCTGGTACAGCCACATCTGCTCATAGCATCACTTTTATAGGACAGCTTCAATTGGAGTTGGCTCTTGATGAGTCTCATCTAGGCTGTGCAGCACCAAGCAATAAACATGGCACTGAAACACATGGAAAGCTGCAGCTTCATGCTGCCACCAACCCCCACTGTCATATTTTCTCTCCTCTCATACCCTCCTTCTAGCATAAGCAAAGCTGTAAATGTTTTAGGGCTCTGTGATATTCCCTGAGAAAAACAGGGAGCATATGTAATGTATTTTCCCATGGAAAAAAAAAATGGAGATCCTAATTTCCAAAGTGTGCCTTCTGTCCAAAGTATACCCTTGACAGTAACTTGGCTGTGCTGCAAATCACTTTACATAGATTACTCAGCCATAGACGATACCAAGGTACCATCAGAAGGGTATTAGTCAACAATTTCTCATGAAGTCCAATTACATGTTTTCTATATAATTCCCTGACTACCCACTAAAATTTTGCTGATATTAGCCTATCTAAAAGGCATTTCAGGGACCAGGAACACAGATAATATCCATTACAAAACCATTCTGTTGTTTATGTCAAATCTAAGTTAAATGCACTACAGGGACTGGAAAGCTGCAACAAAACTGCAGATTCAGGATCTGTACAAAACAAAGACACTATATCAATATATTCTTCTTTTATATGGAGAGACATTCAAATACGTGAAGATTGAACTGAAAAGAATGCATCCAATTGCATAAAACCACAACACCTCTGAGCACCACTGTGGTGTAACTGTGAGGACCTGCCTGGCCCACAGATATAATTGATTTAATCTGGATTTTCTCAAATTTTTCATGCAAATACAAAATCAGTACCAAATGCATTAATTGGGGGACAAAAACCACAGCAAGTTTTTTAGTAAAGTCCTCTCCCCTTCTTTCTTCTCAACCAAATGTGTTCCTTCTGAAGATATTTAAATGACTGGGTGGTTCAATGCACAGGTAATGGCCACAAAGTCCTTCATCTGCAGGTCACAGGTTTGACTTCAACTTCAGTTGGTGGTGAATGAACATTATTATGATGACACAGCTGTTCAATGGTCTATCTGAAACAGACTGGCAGCTTCATTCAAGTTCCTGCCGGGCAGGTGTTTGCATCATTAAAATCACACCACTTCATTCAATAACTTTGTTGGCAGCGTCAGCAAAGAGGCAAAGCATAGAGTGGACTTAGGGACTGCTTACGTTCTCCTGAATGAGAATCAAAAGAACTTTGGCTGCTTTAGGATTGATATATAGTGACGAGTAACAGAAAGAAAAACGAGCTATCGTAGATTTCACTGAACTTATTCTAGGCACAAAATAAGAGTTCTCCAACTTACCATAAGCACTTCAGCCAATTCTTCCTTAAAGCACTCAGTTCTTATTAAAGGTTTCCTGTCTCATATGAATTCTCATATAATGAAAAACACCCAAAAGACTTCAAGGTGGAAGCAAGTCCCTATGAAAAATTTGAAAAGACCAGTATTTTGGGGGATGAAAGACATTCATTTTGGTTTCTGTACTGCCTTTATATGCTGTTTGCCAAAAGAAAAAACTCAAACTGGTTAAAGAATAAAGGAATCCGAAAAGAGCAAAAACTGTGAAGTTTTGGTATATTTCTTACTTGTGGGATGTACAGGGAATGCTTTATTGATTTATGTTACAAAAATGGTGTAAGAGAGTATAGCACTGAAAAGAAATTTTATGTAACAAACTGACCTAATTGCTACCTTTAATTGAAGTCAGCGCAGACATCTCATAATCAGTGCCTCAGAAAGCACGTGATCAGCTCCACCAATTTTAGATACAGTTAAAGAGAAATGTGCCAACCCTTCCAAACACTTGCAGCCTCTATGATATCTGCTCTTTGAGTTTATGTAGCAGGGAGCATGTCACTTGTGTCATGATGAGCAGTTCTAGGGACATTCATGGGCAAAAGGAAGGACAAAGGATGTTACGGGAGCTGCCTGGATATACACCCATTATCACCACTTGCAAAGTTTTTACGAGTAAGATTTTCAAAGATGTGAAAGAAAATGGTTATTTAACTAGGCTTGCTCAAGTTAATAGAGAAAAAAATGTACAGAGAACAGCCTTCAAAAGAGAGATTTAGTGTGTTCCTGGAGCCGTTAAGTTGAAAAAAAATGGCATTGCTATGTTGGGAATACAGGTGCTAAGGGATATCCCTTTTTTTTTCCTCACTGAAAGTCACTTAAAGTGATTTCATTTGATGATTACTCTGAAAAGTGAATGAAGAAAGTGAAAGGCTACTTCCCTCAAACTCTTCTATTTTGAAATCCCGATTACCGTCTTAGTACAGTGCAATACTGTATAAACACATTTGTTTAAAGATAACATTAGTTAAGCTTACTTTCCTATGGGCAATCCCAGCGAGCTTTAAAAACAAAAATAATACATTTGCTCACCAGGCAGATTTTTTTCTATAGCACTAACAGCAAATTTAATCTTCTGTTAAAAAAATTACTCCATTCTAAAAGCAATTAAGAAGGGCATTTTCCCCCCAGCTTGACTTGTCAATCCTATTAGACCAAATTCTAATTAAGGGTGGAAAAGTGGCCATTTTATCTGCCAAATGAAAATAATTTAGTGCCAGTTAATGAGGACTGGCTTAAAACTGATTAGTCATTTTGATTCTGGCTTGTTACAGTGGTATAAATTACCTCCAAAAGATACAGTGGGATCAGCAGTCATTTTCACACAATTGAAAAACAAACAGAGCTTTCCTATTTGACAAGATTAGTCATAAAATATCTGAAAACAAGAGCAAGATAGGTGCAACAACTTCCAACTAGTTTGAAAAATATAAACTTTGAATGATGATAATAATAGTACCCAAACAATTATTGAGACCTGACAATCTTTTCTCCACATCACACTTGCAACAAATAGGCTCTGACTAACAAAGGCCAAATATTGTTCTGAGAGCGGGAACACCAACCTCACAAATCTTTATTCACGTGAGCAGCTTTCCCTCACCATTCTACAATGCCACACAGGAGTGCTGACATGCAGATTTACAAAATCAAGTTTATACCTGACATCGGGTATATTTTTTGAAACTAAGCTTGTTACAATGTGAAGTGACAAATGTTACATAAGAATAACAAACCCTAATTGTCCTTCACAAGCAGATAAGAAGTCATTCAGATGGTTCAGAAGGCATCTCAGGGCAGTTGATATTCAGCGCATCAGGACACAGGAGTGGACACAGCAAAAATACCTTAAAATAGATAACCTACATCTATTTTATTTCTTACATTCTGACTACAGAGTTGTGTAGGCATTTGAATTTCTCAATATCATTTAAAAACATTCAATACCTTCACAACAACTGATGTATTCTACTCCTGTGACACCTCACCTGTCCATGACAATCATACAGAAATTGAGTGATGACATTTCACATTCAACATTTTGTGTAAAGATAAAAATAGTGTCAAACAAAATCCTAAAGCCAGATCACTGGATTCCTGAAAACATATCTCATTTTCTCAAAATTATTAACTGGCTTCAGAAAAAATAAATTAAAACCAAGTAAGTCAAGATTCAACTGGTCATCTCACTACCTCAGGAAACCAGATTTATGACTGATTTAATTCACATGCATACCAGTCTTTTCACATACTTGCCACTACTGCAACAATACAAAGGACCTCTTCTACTTTGGCAGGAAAAGCCTCAAAGACCATAGCATGGTTTACTGTTAACATCAACCACTCCTGAGACATTTCTTGGTTGATATTCTTCAAATTTAAGTAATTTGATTTTGGTATTGTGACTTTAAGTGGGTGATCTCCTCCAGAATCCAAAACAAAACTTGGAGAATAGAGCCAAGAAAAAAAAAAATCTCTTTCTGGATACAAGAAAGACAACCTTACAAGTTCAGCCACTTAAAAGTTCAGAAACAGACTCTTAAGTTTCTCAAGTATCTGACCAGTTCCTCCTGAACTTTAGACATATCTCCAAGTGCCTCAATGACTTTGAAATCAGACTATTAGCTGTTGAAAAAATACAATGGTAACTCAGTAAACAGCATTCCAATGCTTCATTAAAGTGACAATTTATATTCTACCTGAGACAAATTAACTGTTTGCTCTTGTCCCCTCTCTGCAGAATTGAAAGGTAGCTGCTGTATTGATACTTTACAATATTTAGATTTGACATTGAAGAACACACAGTCTGTACTTAGTGACATACCGTGGCACGCGACAATTTAAAACAAGTCACATTGACAAAGGGCGTTTGTTGGGCTCTTCAATGTACTTTTTTATATTCAACTACATTTCTAGTTTAGAAGGAGCCTCCATAACCAGTGAAAACTAATGAGGATTTAAAAGAACCAGAAAAAGACTTGAGATGTCTCCTGTAGCCTATTTGCATGCACATTTCACAATGACTTGAAATAAAATAATCTAGATCCTTACATAGGATTCCTTTAGGATTTTGAACTATACTTGCATATAATGTTGTTATATATATATATATGTAATTTTTTGTTATTAGACATACGTCCACAACCACCACAATGATAAGATGTTCATCATATTAGCTGTATCCAGGTTCCTGTGATTGGAGTGAAGGGCACAAGGCCACTGTGGCACTCCACTGTTCCCCAGTGCAGAGTGCTATGCAGGAGAGTGCCACATGGCCTCCCACCTGTCAGAAACCTGTCACCCCATCTGTTCTAGTCCACTCACATGCAAAAGAGAATTAACTCTGCCACTTCAGTCAGGGTAAATCCTAAGCACCAGCTTTGAGGAAAGAGATACTTTGGTTTTAAAACTGTGCAGCAACTTCATTGCTCTTTAGTTTCACCTAGTCCCCCCGAAGCACTTCGCTACTAAACAGCCTTTAATATAATTTGAGGCAGAGACCACTCCAGGGCTTTCTCATCTTCATCACTTGTTTGTTTTGACCTTGACATTTATTCAATTAGAACGGATTTGCCAATCATGCACAACGCCTCTTAAAGACAATTTCCATACACTAGTGAATAGGCCCATCCAGTTAGCAATGATCTTTCCACATGCCCAAAGTAAAAATCTACAAAACTGAGAAGCATACAAAATAGCCAAGGTGTCTGTCACAAAGCATCTGCTATTTTCTTTCTAGCATTGCTCTCAATAATTGGAAAGAAAGAGGTTCTATGAAACCTCTTTTGGCAAATAATCAGCTTCAGCAATGCCTAACTCTGTCAGATTTATCAGTTCCTTGAAATCTGTTTCAGTGGAGTAATGTCTCATATTCAGGAACACAGGATTCATCCTCTGAATATCATGGCAGCTCCTCCGCAGCTGGGGAAGAGGAGAGAGCACACAATCCCCATCACATGCCTGCCACACTCTCAGTGCTGGGAGAGCAGAAATTGTTAAAATTGTCAAGTGCCATTCACAAATTTATGCCTGTGGAGTTGTTCCTTCTGGAAGAGAACCAAGTAACTCATACTTTTTGAAAATTGCTTATGACAGCTTTTCAGTCTGCTTCAGGCTGGCTCTCAGTGATGATTTGTATTTTCATATACTCCTCATACATTAAGAAATTTACACCTGTCAGGTCCTGACAGACTGTCTCCATCTTCAACCTTTCTGAGGAAAATTCTTTGCTTGCAGACATTACCCAAATAAGTTTCTATCAGAAGTCTGGGTGACATAACAGGTGAGGGTCTAAGAAATATGCAGCAGACAAGCAGAGAATTTTAATGAGGCAGGGGCTTCCACGCTGGCTTAAAAGGGATGGAAATTACAATCCTGATCCCTGACACTTTAAACTGCACATGAAGCCCATGAGTAATTCTTGAGAGAATATATAAATGCCTGCTACAAAATTTTCTTTACTACACAGGTTGACATCAGAGTTTTTATTTCAGTTTAAGGGAATCACGCTTGGGGTCAAACAAAGCAGCTGAGAGAACTAGAGTCCTTGTAAATAAGCACATTCATTGACAGCAAAATAAATGCCTGCTCCCCACAGTCAAAGTGGCCAGAAGTGAGGCTGCAGCATGTGGGAGTGCTGAGGCACACTCAGGCAAGCGACCCCCGGGGCATTCAGCGAAGCCCTGACCTGAAACTCCTCCAGAAGCCTGACACCCAGAAAGACACTACTCATCACAAAAATACTTGCAGACAATATGTGAGCTTTGTGGCTCAAATTCAGTGCTATGTCAAGTAACATGGTGCTCAGCCCAAGTATTTTGATGAGAAGATCAATTAGCAGTCTTTCCAGTTCAGACAATGCATGTTTGTCACATGGTCAGCAGCATCCTGGCACAGTGGCTCCTTCACAAAGTTCACATTTGTCTACAAGGACAAGAGTAATTTGTCTGCAAATCTTTCCCTTCACGTCCCCATTCCTCAGGATGCAGGAGGTTTCAGTCTGTGACTCTGCTTCAACTACCATTTTCACATGGGAGTTGGAGTTTGCATGGAAGGGAGGGTAGCATGCTGTCAGGAGGCAGTGTGGGCAAGAGGTGCCAACATTGTTTGTGTAAGAAATGCAGTGTGGGACACCAAGGTGAGACCATGCCTCCACAGCTGGGGATGACAAGTGCCAGAGGCTAACATAATTTGGGCAGGAGCGTGAGGAAGGGAGGCAAGCATCCCTCAGGGTCTGTTTCTGACTTCCTTTGTGTGCTGGCTGGATGAAGACCCAAGACAGGATGACCTGGCCTCCCTTGCCCTTTGGCAGTGGAGGGATGAAGAGATGGCAGTGTAGCCTTAAGGAAAATTTTCCCAATTTCTTTTAGACAGTTTCTGTGTAGTTCCCCGGGTGTTTGTCATTCTTTGTTAGCTTTTAGCAGGCAGAAAGTTCATTAAAGAAGAATGCCTCTCCTACCTTGAGAAAAATACTGATAAAGAAGATGGAAAAGGAAAACATAGATAACAAGTGGTCCAGGCCAGTTGTGAACCTTGAAACCATTCCATAAGGCTGACTTTGAGTCAGAAAAGAGGAGTCAACAAAAGGGCAAGCTGTGGAAGAGGATGGAATCATACTCTAGAAGGTCATCCAGAGACCTAATTCTAGAGGTGTGTCTGGGGTGGAGTGGTGGGTGCCACAGACTTGAAAAGTGGATGTAGTGATGATGTAATATCCAGAATGTATGTAACCTGTGAATTTTGGGATGCACAATCTGGAATAGATTTCCTGCACACCCGGCTGCTGTGAATAAAGGAGTTTTCTTGCTAATACCCAAAAAGTGTGTTAGAGTGTTCTTTTCTGGCCTTTTTCAGCAACATCAGCAGAATTTTCAGTTTTGTCATGCTCCGTTCAGCAGCAAGCAAAAGACAGAGCACCCACCTTGTTCACTTGTCCCCCTGACCCCCCTCTCTCACTTCATTGAAAAAGGATTCTGTGGGTAGAAGAAAGGAAGAAGATGCTGCATGTGGCAAAGACCACACGGCAACATCATGCCTCTCCTGCCTTCATCCCTAGGAGAGCAAACATTTCTAATGTCTCTCATATCGTAAGGCAAGTTATTTCACACTCGTTATGGATGTAACTAGTAGTAGTAACACTGCTGGGCAGTAATACTTAATTATCATTGCTTTTATAGTTTAATAAATAGTTGGATTACCAATGCTAAAAAGACACAATTTGTCAATTGTAAATTAATGTTATGGAAATTAACTTTAGAGCATGAAGAGAGCTTTTAATGCCAGTCATCCATTCAACATTTACTGATGTGCAAACTGCTGAATTATTGGATTTTCTTCAATCATTTTTAATTCCTTATTACCCGATACCATTAGTTGTACTTTAATGATCTGTCATGCCCAGCTCCTCCAAATAAAGGTGTCTGTTAAAAGAAATGGCCTGGTTAACCACTCAACAGATTAATTTTTCTCCTTGTCCAACACCTACAACAAGTCTTTCTTCTCTTTTTGATTAAAGAAGGAGCCAAACCTCTGATACCTGTATTACTTTTTAAGTCGTGTTTTGCTTAGGCAAGATGTGCAAGATTGCTTGTTTCCAGCAAGCTTTAAGGGTAAACATAAGTACACACAGTGCTAGAGTTAGAGAAGACACACTCACGTACTTGCTTGAAAGTTTTGGAAAAGGTCACTCCAATCCCAAAGGCAGTCAAAGCAACCCCATTAACAGCACAGTCAGCTGCTTGTTGGCATTATCTTTTCCAAAGGCCACTTAGAAGTTCAGGCTACTGAATGCAGACTCCAGGTTTATTTCATATAGAGGTGATTAACAAATTTAAACTTTTTTTTGTGTGCAAAGATTTCCCAAGTCAATTGCCACATTTAGATAGTCTTTTTATGAAAACACTGTTTAGCTAACTGGGATGGTATCTCGTCACATGCAAAAGGAAACGTTTCTTTCAGGTTTCATTTTTATTTCTAAAACCCCATAGAAGAACATCTTTCTTCTTAAAAGATGTCAGTTGCCAAGTAGTGATGTAAGGGGTGATACATATCTGAATGCACACAAAAAACCCCAGAAACTGTATCACCCACTATCAAATAACTGTTTGCAATGAATTTAATTAAAAATTAACAAATATTTGTAAGTGGAGACAGACTTTCTATTCAAAGATACAGCAGCCTGTCAGTCATGACACAGCTGATGAACACCTGTTCTAATTCTACATACAGCATAAAGCCTAATTGTTTTGCCATTCTTACTTATATAAGGGAGCCTCATCACAGGATTTGAGGATGTGCCAATACAAAGGCTTGGACTATTTTGAAATGGGTCTGGACATCACGCAATGAAAAAATGATATGAAGGCAAAAAACTGTGAAAACCAATCAAGGAAAGCAATAGAATATGTGAAATAAGTATTGTAGGATTTTACCTTTTTTTTTTTTTTTTAAGTGAAGTAATTTTTTGTTTTGGGAAAAAGAATGAAACTCCCTTCAAATGTCAAAGTAGGCAGGATTAAACCAGGAAAAGTTCAAAATACCACAGAGTGGGGAAAAACCCCGAACACTAAAATATGCTAGGTAACTGAGTGAAAAGAAAATTATGGGCAAAATACCAGAGTAAAAGCAGCTCTGGTTAAATTAATTGTGGCTGAAAGAGCCAAATGAACAAAAATGCTGAGACGCTTCTGACAAAGAACTTAAAAATGCGTGTTTCAAATGGACTGAAAGTAAGAGCAGCTAATTGTGCACAGTGTATAGGAGTGCAAAAATCCATGTTTGTCACCATTAATGATTGACTGGTGTATTCACATCATAGCAACATTCACTTCCTTGTTAATGAACTAGAATCTTTCTGATTCAAATACTGAAAAATTGCTGCTGATTTTTTAAAGAGGATATGATCATCCTTCCTCCCCCTAAAATATTTAAACCAAAGCTCCTAGAACACCTACAGTGCAGTAGTTTGAGAAGGATCATTTCACTCATGTAGACCAAAAGGAAGTTTGTAAGCCATTAGGGTGAAAAGCAAGCTATAAATATAGCTGCATTTTTGCCTTAATCTACACAGATTTAGATCAACCAAGACATTTAAAGTAGCTTTTTATTTAGCTAGAACTAAATTCTCATGTCCTCCATTCAAGTATCTCCACTACTTTGTTACTCATGCGCTCAGCTACTTCATTACATCATATCTGAAATAAGACAGTAAAATTCACAAGGATTAACACTTTTTCCAGATACTTTTTTTCCTTCCACTTATGCTCTACAGTGCTCAAGCATTTGGTAGCTTAAAAAAATTAAGGAAGGCAGAAATTTAGCAGTAGCTGATCATCCCAAATTGTTCCTCCTGTTTCTATTCACTTCATTCTATCAGCCAACACACAGTAGCTGAAAATTAACTCAGCATAAGAAATCCACTGTTAAAAAAAGGGAAATGAGAAGTAATAATTTATTTCAGCATATGCACAGGAAGATAATGCAAGTATCCCAGTATGCCAGGCAGTGGAAGAATTTAGAAAAATTTATTTTTCAAAGGTGAGAATGCTAAACTTAATGGTGTGTGCACCAGGCATGAAAGAATGAAAAACCTTCCTTTCTGAGCCTTCTTAACAGCTTGGCTGGGTCCCTCCTCGTGGGGGGTCCAATGTCATCTGTGGAAAAAGTTATCTTTTCAGGGCGTTAACTGCTCTGCAAGGCCGGAGAGGGAGAGAAATCCAAGTCTAAGTCTCCCACCTACCAAAGGTCTCTTGAACAAAACCAGAAATCCTTAAATCAGCCTATCTCCTGGCCATCTCTTACACAAGGTCCACTCAATCCCCCTACATCATAGTATCATTAATTACCATAAAGCAATTCAAAATGTTGAGGATTGTTTTTGTTTAGTTTCTTGCGTTTTTGGTTTTGTTTTGTTTTGTTTTGTTTCTTTAAACTAGCCTACCAGGCAGCTAAAGTAGATTTGAATAGGATATTGGCCCAAAGTTGAAAATTATGAACATCTTTCATTAGTGAGCTAATTGGGTGGATCACTGAAGGAGAAGAGCAATCCAAATCAGTGTTATAAGCATCCCAAATTAAGTTTTTTTTGGTAACAGAAAGCAACTTGTTTTCTCTCAAAGTCACAAAGGCTCTTCAGGCTGGAGATAAAATATATGCAGAACAGTCTGGTGGAAGTCTCCCTTCCCAGCAGCAGAGGCAGCCATGTGCTCTAGTGACTGACTGCTTGGTCTCTGGTCAAGCCAAGTAAAGCATCTTGCACTCACAGTTTTATTCTCACAAGTCCTATGAGGAGTAGCTGAGGGTGCTGGGGGTGTTTAGGCTGAAGAAAAAGAAGCTGAAGGGAGACCTTATCACTCGCTACAACTACCTGAAAGAGGTTTAGCACAGTGGGAGTCATTCTGTTCTCCCAGGTAACAAGAGACAGGACAAGAGAAAATGGCCTCAAGTTGCATCAGAGGAAATTTAGATTGGATGCTAGGAAAAATTTCTTCACCAAAAGAAATTATTGGTCAAGTATTAAAATAGGCTGCTGAGTCACCATCCCTGGAGGTATTTAAAAAACATTTAGATGTGGCACCAGGTGACTTTTACCGCAGCCTGAAGTACACTTGTTTGTAAATCATCAGCATACTTCACATGTAAGTGATTGCATTTCATTAACGCGTCACCGTGGGGATACATGAACAGAAAGCAGAGTGAAGCTGACAGACCAGCTGCATCATGTACAAGATACATGTATTCACAATGGATAACCTACAAAATAAGTGGAATATATATGTTGTCAATTCATGTATTGAAAATGAGAAGTATGATTCACCACTTTGGAATCCAGTGTTGTGCCAGTAAGACGTACTAGGAGGTTCTCCTATATCACACTGCTTAAACTCCACTGCAGTTTCACAGGTAACAAAAATAAATGGACAGTTTTGGTGAAAGATGAAGAAAAAAGGACACAATGATAACATATCTGCTTCCACCTTTTGTGATCTTTTCAGTAAAACTGTCTGACACCGTCAAGTCAAATTTGGATGAAATATGTAAAATTCCAAAAAAGGGGAGAAAAAACCCACTATAGAGGGGAAAACAGCACAGGATTACTAGTAATACTGTAGGGACTAAGACTTTAAAGGAACATAAATGCTGAGGACATCCCACATTTATCCATGTCTAATAGTTTCAGGGTCCATCATTCTCCTCAAGTCAAAAATTCCCAGGGAATTCTTCACCTTTTTGTGATTTAGCATTGGCTGCAACATTTCATCTGTTCTTCATTATTTCCTCAGACAGACTTGTAGCAGAACTCGCTTTCTGGAAAACATGAAAGTCTTTTCTTTGAAGGGAACAGTGTTTTACCAGGAAAAAAGAAACTGCTTCCACTTTGTCATAACTGGACATTCATTTGAGGGGTACACAGCCCACTTTTCTTGCCTGTGTCAAGAAGCTTAAAAAAGAAGCAAACTAATTATATGATCCTCAACAAAAAAGATTGCAAGCAGCTGGAACAATTCTTGAGATCTTCTCTCTCTTCTCTTAACACCAAAAAAGACATCTAATATGAAGCAGCCTTTATTCCCTTCCTTCAATGTCATGACATTGAGACTGAACTCCTATGAAGTTCTAACAAATGCAAAAGCAGGGGGCTATATAGCAAAGACCCATAGATCTCCAGAGTACTCCATGCCAGAGAATAGGAGGCTCTTCCTGTTGAGCGCTAGGCCATCAGTTGCTGAGAAAAAGACCCTTCCAGTGATGACAGCAAGCCCTACTCTCATGGCTTGGTAGACAACCTTCCTGATGATAGCCTCTATTCACTCCTGGATCTGCAGCCAGGCAAGCATGATACCTCTACTTCTCCTCCTAATTCTCGGAGGAGCAACAGAGAGGAGTTAATAAACCAGGGAATGGCAGAAGGATTGCTCTAATTTGGGGATATCAGCCTTGCTCAATAAAACAGTACTCAGCAGACAGTTACTGGGGAAGGACAAATGGTTTGTGGTATACAACACTAGACTGTTTCTCCTCTCAGAGCAGCCAAGCAGTTGGAAAGCAAAATATTAGAAGAAAGTTGTTAGATTGAAGAAAGAGAGAACAGACAAAATAACATTTTCCCACTCTTCCAGGAACAATGGTGGGGCTAACTGTCCCAAGTCTGCTAAAGAATACAAAATCTTCAGCCTGGCAGAGGAGTTCACAAATGAAAACTTAATAAAAACTTCTGAACCCATCTTATTCCTTTGAATGGAATGCCTTCTTTAGCAAGGTTTTTCACTGCTCCAGTCATTAGAAACTATTTATTTGCCTAGCACGTGCCTAATAATTTTTTTAAGCCTCAGGACAGTGCCAATGCCTCTGGTGGAAATCTTTGCAAGGTGAGTTATGCCTACTGTCTTTTCAGGAGATAAGCAGAGAGGCTCTCTTCTTCTTGCAGAGCACCACAAAAAGGGGTTTTACAATCAGAGACACTCAGGAGAAAACACAACATGGAAAATACAAAGGGATAATAGTTTTCCCCTCAGAGTTTTAAGAATAATGTAAAAAATGTCATGTTTTTAAAGGTAATAAAGCAATCATGATCAAAGTGCCTCTGTCATTTGTTCATTTTTTTCCTATACTTTGCATGATTTGAACAATAATTTTATTTTTGTAGCTGATCGCTGTTTAATATCAAATGAATAAATCTATTCTTTCCATGTAAAATGGACTTGGTAATTGTTAACAGGAGATTCAAAGGAAAGAGAAAAATGTCATTTGTCATTTCTCTTTTCAGCAACAAGCAAGTGACTAGAAATTGAAAAGAAAAAAAAAAGAGGGATTATACAGAGTGCTGGCACTGGCTTAATTTACATTTCTGGTCTTTACACAATGGTTGCTTTCTGATTATAGAGCCATGGACTGGATAAAAGAATTTGCCAACCCCTTTTGAAATGCTTCCTCCAAAGCTACATGCTAGTTTTCTTTCTAATATATGTCAAAGTAAATAAGCCATGTTATTAATACAATTTAAAAATAAGAAACATATCTTTTTACTAAGAAAGTTAAGAAGTACATGGTTCTTAAGATACTGTAAGTATTCCTATCCGAGCAAAAAAAAAAAAGACATACTATCTACATTAAGATAATGACTGACAGCAGACATTTTCACAATAATATTTTCGGATAGATTTTTTTTCCCCTGTGGCAAGTTTGTGTGGCCACAGAACCTTTCTTTCACCAGACTAATACCTAAGCTTCCATTTTTCTTTGTCTGCTATTTCTGCTCTGTCAAACCTAGTAATATCCATTTTATTGCTAAAGTCTTATAAAAAAACCCTGGTTACCCAAAAAGGAAACATTATGGTCTATCCCATTAAACACAGTAAAACTTTAAATCTCACATAAAAATAGGTCATCCAATTACTTGGCAAAAATGACATTTTTTCATTGTCCAGTACAAAATATATTTACGGGAAAATTACCAGAAACTCCTCAGCTGAATCAGATCTGAACCTTATATTTAGATACAGTCATATATTACTGCTGATAATGTGATGCCAGTGAATAAATTGGAATTTTTCACTGTCCTTTATCAAGATAAATTGTTCTGTCAATAGCAAATGGCTGGCAAGTATTAACACTCTGCACACTGTATGGCTTTTCATTCTGAGTAAAAATTGTATTTAATGCTTTTGCACAAAATCTATGGCTGTGACTATCCCTATTACCTATTTAACTACCTTTTAAAAGGAGGATTTATTTCTCCAAATTAGGATCTGGGTAACAAGACGGTATCATGCATCATAAACTTTAAGTCAATACAAGGCAGGACACTTACAGTTCAAATGGGGAAATACCTTCTCTCATCACTTGGTCATCCAATAGCATTGCCAAGCTGTGGTGGGAGCAGCTGCTCAAAGCAGAACTTTATCTTGGCGTTCTTCCACCTACACCGCCACTGCATCCCACAGTAGCCATTTGCTCATTGGCCTATTACTTTCAATAGGTATTCCAGTAATTGGCTATTTCACACTTGTAAGGCTTGAACTGGCAGGGTGCAAAGGGCAGCCAACCAGCCTGTCAGGGTTCTGCACTCAAGTCATCCATCAATTATCATCTGCTATTACAAGAACGAGGAAATGCTCTGAAACCTTGTTTGCTATGAGCATAATTTATTCCCAAACCATGCTAAGTTCCTATCTGAAGAACAAGGAGGTTGCTATGAAGTGAGTAACATGTTTGTTGCTTGGCACATGCTGGTGAGTGAGGCAGTGGGGGAGACATTGTTGACTACCTGGAAGATTGCAGCTTCTGCTGGGTTCTGTGGCCACCTGCTGTCCTACACCCACTCCCTTTGCCAAGAAATACTCAAAAACAGACAAATAGAGTTTGTTTTATAAATTATTACTTCAAAGCCAAAAAAAGTCCTGCCTACAGCAGCCTGGTAAGGCTGGACACACCACTAGTATGTATTGCAAATTGTTCTGCATCTACCTTTATGATAGAGAGAAACACATCTGGAAGTACATCAGGGTGGAAGCGTTACAGGACGTTACAAAGTTACAGTATTAACACTAATCCCTTTTCTGCTTTAGCCTGCCTGAGAGACTCCATTTGCAATGAAGTCAGATCTGATCTCTCATGTTTCTTGCAGCATTATATTCCGCATCTTTCCATGCCGAGCTTCTTTATTACCACTATTTAAAAAGTAAAAAAATCATACAAAATTTTTGGCCGTCTTATTTTCTATTCACTAGATATCCCAATTCTAGGTAATAGCAATTAGTATAAGGTGGCCAGGGCTTATTATCTACTAGCCTCTCGTACAAACAACCTAGACAAGTCCTTCCCAAATGCCAAACTGATCTGTTATCCTGTTAATTTATAAAGCAGTCTCTCATCTAGCAACTGCTTACCTTGAGTAAAATAAATTATTTAAAAAAATAAACTGATTCTTTCATTACATGTGTTAATAAAATCCCAAGTACTTAAAAAGATGAGGAAAAAAATCACATACATGTTAAGAGCAAAGTGATTTAGAAAGCTGCTAAAGATGTTCAAAAATAAATTCCAAACTTTGAGAGGACATGACTAAGGCTCTTAATAAATCCACCTCCAAATACACCTAAGAGTTACACACCCTCACTAGCTGAATAAATGAAGTGGCACCAAAGCATATCTAATTCTAATACATCATAAGATAATCTGTCAAGTCCCATGTGTTAGGTCCTGTCACCCTCCTTCATCCATTATTTATACACAACTTTCGTTGCCAGTGAAATCCCTATGAAGTATAGCTTGGCATCCAAATGCAGCAGTTTTAGTCACTCGGCAGATAAAATCAGGAATCAAGTCCATTCACACTCTTCAAAATAGCTGTTATTCTGCTGGAGAGAGAGTCCAGAAATGAATAAACACACAGAAGCCACAACTGTTTTCTGCTTTGCTTAATGGACTGAAGAGCTGTGTCTTTGCAGAGGATATTGTGGCATGCCCTGCTGTCAAAGTTTGCTTTGTATCCATTTCAAGATGCTATCTGGAGCCCCTCTAGCCTTTCTTTCTTTATCCTATTTCAGACAGGAAGGCTTGCCTAGAAACACATCTCAGTGCTCTTAACAGCATCTGCTGTGGTAATAGGCAAGCAAACTAATGGAGCAGTGCAATATTTTTTACTCCAAACTTGCCAAAGATGTGTGAAGGGCAAACAGTTGGACATATTTACATACATTCATGATCCAGAAAGTCTCAGTTCAGCAGCTGCTGCAGCAAAGGCAATTCTTCCCGGTTAGCCCACTCCATGAGCACCGCTCTGCTTCACATCCTGCTGAGAGTGATGGGTGGTTTGCAGGGGAAGCCTCCAGAGTGATAGCCTGGCTAGGTGTTTTTTGCTGACTGTCATTCTAGTAACTGAAGTCACAAATTCTTAATTACCACTTTATTGCAGAAGAAACAGAGATTCCTCCCCTCATTCCTCTTCTTCCCCAAGGCGTATGTAGGCATTTTTTAAATGCAAGAATAAACACGCACAATTCACGGTTCTTCAGGAGTTCAGCCAGGACCTCTGCTTAACTCATGAGGCTGCAATAATAGCCACAATCTGTTTCAGGCGTGCAGCACTAGAAATTAAAGGTCCTGTAAATTACACGGCTATATTCCTCCCACAGCCCAATTAAAGGCTTTATTATTTGTCAGCAAAGTACCAAATTAAAAAGGTATCCTCCAGATAAGGCAGCTGTTGCCATTTGGCTCTGGTGAGCCTTTATTTATTTCCATATATTTGCATTGTGAAAGTTGCTGATAGGCCATGCACGTTATTACCAGGTGACCCACGGAAACTGCTTGCGTCCCCAGGGCCAAATCCTCAACAGTGCACGTCTTTTCCAGTATACATGCAGTCTATTCACATGTGGTGTGATTTGTGTTACTGCTTTCTGCCTTCAAAGCTCTGAAACAGCAGGCACTTTCTCCCCTTTAATACAGCAGCCACCGACCTTCGTACAGAGCCAGTATGTGCTCTGGCTGCCTCTCAGTATGATGGTTGGTATGTCCAAGGGTGGCCAGAGATATCAGCATGATTTTTTCCTTCTACACTCAACAGGAAATTGGACTAGACCCCTGAGAAATACCTTCATCCTGCTCCGAGTCGCTATCATGCGTTCCTGGGCTAAAAAGGTTGGCTGCTGTTGTCTCTGACATCCACATTCTCCCCCAGCTTCCCAGCAGTAATTGTGTAGAGCTGAAGCTTCTCTCTTCTTCCTCATCAGCAATTTGTGCTGACTTAATTAAAACATGGTTTCTTTTTTTCATGTAAAGAACTACGGCTCATGGGCTTTTACTATGGCTGTATGTTTTCATCCCTAAGAAATGGTAACAAGGCCTCAGGAAGCAAGGCATTAAGACATCAACACAGCACTCCCGCGGCTTAATGTGCACAATTCTCTCCCCTTCCCTAGCTTTTTTAATTTCAGGCACTTTCTACTTCCTATTTGGGCTTCTGAGTGATACAAGTGTGCAATTAGTGAAAAAAGGCATTAACATCTGCAAGGCACTCTTCAGACATCAAAAAAATCAAGCTATGCAAGTTTGTTTGCTGTTTCTTGTAATCACAACATTAATTTCTTACTTTTAGGGAAAAATAACATTCCTGTATTTCACTAATGATGGCAGAGCTAAAAATTAATTTCAGATGATAATGCTACATGAAAATAAAAACCTCTTCTGATTGAATTTCAAGGACTCTTCTGTTTAACTAGCTTCAAGAGTCCTTTTTTTGATCATAATAAAATTATTTGCCATATGGTTCAGATGCTTGTGATCCTCTCTCAATGAGAGGATTATGCATGAGATATAATGCCTACTGTAGCTGCAGCCAAGCACACAGCTGGCTCTGATAATGCCAACAAATGGCTTCATCTATCTCAATGTCACGTAGGAGCTGGTGCGATGTGAATCAGGCCACAGTACAATTAAAATCTACATCATCTGTGAGAAAGGTGATGGAGGTTCTGACATCAGAGCTGTGCCAGATTCATCCTCTTTCCATTGTAACAGAAGAAACACGTTGCCCCTTTCACCCTGTCACACTAATGATGTGCTTTGCACATCCCTTCCTGTGCACATTAAAGGTAGTAAATCAGGGAGACTCCTATTTAAAGGATTCCCCTTTATCTGACATTCAGTAACGAGGACAATTTCTAAATTTAAGTGTATTTCTTGTTCTCCCCTCCGTGATGAAATAATGCCCCTTGAAGTCTACAAGTGAAATACGCGTAGAGGAGTTTATGATCCATATGGCTGCAAATTGTGACAGTATGCAAGAATTTCCTTGTTTTTGTTCCACAATATTTAGTCATACTAATAAAACCAGGCTTGCAAATCCATTTCTTCCACCAAACCAAATTTTATTGCAGAAAATGGACATAATTCACAAAAAACAAGCTTGATATCAAGACACTGATGAACCTCCTCTTTTAGGGCTTTAAAGCTAGTGTGAACTTGTGCAATTATTTTGTTTTATTGTTAGACTCATTAAAGGGAAAACCCACAAATATGTTTTATTAGCATTTTCAATGACTTAACATAAATATAAGACATAATTACTTATGTCTAGCTCTCAAATTTTACTACAAGCTGGAGTTCTAATAAAACATTCTAAGCCTTTGGATATCAGAAATGCAAAAGCTTGTCTGGTGGAACATAGCAAGACACTAGCTAATGTTGTTTTCTCTCTTCTGTCAATTTAGCTGCATTAGATTGTGAAGCACACTGCAAATCGTATTGCTAATCAATGCAACGTAGGCACTGGAAAACGAAGATACGCGGTTTTACACTCACTCATGATCTTTACTGAGATGTAATCAAAGTCTATTTTAAAATCTTTAATCACACAGTATACACGCAGACTGTTTTCAACCATCTTCTGGTTAGGACTTAAGACAAAGTCCCAGTGCATGCCCCTGAATTACAATGATAAATGTATTTTTAAACACTCATGTTTTTTGCTAAATAAGACAAAATATATGACATTTGGATTTCCACTGTGTTACTACAGCTTAATGTCATTTGTCATAATGGTGTTACACTACGATAAAACTGATACACAAGTATTAAAAGTAGTATGTTATGCACCAACATCAAAAACCTAAATCTGGGAACATAACGCTGGGTCTCTCTCCATATGAAAACTAGCACCTTGGTGCTTTCTGTTAAGCAGTCAATGATAATAGGAGGTTTTGCCTACATGCCAGCCTGCGCATCTGTAACAACATTGCTCTATTAAGTTGATTTAGACAAAGTGAAAGCAACATCCTCTTCACCAGAGTTTACACGGTACAAGCTTTGGAGAAACATCCAGGTGACATAAAAAATCTACAGTTTAATACAGTAAAAACTGTAAAACTTTAAAATTAAAAAACCCATATCAACTCAGAGCTTCTAAGGAATACTTAAGAAAGCAAATGCCTCTAAACTGAATAATGCAACCCTTATAGTTGTTGCAAAATGTCATTGCTCAAGTGGAGGGGGGAAAAAAAAAGAAAATACACGTAAAATATTTACTGCATCTGCTAGTTCTTCCCATATCTAAACTTATCTGAGCTACAGATAAATGAAACAAAAAGATGGGTGGCAAGGCTTCACGGCTCATTGAATGAATATTTGTTCTCTCAGACCTTACTCGTGGTTTGTTGTTTTTTCCTTCACCAAATAATAACACCTGGTAACTGCATAACAATGCACTCGTTTATAATTCAGGTATGGGTTCTTCACAACTATATCAAAGAACCTTTGAATTTAAGACACCCACAATTATATCCAAGTTCAGCTTCCCTCCTTTACTTGAGTAGATAAACATACATTAGCTTATGCCACATTTGAAAATAAATTGTAAGAGTTCATAAAAATAGCCACTCCAAATGACAAATATCAGTAAAGGTGGTAGATATCCTTCAAAATAGACAAAAACAACTGTCCCACGAGCTGAAAATGCCACTAGAAACCCTTCACTATTCACACTTCCTCTACAGCCCTGAAAATTGTATTACAGCTACCCCAACTCAGCTTGAGAGAATGATCTACGCACTTTTATATGCACTTCTGCAGAGCTCCCACAAATCCAGGAATTTAAGAAAATCTAACATACGATTTTGAAAAATAGGTATTCAAATAATGTATTTGAAGAGACAAACACTCTTAAAATAACGGAAATAACAATTTCAGGAAACTAAATCTGAGAGCTAATAGCAACAGAAAAACTTGAGGGCTAAATGGGGCACTCCAAAGAACACATCAAAGTTATAATGCAAATAGAAGTGCTACACAGACACAGAAGGAAAGACCATTATCCTGCCTTATTAAAAATTTGAAGGTTAAAAAGCCATTGATTTAATGACAACTAGATGATAAAATTGCTAAAATATTCATTTGAAATTACACTGCACAATGTGTAGAAGCAAAACATCAAAAATTTCTTCATCTATGGTAAAGTGGAAATCCTTGAGAGCATGTGACTTGGCCTAAATCATCAATATATTTTTAGTATGTTATACTAAAAAGCAACCCATAGTACAATAATACTTCAAAGAAAATTAAGACAGAACTAATCTCAGCATTAGCTGCAGGAAGAGAAAGAAAGAAATTAAGTCAAAACGGAGATGAGATTGACTAAAGGAATAAATGTAACGGCAATTCAATCCTTTAGGACTTGTGTGTGCTTTTATTTGCCAATGTGTATAACAAAACTGAATTCTACAAGCTATTGTACACACTGCCAGTTCTCAGAAATCTTCCCATTCCAAATAACCAGGCTCTGAAAAATCCACACAAAAGAAGTTCGCTTCCATCCAGAACAAAAAAAGCATAACAACCTTAGTTAAGCCCCTCCACCCCAAAAGTGCACATCTACAAGAGAATAAAAGCCAGCTTTAATTCTTGAATTATTTAGTGAAAATAGCAGAAATTAGACTGACAATGTATAAAGACACACAGACAAACCAATATTATACATGAAATAGTAAAAAACCTATTCTTTAGAAAATAGAGAGTGACAGTTGACTCAATGAGGACCTTACAGAACAATGTATTAGGTTTGCTTGGAAAAGTTTTTAGTGCGGGTGGGCTACAGGGATAGATTCTGTGAGGAGCTGCTAGAAGCTTTCCCCATGTCTGACAGAGCCAGTGACAGCTGGCTCCACAAAAGACTTGCTGTTGGCCAAGGCCAGGCCCATCAGCAACAGTTGGTAATGCTTCTGGGATAAGAGGTTTAAGATGAGGGGGGAAAAAACCTGTGTGTTTTGCAAAAGAGAGGGGAGTAAGACTATGTTAGAGAAACCATTCCTGCAGACATCAGGGTCAGTGGAAAAGGAGGGGGAGGAGGTGCTCCAGGTGCCAGAGCAGAGATTCCTCTGCAAGCCCTGCAGAGCTTGGTGAAGCAGCTGTACTCCTGCAGCCCATGGAGGTCCACAGAGCAGCAGAGATCCACCTGTAGTCCTTGAAGGACCTCATGCCAGAGCAGGGGAATATCTGAAGGAAGCTGTGACCTCACGGCAAGCCCACACTGGATCAGGCTCTTGGCAGGACCTGTGGCCCTGTTGTAAAGAGAAGTCTATGCTGGATCAGGTTTGCTGGCAGGTTTGCTTGTAACCCCATGGGTGACCCACACTGGAGCAGTTTGTTCCTGAAGGACTGTACCCCGTGGAAGAGACCCACATTGGAGCAGTACGTGAGCAACTCCAGCCTGTGGGAAGGATTCAGGTTGGAGAAGTTTGTGAAGGACTTAATCCTGTGGGAGGGACCCCACACTGAAGCAGAAGAGTACGAGGAGTCCTCCCCCTGAGGAGGAAGGAGCATCAGAGACAAAATGTGACGAACTGATTGCAGCCCTCATTTCCCATCCCCTTGTGCCACTGGTGGAGAGAAGGTGGGAGTGAAATTGAGCCTGGAAGAGGGGAGAGGTGGGGGAAAGGTGTTTTAAGATTTAGTTTTTATTTCTCATTATTCTATTCTGAATTAATTGGTAATAAATTAATATAATTCCCCTAAATAGAGTTTATTTTGTCCATGATCATAACGGCTGAGTAATCTCTTCCTGTCCGTATCCTGACTCACGAACCTTTTGTTCTATTTTTCTCTCTCCTGTCCAGCTGAGGGGGTGATTGGTAGAGTGGCTTTAGTGGGTGACAGGTGTCCAGCCAGGGTCAACCCACCACAAGACAAATTTCAGAATGTGGTAAAGTGTCTTCAAAAGTCACAATAAACTAGACTATTAGTGAAGCACAGAGACTGCCAAGGAGAAAAAAGGAGGATCACAAAAAGCCGTTTAACATGTGGTGTTCTATTTTTCTCATACTTGGATAATCACCCTTCCTGTGATGTTCCCTGAATATACCATTCTAAGTAATTAAGAAGTAACAAATTGTACGGAAAACACTTCTTATCTTAGGACACCAATCAGTTTAATTCAGTTTCTGGTTAACTCACTTTAAAACATTCAAAATATTTTGCTGCAAGGTTTTACCAGTGTTAGCCACTGTTGATATAACCCACTTCTGCGTGCTGCTGAGGTCCTCACCACCAGCTGAGAACCTAGATGGAGACAGAAGAGGGACTACAAAAGCAAACTTTCATTCATTGAGTAAATTGCAGTATTTCAAGATTTTTTTGTTGTTTAAGATCAGGATACAATTCTCTTCAGTATGTCAAATATCTCTTCACAGATTATTTAGATCAAAATATTTACAGGCCTGGGTCCTCAAAAGGTGCAAGAAGTTGGAATAGAGGAATGGGTATATGTTTAGGTTATTGATCATCTCCAAAAGGCGCTTTCTGTTTTAAAGATCATATTAGAATCTCAAAGAGCATGAGAAACAAGAAAGATGTCAAAAAGGGAAATTTACTTCTGAGCTAGCTCCAGTGCACCTTCAAGCTTTGATATTTTCTGTTCACCTTCTTCTATACACATTTTTCATTTTCCAAGAACTAGGTGTCTATTCATAAAGCTAGAAATATAATTCTTAATATAGTATCAGTATTCCTAGTATAGCACTGACAGATTAGAAAAGGTTGTTGAAAAGCAAATGAATATATGCAAATGTTTTTTATATTAAGTGGAAACATCCCAAAATCTCAAATGATCCATGTGAAGTTTTAATTATAACTTAACAGCTGTTTCAGCTAATTGAAGAATATCAGAAAGGTGATTTCCTTCTCATTGTAATTAAAGAGTTAAGCTTAATTTACTGCTGTCACTACAAGACTAAACACCAATCTGGTCTGTCCAATTGTACAAAAAGGTAAAAAGGAGAACTTCAAGACAAGCATCAGAATGCTCCTTCCGACCTCAAAAAACCCCAACGTACACATGAATCTACTAATCCTCGCCATTCCTATCCCTATTAAAAAAAAAAATGTAATCCAGACAAGTTTCAAAGTGATCCCTTCTGTCTTATCTTTTCTGGCAAGAAAATGGGCAATGACCTTTAAAGCAAGCAAGCAACTCACTCTAATTCTGCTTTGCCACCCTTTATTAATTTTCCCTTCAAGCTGTTTCCATTCCCTTGACTTCACAGCCTTATTGTTTAATATTGTGGCTATGCATAAACATATATGCATATGTTTACATATGCATGTAAACATATGTTTTGCATTCACTAATGTGGTATTATCTAGATGTCATCAGCAAAAGAAAAAGTCCACACAGAAATAATGCTAGAATACTAGTTTTTCTATGGCAATGCAATAGTTTTTTCTTCCTGTAAATTTGAGGGAAAATAGAAAAAAAATGGGTTTGATCTCTATCTGAAATACATATAATATGCATACTTTTTAAAGTTGTACATGAAATACGACAGTCTTCATAACAGATACAGTACTTCCAAGTGTACCTGAACAAAAATCAGAAACTATGGAAGTTCAAAGATTTTGTTTTTTAAGCAATCCACTGATTAATGGACAATCTGCACAGATCATGAGAACTTCTCTACTCCACCTTTTTTCCACCTCCCTTGCAACACAGATGCCATACAAAAGAGAAACACAGATTTACCAGAGACGTAAAACCTAGCTACAAGTGTCAATAACATTCAGTGTGAAGTTAATTGCTGAAGTATGAATTGCATCAGCATTTATACAGACACACATGCATACATATATATATAAAAATTACAAAAGTACATTCTCTCCAATGTGTTATACAAAACACCCAAAAATTACAAATTTTGCTTCTCCAGGTATAGGAGCAAAAGTGGTGAGAGATGCAACCTGGGAGCACTGTTTCCCTGAAGAAAAGTGCATCTGTATATTTAATCCACATTTGCACCATACCTGACACTCTGCATGGCTCATGTGCAATCAGCATCAGATCCTAGCAAAAAGAAGAATAACAAGCAGCCCCACTATGCCAGCTGTCAGCAATAGATCAGGAAGTCAACTGAAAAATGTGAAAATCATCATAAAATGGTTTGGGTTGGAAAGGATCTTCAAGGTCACATAGTTCCAATCCCCCAACATGGGCAGGGACATCATACACTAGATCAAATGATTAAATTGCTCAAAGCTCATTCCAACCCCGTCTTGAATACTTCCAGAGAATTTTCATAGATGTTTGATCCACCATGGGGACCAAAGGAGTGCCAATGCAACATGGAAGGCATTTTGGATGTCTTTAATAAAGGTCAATGCTGATGGGAATGAAGAGGCCAAACAATCTCAGATTTGAGCAGAACCTAAGCTAAGAGTAAGGCATCATGCACTGAATACGATCTGTAGCCAGACAGTTACTGTTCTCAGTTCAATTTATTAAAGCTATTTTAAATAAACACAAACAAAATACAGAGAGACAATCACATACTGAAAATATTAGAGACAAGTTTGCCACGGGCATGCTTTCTGCATTTTGCTGCACAAGAACCTTTATATCAACTCCAGTCACACTTTAGCACTCAACACTGCTTTTATGCTCAATGTAACTTAGTCCAGCCATAAGCAGAATATTTCAGACAACTAGATTGGTCTGGGATTCCCCTGCCTCCTTGTGCTTCTGCTGACCTTGACAAATATCTTGGTTCTCCTCCATATAATCTTCCTATATCTTTCTAAATGGCCAAGAAGAGAAAACGTACAGCAAAAACCTAATGAGGAGTTAAGAAAGTGTGATTGAAAGCCCTCTCTGACTAATTAATTTCAAAGAAGAGAATAAAAAGCCACAAATTTTATTCTCTACAGAATACTACAAAGATAAAGTGCATGCATTCTATTTTGGCTGCTGTGCCCTCTATACAAAGCAGGGCTTAACATCCAGCAGGAACAGCTAAAAATATTACTCCACCTTTGTACTATTGCTTTCTCAGTCATTCATTTGTGCTTAACCCTCTGCTCAGATGTTGTGAAAAACTCTAATGCAGATTTATCTCAGGAACATTTACAGAAATATTTACCTTTTTACAGGTATCATTCCATTGGTTGACTTCCCCAGATAAGAAGCTACTAGAATCAAATTATTTTACTACTCATCTTTCTCTGTCCTGTCAAAAGTACATTTAACACAATATACATGATGAATGTGGCCTCATGAGAAGTGGGAGGGAAAATTAATTTGGGGGGTCTGACAATGAAAAGATCATTTGTCATTACTGAGCCGAGCCATGTCAGCAAACGACTGTATTGTTTTACCCCAGTGGCTGCTACCCGTTTTCTGCCCCTTCCTCTAGCAAACTCCTCCTTCCTAAAGCCTCAGTTTGCTCTGAATGAAGGTTATTAGCAATACTAACTAGCCAGAGTGGGGAGCTTGGATGCAGTGGGGGTGGGATGCGAACTTGTAAGAACTAATTTGTCTAATGTTCAGTAACAAAGGCAAAGTGCCTGTGCTGTGAATTAATACAGCATCAATCACTGACTAACTGCTTCAGTATACGTAATGAGAATATTCCCAGGCCAAGCGCATGGTCTGCACAGATAGCTAGGGAGATAATACTCCGAACTGAATTTTTATTTTTATTTTAATGCAAGTCCCATCTTCAAAGCAAGGAAGAACCTAGGGAGACTATCCTTGATATGCATATGTGTGTGTATATGTACATATTTTTTTTAATATATGCATATACACACTCACATGCATAATAGCATCTCAGAAAAATCCTAGAATTAAAGTATTTATTTTAAAAACTAAGGCCTGGTAATTAGAAATATGTACAGTTGATTGTAAGGTTCCTGGTTTAATGGTTCTTCTAACTTTCTCCAAGTTGTTCTACCTTCTCTCCAATAGATATTTTTAATCATGTAGTTAGGTCATCTTATTACAATTTCAGTTTGTATAAAAGAAAAGAATATTTGAATGTTATCCAGAAGAGGGTATCTTCCCTTCATTTGCTGATCACATTAAGGAGAGACACAGAAACACGGATTTTAATACCTTTACATTAAATGCAATCACACTTGAAAAACACATCCACTCACATTTGTTTAATAAGGATATTTATTGTTTGTATAGTAACAGCCTCCCATTGTTTGCAGAAGAAAGAGGAAGTACATTGTTTATATTAAAAAAAAATTAAAAATCATTGCCCATTGAAAAGATCACCTAGAGCAATGAGTGGGTGCACTGGTCAACTCATTTCACCGCCACCATTGCAAAGAATGAATTCTCAGTATAAAGATTTATCAAAGAGAATTTAGGAGTGACAGAAAAGCCCAAAGAAGAACCTCCCAAAATAACAAAGATTCACCTGCGGCCAAAGGAGGAGACTCATGCAAGAGCTGGAGGATACCCACAGGAGGCTGTGACCCTGTGGGAGGCTGATGGTGGAGAAGCATCCTGGGAGGGACCTGATGACCTGTGGGGAGAGGAGTCCATGCTGGGGCAGGATTTTCTTGGTAGGACTTGTTACCTGTGGGGGACCCATGCTGGAGGCAGACTGTGTCTGAAGGACTACCCCTTGTGGAAAAGTGATCCATGTTGCAGCAGTTTCTGAAGAACTGTTGCCCATGGGATGGACTCACATTGAAAAGTTCATGAAAGACAGTCTCCCCTGGGAGGGACCCCACGCTGAAGCAGGGGAAAGACTCCTCATAACCCCTGTTCTCTGTCTCCCTGAGCTTCTGGTGAGGTAGAAACCAGGAAGGAGGGAGGGGTGGGGGAGAAGGTGTTTTAAAGATTTCTTTTATTTCTCATTATCCTGCCCTGATTCTCTTAGCAATGTATTTAATTAATATCCTCACTTTGAATTTTTTTTGCCTATGACAGGGATTGGTGAGGGATCTTTCCCAGTCTTTATCTCAACTCATGAATCCTTTGTTGTATTTTCTCTCTTCTGTCCAATTGCAGACGGGAGCAATAGAGAGGCTTTGTTAGGTACATGGTGTCCAGCCAGGGTCAAACCACTACATCCAGTGTTTCTGATCAGGACAGTTTTGTGAAAATATTATAATGTGATATTTTAGGAATAATATAATGGAACATAACATTGTAAGATAGCACTTAAAAGTAGCCTGAAAGAGAAAACAGTATTCCATCTACCTTCGACAAAGCAACAGAGGGGCGAAGGGGGAGCCATGGCTGCCCAAAGCAGGATACAAAGAAAACTCCTCTTCGTGTTTTAGCAAAGAAACTATGAGCTGCAGCCATCCTCCCACAACAGGCTTCAGTGTAACCCCTAAGAAAGACTGTGGTTTGTGTTCATGTGGGCAAGAGACACTGTAATTGCAACTGCACTTTCATTTAAACTTATATGCATTTATCAAGAAAAAAGATATCTATGTGTGTATAGGGGTGGTCACATAGCATTCTGACCAAGCAGGACACCACCATTCTGGTGAAATTCTACAATGGTTCAATTGAACACATAGAAGAAAAAAATTAATTTGTATTTAGCTGTGGAGCAATTACTTACTTGACAAGACCAACTAAGAATTATTTAACATGTACCTAAAATGCCCCTTTACCACTTGCATATAACATAAAAAACATTTTTGATAAATTTTATAAAGTATTAAGCCTTTAATTAGATAATATACATACACAATATTTTTATTGATGGAAAAAGTAGATCCTACAGCTCCAATCTGAATTAATGGTGAACATTAGCTTCTTTTACTTAAAACGTATAATAAGCAGTCCGTAGCATCAGTTCAGGATGGGTCCTAGGAAGGAACTGTGATTTAAATACAGAATTCTTTCCATTACTACAATGACAAATAGAGATTGCAATGTATTTCCCTTTTCTTCTAGTAGCTGGTGGGTTAAGGCAGGTGCAGAGAATAAAGGCTGCATATGACAACAGGCCCTCTTCTTCTGCCCAGCTGGAAGAAGAGCTACACACAGCCTCTCTCAGCCCAGACTTTAACTCCTAGGACAAGAAAAAGGGCTAGGAATATTCTATCTCCTTGGTCTTACAAAATGGTGTCCCTGGAGCTCTTTTACAATTTAATTCCTGATTAAAAAAAAAATACCAATGACTCAGAGGGGAAGCTCTGAATCACATAATGAAGGACTTCCTCTCCTCACATGTCCTACTTTGTTTCAATCCTTTTATATAAAAAAAAATAAATCAAAGAGAAGATGATTTATTGTTTATTTAAAGGTATAAACAACAAGAAGAGCCTGTTATTCATTTTAAGTGCATCTCTCACCAGTTAAGTGACAACAATTAAAAAATTATGATGGGGATCAAATGGCAGTTGTTATTGTATAACTTTCCCTGTCAGTATACCATAAAGCATGTGGTACTGTTGATACCTCGTTCAGACTATTTCTACAGGCCTACCCATAAAAAAAAACCCCATGAAAAATTATAAACCATTAAACTCCATGCACTATTGGCTGTGAATACACACATTTTTTTTTTAATTTATGCCATGTTTCATACACATGAAGGGAATAAAATCTGGAATTTCTCAATGAAAAACAATTACTGCAAGTGCACAGACTGTGGTTTTGCACACTACGTCCTTATGGGAAGATTATAGATAAAATTACATTGTCATAATTTTTATAGGGAAACAGTATTTAAGAGTCTCAATCAAAAGGGGATATGTCAACATTCCTAATGACAACAGATGTGAAAAAGAAAGCCATGCATTCAGAGAACCTGAATCATCAATGATTTATCTTCTGCTGTTGCTGTATTTTTTTTGTTTTGTTTGGAGAGGTTGGGTGGTTTGGGGATCAGTTGAGTGTGGAATTAAATCCAACTCCTAATCTGGTGAGTTATCTATGGTGTGCAAGGCAGACACCATCCATTGTGTAGAATCAGTGAGTGACAGTATGAATAGCAGCCTTCACCAGTTAAAGCCATGATAAGACCTGGATTCTGAAAGAAGTTCCTACTTCAGAATGATGTCTATTGTTCCAGCCATCAGTTTTGGCAGCAAAACTGATTCAAGGATAAGACAGCAATGATGCTGGCGTTGTACATAGAAAAATATCAGCAAATAACCAATTAAACTGCATTTAGAAAGACATCTATCATGATGGTTTTATTAAAATAAGACCCAGTGGCATGTTTTTTAAGTGAAAAACTTGAAGAATTTCTTAGAGTGAGAATTTGATCCAAGGCAGAATTATTCTGTATTCAGTATTTGCATCCTCATGACCGATGAGTTCCATGAGCAACTCTCTGGTAGCCCTCACGTAACCCCCACCTCATCTGTAACTTTACTGCTCATGGGCACATTTGCTGAACTTCAAGTAGCACTCTTCTGTTAACCCAGCTTTCTGCCACTCTGAGCGCTAAGCGTGCATATTTCTCTCCAGTAAGGATGCAGGAAGCGTGCAGGAGTGCAGAACGCCACTCGTGGCGGTTTCCTCGCTGAGCAGGGGCCGAGCGCGGCCGCTCAGCACCGCGGACAGCGCCGGGAGCGGGGGACACTGCCGCCAGCCCTCCCGTTAAGATTTGCGGCACACGGTATAACCAGAGTTATCTTCAGAACAATCTCAGTTACAAAAATAAAACAAAAAGAAATAAAGGATCGGCTTCCTGAGCTCTTTTGGAAAAAGTTGCTGAAATAGCAGCTTAAATGACCCAAGGGACTTAATTTCCCCGAGCCTCCAGTGAGCTTTGCATAAGCTCCCTCCATCACAGTTTTTTAAGAAAGACAAATAACTGGGGGCAAAGGACAGAGTCATGGAATTGATTCAAAAATTGTTAAGTGATAGGAAACACCGAGTAATGGCAAGTGGCTGCCCTTTAAAATGAAGAAAATGTAAGAGTGGATGCTCCTAGGCCTGCTATTGAGATGAGCACTATTTATAATGACTTGGAACCACACAAGTTAGGAACTCTGGGATTGTGAGTTTCTTGGGGTTTTTTTACTGGAAATATTGCAAAGTTTTACAATCCTTAAGTAGCTGAAGAACCTCAATGATACTACAAGTGGTAAAATGAAAATCCATTAAGAAAAATAAAGATGAAGAAACAGGTCTCAGTGAACACTATGGGACTGTGAAATAGTTTTCTAAAACAGAAAAATAAAGTCAGCTGTTCAAAATTTATAATTATTTTACCACCATTAACTTGAAAATAAAATTATTCACAAGACAAACTACGCATTCTTTTTCTTTTATTAAATTTCTTCACACTATGAGGAAAAATGAGGGATGCAAATTTAAAAACATAGGCCTCAGATCATGCACCATTAAATGTTAATGTCCCTTAGCATGTTTGGGGGAAAAAAAAAATCATAGGAAAATAACTGATACTGGTTCTAAGGCTGAACTAACAAAAAGAAAGGAATAAAAGAAGTAACAAGTTCAAAATTTTATAGCACCTAAAATTATATGTAACTTAGAGAGAATTTCATATAGATACTCATAATTAGTAGGGAATATTAAAATCTGATCAGGTTCCCCTCTTCTGTCTATTGCATAAAATAAAAGGAGTTTTAAATGAAAGAACAGTAAATGAAGAAACATCATAGAGAAACATTTCTTATATTCAGTGGACCTGCCTGCCTGATCAAGTCATTGAGATAATAGCAATGTATTCATTTGGTGTCCGAAATGAAAATCCATTAAGATGCTAATAACATTTGTAGCTATGCAAGGTAAGATAATAAGGGTAATCAGATCTCATGCTTCAGGGTGTAAGACAATGAACTGCAAGGTTTAGAAAGAATTGTACAGTGTCACACAAATGGGTAAGAGGCATTAGCCATTTGGGAAGAGATTTACCTTCTTTTAAAATATCAAGAAATAGCCACTGCCAGAGGCATGGCACCAGACTACAGAGGCCTGGTGTCTGATCTGCTGTGACAAACCCTTCATTATTACAAGTTTGGCTTTGATAGACAATAGATTCTCCTGAGTTTTATGGAGCTGAATTCAAATTAGGAGCACAAGCTCTATGAAAGCATAGCTTGGAGGAAGGAACTGAAGGGCAGAACTGTTAGCCAGTAATTAAGAGTTCTGTACTGTGCTTTCTGGCAGCAATTATTTTAACATAATTCTTAACAGAGTCTATTAAAGAGGAAATGCCAATTAGCAATAGCTTATTGCACAACAAAGCAATGACTGCCGATATAATTTACTGCCATAAACTACACAGAGAATTGACTGCTAACAACAAGACTGGATGGTTAATTAAAAAAGAGGGAGAGGGAGGAGAATCTACATGCACTTAACATGCAGAAGTCTGATGAAACTTCAGTTCCTACACACAAAGCTCAGTTCAGACTCATGTTAAACTACTCAGGCTATGCATATGATTTGAAACACCTTTCAAATTAGAGTGAAATTATGACGTTTTGCACACATTTGTTTTCAGAATACATGTTTATACTCACCAATAGTCAGTTACCCACTTGAAAAGAGAAACATTTATGGGCATACTGTTATTCTCACGCTTCACATCAACGTGAAGGAGGCCAAACAAAGAAGCAAGAAGGAGCCTTGATCTCAGCCAAACAAAGCACAGCAAATCTGGATCCATATATAGAAGATACTTTTCTGTTCTAAGGTTTTCTAGCAATGCCACAAACTACTTCCCTGAATTACTGATCTTACTTTTCCAGTCTAGCCTGAGTCCTGTTTTGTCTCTCATCCAGTTCCTCCATCAAAATGAAACATAGATGACACAGAAAACATGCAGCTAGTGTTGTGCAAAGAAAAGCTGCAGTCAAGAAAGCCTTGGTGTGCAAGAAAAGCCTCCAAAAGAGTCTAATACTCTGTTTTTTCAAACCTATAAAAGTGAAATTAGAACTTTGAGTTCAGAACAGATCTGATAGTCGACTCTGCTTTTTAGTTCTGACAAATAAGAAGCAACCTCTGTATATTTTTACCTTACAACAAACTGTGGCAGCAAGAGGAAGAAAATTAACTTTAGGCTGGAGATTTAGAGGGCCTGCACTGCAATCTATCCTGTTAAGCTGATAAAACAAACCATCACAGGAACCTGGTATACAGTGGCATTGATGCACTCAAAAAAGATAAGACAGATGAAAACAGAAATGCGAGGTTCACAACTGCACTGCTGCACTGTTTTGCAATCAAGATATTCAGCTACGTGGAAATAGTTTCGCAGTGTTATCACCTAAAAGACTGCAGTTCCCCGTAAGACTGAAAGGAAGAAAAAGAAAAATAATGCTCCTTTCCCCCTAGAGCGTGGAACAAAATTGAAATAAGAGATTTTTTTAAAAAAATGTTTAGTAACATAGTTAGAGACCACCTGCAGACAGATTTCTTTTCATGAATTGTTGAATATATATCTGCTGTTCCTCAGAATTCCAGTTTATATACGCCCTCTTGCTCTCTCAGTTTCTATTTTTAAGGCTTAATTGGGGATGGAAACATGGAATCTAATTCTTTGAGTCCCTGTATTGAATCTGGGAATTAATTATCTCTTGCCTCAATAAATTAGAAGCAATCTTTGCTTTTAAAAGGAGAACATAACTCAAACATGCTCTGTCTGTCTACCTCAGAGTGAGCTCATGCTTCCTGAAGATGCAGGTCACATGCAGCACTGGAGGATGGTATATGTTTATTGATGAACCACCTGATTGATCTGTTTTAAATGTTAGATGAGGTTTAGCCTTCCTCTGGAGAAAAAATGGTGCCTTTTTTTCCCTTTAGACACATTGTCAGTGGATCTTCAGAATAGACAACCGCCATAAATAGAAGTGAAAAATCATCAAACCTGAACTTGGAACTAAACAATGGTTATAAAGTATCTTATGGATCTTATCTGATGAAATCAAATAATTACTTACTTGGCCTCAGCTTCTCAGATGATGAATTAATCCCTTTCACATAAATTATTACTGCACTTAGTAGATTAACTAACATATTACATAAAAAATAAAAGCAGAGCTGAAGATTTTTTTATATTTTTCACTTTTAAAATAGCACTAAAATCTTTTTTTTTTTTTTTTTTAATTTCTACATAATTATTTGGGTTAAGCTCTGGTAATATTTATAATAAATAAGTGAAAGATCTAGGGGTGTCTTTCAAATCTAAGGTTGTCAGAGATTTGTTTTTTCTTATTAGACTCTCCCTCCAGATATCCAGAATTTTGTCAACCTGTTCTTTTTATAAAAGCTTTCCAAAAGGGTTGTCTGACTCAGTTTCTGATTAAAAACCTACTGTTTTTACTGAGAAAATGCACTTTTGGAATGTCACATAAGAAACATAAGCAGTATTCAGATTCAGTTATTGGACTTGCTCCACAACACTCTGTTAAACCTATCCATAAAGCTTTTAATTCTTTTGCTACTGTTCAGTAGCAAGCGAGTAAAGTTTTATAAAAATAGATATTAGACAACTGCAGACTTGCAAAAACACCCCAAAACACCCCAAAACAAGTGGTTAGTTACCACTACATGCACAGAGAGCGTATTCTATTTCTGTAACAGTGCATAGCACTAACACCTGTACACTGGAAGAAACATCATAGATTGTTAAGAACACAGATGCAGACATTCTGTTTTAAACTGAAGTCTTGTTCCTAGCAAGCTCCAAATTTTAGTGAAATACAGACTAACACATAAACAACTAAACAGAGCAGTAAGGTTTCTCCTAAAAAGAGATGGAGCTCTAAGCAAGGATTATTCAAATTATTTTATTTATGACAACACTTATTTAGATATTCTTTTATGCCAATCTAGAAAAATGCTTTTAAATTTGAGTCAGCAAATCCTGAATTGTGAAAAACAGTTCTCCAGAAGACAAAGAAGTAAGTCAGGTTTTTTTCTGGCAGTTTAGGTTGAGTGCTGAAATCATCTGACTAAGCAACTAAAATAGCACTGGGCTACTCAGAAAAAGATCTTTCTGACTAGAGGTGTTACAACTCAAAAATAAGCTTCTCAAAAGTATTATAAGAGATTTATGTTCTATGGAAGTGCTTCTTTGGAGATTTGGCTAACATAAAGATACTATTCTTAGGCATCAAACACTTTAATATGCCCATTCCTCTTGGACTGTAAGAAGCATCAGAAGACATTGTGTCCAAAGCCTTTTAGGTTTTCTCTCTAAAAACCTATTGTAAGCTTGTTTATAAAAACAACTTCCTCTTATTTCAGCATTCTGCTTTTAAATACAAAGCTATGTCTGTTATATGTACAGAATTGTATTTGAACTACTTTAGCTAAAGGCTGACAAAGCTCTTTATTTTCTGAAGTGTCCAATGTCCATTTTCTAATGACATATGATAGTATTTGCTTGATAGTAGCATAGGAGGTGAAAGCATAGGGGCGATTTGTCAAGCAATTTCTATGTCATTAAACTTGACCACCACACTGCTTTTTGCCTTCAGCAAATGACTTTCCACTTTTCTCTTTACACAACAAAACTTGCTCATCCTGTTCCTTCACTCAGACACTGGACTTTCCAGGACATGAAGATCCCAAGAATTAGGAATCTCTAGCTGGGGATTTGTCCAGACCTGGCAGAGAAGCCAGCTTGGAAATACATACAGAACTCAGGAACTTCACAATCTCTCCAGTGAAAACAAAATATTAGACATGAAATCATGTGATTCAGCTCTATTTCTCTAACAAACATAATGGATATGTTTATATATATTTTCCATACAGTTAGTTCTTAGAATTGAATCTTAGAAGATATTTGCTCTCATTTAAACTCCTAAAAGAAAACTAACATATGTTAATCTTACTTACTTACCCCACATTTTGCCTTTTTTCTTTAAATACTAAAGTAAATGGCAAAAACTATCACTGCTATATCTAAGACAAAATATTTCTTTATCCTGACCAAAAACATTTTGTCAAGAGTTAGCAGAATGCTAAACCACCAAATCTTGCATGTCTGCTTCCAAAACAGAAATCTAGACAGCACTGAGTTTCACATATTTAAGGAACCAAAGTTCTGTTCAAGTTATATCTTTATCCTTGTATTATATTATGACATCATAATGGCTACATCAGCTGTAATAAAAAATGTATTCCCTTGACATATATTACCCGTAAGTGCAGCGTAGTAAATAAATGATTCATGCAAGTTCAATTACAAGGGTATCACGCCTATAAATGCTAAGTACCTGCAAGACAGCAATAGTAAAAGGAATGAACCCATTCAGTGTTAAAAATGCCTTTCAGCTAAGATTTCTGACCACACCTTTCATCTCTTTTTAAATACTTTTACATGTGTCTTACTAAACACACTCATGGTAACAACCCACTAAAAGGTTATATACAGAGTAGTGTTTCTATCCTTACTCTGGATAAATCTAAAAGTAGAACTATGTTGCTTTTTTGCTGCAGAGACACTAAAGAATTTTTAAGAACTGAAACTCCCATTGAATTTAAGACTCCACCTCTGCCTCCCTTGAATTAAATTACTACACCTTTAGAGCAAATAATCTCATAATGAATGTAGTGGGTTGACCATGGCTGGATGCCAGGTACCGACCAAAGCCGCTCTCTCGCTCCCCTCTACAACTGGACAGAGGAGAGAAAATATAACAAAGGATTCATGAGCTGAGATAAGGACTGGAAGAGATTACTCACCAATCACTGTCACAGGCAAAACAGACTCAAAGTGGGGATCTTAATTAAACTTATTGCTAAGAGAATCAGAGCAAGAGAATGAGAAGCAAAATAAATCTTACAAACTTCCACATCCCACCCCTACCTCCTTCCAAGTTCTACCTCTTCCCCACCACATAGCTCAAGGATATGGCAATGGGGGTTATAGTCAGTTGCTGTTTCTGACACTGCTCAGAGAGAGGAGTCCTTTCCATAGGAGACAGACCACAAATTTCTCCAGTGTGAGTTCATCCCACAGGCAACAGTTCTTCACAAACTGCCAGGACCCTGCTCCACCATAGGCCTTACACAGGATCACAGCCTCCTTCAGGCATCCACCTGCTCCAGCGTAGGCTCCTCCATGGGTTGCAGGTGGATCTCTGCCCTCCTGTGGTCCTCCATGAGCTGCAGGGGCACAGCTGCTCCACCATGGTCTTCACCACAGGCTGCAGGTGGATCTCAGCGCCAATGCCTGGAGCACCTCCTGCCCCTCCTTCTCCACTGACCTTGGTGCCTGCATTGTTGTTCACATGTTCTCACTCCGCTCTTCTCTGGCTGCAATTTTCATCTGCACAATAACTTTTTTAACTTTTTAAATATGTTATCATATAGGCATTACCGTAATTTCTGATTTGTTTGGTCTTGGCCAGCGGTGGGTCCATCCTGGAGCCACCTCGCATTGGCTCTATCAGACATGGGGAAGCTTCTGGCAGCTTCTCACAGCAGCTATCCCTCTAGCCCCCTTGCTATCAAAACTTGGCCATGCAAACTGAATACAATGAACTATACACATACAGCCTAAAAATAGTATATTTTGCGTTCATATATTTAATTTCTTAAGTACATAAAAGATGACATGACAAACACAGCTTCTTATAACTATTTATAAGAAACATAATGACTCAGAGAATCAGAAAACTTCTCCTGGTAGGCAGGTGGTCATATCAACTCTAAATCATGAATAGCTGATAATTCTTGGCAAATGCATTTCAAATTCTATATATGCTATACAATTCTCTCTATATAATATATTATAATATATATTTAATATGTAATATATAATTCTATATATGCTCTATAAGACATCCGTTCATGGTAGCAATTTTTGGACATTATTAGCAAAAAAACTAATTTGTGAATGAATGTGGAGTCGCAATGTCATTGTTTTATGCAGGTTTGCATTGCCCATTCACCCACAAATGAAATAAGGACAGTATGTGGAGCAACCTCATCATCTTCTTAAATTTTACTCCCCATCTCTACTAGGAGACAGCACTGAATGTGTTAAAGATTTCTTCCAAGAGAACACAGTACCACTGGTAAGTCACTATCACATCTGGTCTTATCCCAGTGTATGCTAAGAAGTGGAGGAAAGAACACAGCACATAGTTTAAATATACCTTCTACAAGTGTATATTGTCATAATTAGTGGCAACCTTGGATATTTTGGATAGTGACATAAACAACAAATAAAGTGCAACATTTTGTTAAACCCTCAGTTTTCACCATTTACTAACAAACAGGTTCCAGAGTTAAAATAAAATTCTCAGGCCTACCTTCTACCATTTATTATTCTTTTGATCTGCCTGGATTTTAATTCACGCAAAATATCTCCAAATATTCACCTAGTACTACCAATACAGCCATAGATTTTAAGCCATGGATGAAGGACAATTTGTATTTTTTAGGGTTCCATTTTACAATAAATAGCATATTTTAATGTCTTCTATATTATTGTGTTTAGTTGCAACACTAAATAGAAAAATCAACAGTATATTGTGACATTTCCTGTCTTCAAGACAGGGCACTGAAGCCTCTATCTTTCACTGCAAGTCTTCCAAGTTGACATTTTGCAACTGAGTCTTGAAATATCTTTGGCCCAAAGATATTTGGTAGATGCTTGCAAGGTGGATAAAAACTTCATAATGCAACAAATGAGAAATGCAAATGTAAGTTTGCTTATTTCACTGGTATGGCCATGTAAGTATTAAAAATAATTTGTCTGGCACAGAAATCTCCCATTGTGATAAAATAAATGTATGAGAACAAGGACAAACAGAGTTCAATATGACACTCTACAAGGAAATAATACATATATTTACATTCAAAGTATCTGAGTCCACAAGGATGGGGATTGACTTTCTGAGACCATTTTTACCATAAGCAATAACCTTTTCTAGGTTTGGGGTTTATTAGATATTAAAACAGTCCAAGACAACTGCTAATATGAACAGAAAATTGCAGTACTTTTTGTTCACTTTTTTAACATGTGGCTGTAAAATTAGAACTTACAGCATCTGCTACAAAAAAAATAAATAAAAAACATAAAAAAAATCTTAGAACAACAAATCCCTAAGTCATTATAAGTGGAGGCTATTAAACCTCTTGTCTAAAAGTAAAACACTTGAGTATGCAATTCCCCTATACTGTACTGAAAATTTGCTGGAAAATGTTATTCATAAAACATCAATGCATCATTATTTATTAATGAATTTAAAAGTGACACCATCCCCTTAAGCCCCATGCAAAACTTAGTTATAACTAAAGATGCAAATAAAATATAGAGGAGGCAAATGATCTGAACTCCTCCTTATTTTACAAGCACTTCATTTACAACAGCCAAATGATCTGATGAACTGCAGGGCAGTGAACTGTTTTTATACAAAAAAACATGCATCAGGATCTCTGCCAGATTTTATGCAGTAGCAATAACAATGTTGCCTGATATACATATTTCTCCTCCACTCTTTAATGGATTTGAAGGCTGATCCTTATATTCAACTCCCTTGAAAATTCTGCCACATTGTAGCATTTATCTTTACAAATTCCAGCAGTGACTTTTTTTTTTCACATTTTTGTCCTTTCTTTTTAAAGCAATAAACACTGCTGCAAAGCTATATTAAAAATAGATATACACTATTAACTTAGACCACATATGTAAACAAAAGCTACTACTACCAATTCTACACACTAATCTTTTGTCTTTTTTTTTTTTTTTTTTTTTCAAATGATACAAAAAATTGCAGTAAATTTTATATGGGCTTTGTTTTTAGTTTAGTACTGTGGTTAATTTGGTGTTTGTCTAAGAATATGAAGTGCCCAAATATCCTTGCAGGGATATTTGGAAGAATCACACTACTGGGTTTTTATTAAATCAGTGTTTGCCACACAAATTCCAGCATAAACCATCAGATTAAAGACAGAGTTAATAATTGCAGAGTTACAGATGCCATCACTCCAAAAAGCACCATTACTACACACACTCATGTTCTTCAAAAGTCTGTGCACAGTGGGAAGCAGCTTAAGACTCAGAAGTATCCTGGATTCTCCAAGGTATTCCAGGGTATTGTTTGAGCAAAACATGTACATGATGCCACAGTGTACCCTCAACTTCACAGTGCGCTGCAGCTGTATCTCCTGGCATTTTTATCTCTCAAGGATACAGCAGCAGAGTTACAAGAAGGTTATGTGTAGTCAGAGAACGAAAGGCTGCATCATTCATACTGAGTTCTCACTACCAATTGTGGCAATATTGCAGTTCTGAATCCAAAATCTGAATTACAGTTCTACTCCAAAAGTCCACATGCAAATGCTAGAGGAAAAGAGCTAAAATAGGTCTACCCTCAAAGAAGCTGTTCCCATAACACACTCCAGGAATAACCATAATTTCTAAAACGGCAAATACAGCTTCCTTTCACCCAGACTCAAATGACATCAAGCAGTCACTGCTATAATGAAGAAGGAACTTGCCTCAGCAATTCTGCTTTTAGAGGATGTGCCTCCTGAGTGTCCCTAAAAAGGTCAATGAGAAGGAGCTGCTTCAACAAATTTTCAGGAGCAGTTGCTCTCTACCTACTCATTGTAGAAAGAAACTGTGATGATCAATCTCTATTGGTAACTACCCAATGTAAACATGCAGAATGAATAGATCTTTTTGTAGCTTGCATAGACAACAAAATTAATAGGCTCCAGTTTTTTTAGCAGATTAAGGTGACAGAAGTCTTCATCCCCTGCGTTCCTTTGTTCTCTAAGTTCTGTCTGCTAGAAAGTGGCGCTTAGGCTCTCCTAGGAGAGTGCACACAACCAAATAAAAAGTTAACACTATTTTAAAGATATTCTATTAGCCAGAATAGCAAATATTCTAAATAATACCCTTCTAAGATTTTTTTTCCTCAATTCTTTTAATTCCTGATTCTTTTTCCTCACAGTTGGCTAGCTCCTTCAGTCTACATTGTACTTTTTTAGACTGAATTAAGGTTAGCAAGAGTAGCCCTAACAGATTTACCAAGTTTGCCTTAAGATTCAATAATGAAGTTCTTCACAAAAGAATACTTTAAAATTTCTCTTAAAAACTTACAAAATTAAGATTTGCGTGACAGATTTGAAAGCCAAGCTTCCAAATAGCAAATGTCTGGTGATATTAACACCAGAAACACCTCGTGGAAACAAAATGGCTCTGGACTGCATTTTTCACATTTTGGCATCAGTGTTCAGATTGCCCAACGATTCAACTAATCTTTTTAATGACACCTTGCAACAGGCAATTGTAAAGGTGATCCCACTGTTGCAGTAATAGGCAATCTGACTCCTGTTTGATATGGCAGCTATTTTCTGAACCATCATTATATCTGTAAGGGTATCAGTTCTGAAACTAACAGTTTATTGCTACAGATGACCTGTTTCAAATGTGATAGATATCACTCTCTCATACTCATCAGATTTGCATCTCTATTTTCTTCTTATCCATTTTTCTTTTGCATCTTGAAGCGACCTTGTACGTTAGTGCTATTCAATATGGCAGAGACTCACATTAAAGCATCAGTATTGTAAGCGTGGACTTGCCATGCAGTTCCACCTTTGAATAAAATATACCAGTATTTTACTAAAGTAAGTTCCACCACTGGAAATAAACACCAAGAGCAATACTTTTTCATACAGCATTCCTTTTATTTTCCAGAACCCTACTTTATAAGACCAGCAATTGACTGATTACTCAGCAACCTCACCAAGTCTGATAGTCACGCTGTGATAATGGAACTATCAATGCTGTTATAATATACTTACACTCTGTAGAAAGCTGTTTCAAATGGAGCAACATTCCCTTCCAGCCCAATGCTTCTCTGCAAGGCTGGAAGGCCTGGTAAAGACTGAATCTTTAAAAAGAGCAAGTTAAAACGAGGTATCACTGTCCACTGATCTTTCAGGCTACATTAAACATTGTTGATATCACATATTTTTTTCCATTCTATTTTCTCATTTAACAGTTAAGTTTTAAATTGATTTTCTGTGAGGAAAACAAATTAATAAACATTTTTAATGAATTTTCCTACTTTATATTACTTTGCAGTAATAATATCAGTATAACCAATAATTAGTAACTGACCATATTCCATGCTATTAGCATGTCATACAGGTCGAGATTTTTATGCAGAGGTATTTCACACAACAGATCAGTCAGTCTACATCATGAGGATAGATGTGTGTCACAAAGGTATTTATTTAGTTGTAAAACAGTGTGACAAAAGAGCAGCATTTACAAAAGTGTATGAACAGCAGTTCAGGCCTAACCCCACCATCTATATCTGAAATATACTCTAAAAAAACTCACCACAAACAAAAAACCAAAAATCTCCCACATGCACATGCTCTCCCCATCCCCTCCAAAAAAACCCCCCAAAACTCAAACCCAAACCAAACCAAGCAAACACCCCAAAAACCAGATCCCCATCTCCTCCTCATTGTAAGAAGCTTGTATGAGTTAGCTCAGATCCAAGCAAATGTACCCTTTTCATCCCCCCACAAGGGGCTTTGATCACCATGCCTTCTTGGAACAAGCACTGTTCCATGAATGAGGTGGAATGCGAGAATGCTAGTTGACACAGGACAAAGCTGTGCCCTATAACAATGAAGTTATATGTAGTAAAGTTATATGTAGTAGTCAAAAAATAAACTCCAGCATAGTACTCAAGCAATACCCCTATTTGCTTCACTAATACAGTCTTAGTGAGGCTCATAGAAATCTTACAGGGTTTTAAAGTTCTTTGACACATAAACAGGCTTTGTAGGTACATCTACCTGCATCTCTTGGTACCAAAGCATCATTAAACACACGTCTCAAACACCTTAATTCCTCCAGTGTAACTTTTACCATTTGGGTGTCTAAATAAGCAACACAATCCTTCAGACTTCATAGCTAGTGTATGGAGAGATACAAGCATCTCTGAAGATAATTTTGTGTTTTCTTCAACTACAGTACTCTGGCAGAGATGGCTGTTGCCTTGGAGACTTTACATAGAGCACAGTTTAAACACATTTCAAAACAATAATGCCTCAGCAGGGCTTGTGAAGCCATGCAAAAGGAGCTATGGCTCAGTAGAAGTAAAACATGTTTGAAAACTTGATTTATAGTTAGTGCTATCACAGTAGCAATTCACAGTGCATCTTGAGTAATGCATCTTCAACAGGCCAAATTACAATCTTTTTCTTTTAAACATATTCACACCCCTCACCATCAAAATAGTAGATTACTGGCACAAAAGAAGAAAAAAAATCCCAACACACCTGCATGGACTTTGTATTACTAGGAAAAAAAGCAAAGAAAGAAGTCAAAGAATTGTGTTAGTAAATTAGTTGTTCTGAGGCTGGCCAGGCCTGATGGTGGCCACTGTACAGTAGACAATAAATCAACTCAAGTTCATTGAGAATTTACAGAGAATGGAGAACTTTGAGACAAGAGGTCAAACATACCACCTGTCCTTAAAAAGGGAAAAAGAAGTCACTCTAATTTCAATAATTGGAAAGATACTGAAACAAATTATTGAACTATCACTTTTTTAAGCCATTAAGGATAATAACGTCCTAGGGAATGGACAACATGGATTTTCCAAGAAGAAATCAGTCAAGCCAATCTCATTTCCTTCTCTGACAGACCAACTGCTCCAGTGGATAAGGGACACACAGTAGATATGATACAGCCTGACTTCACTAAAGCTGTTCATGCTGTCACGTGACATTCTCAGAAGCAGAAGAGAGAAATATGGTCAAGACTGAATTGCACACAATTTAAAGGATAGTTATCAGCTGTTCACCATCAAGCTAAGAAAAGATATCAAGAAGATCTGCAAGGACTTTTTTCAGGTCCTGGAAAACCTGCCATACTCACGAATGGCTTAGATGACTGGAATATTTATATGTGTATAAATCCTACAGATGTTACTGAGTGGACAAAATTTTTACAATTTTAAGAACAATTTTAAAAATTCAGAACTACCTTGTTGAATTGGACAATGCACATGCAAAAAAAATGTATTGGGAACAAGTGACTAGACACCAACCGCACAAAAAGTTTGGGGTAATAGTATTTTACCAGAAAAATAAGAAAAGCCCCCAGACTTCTGGTATGAGAAATTGTTAAAGCCAGGTGACCATTAGTAATTTTTGGTGTTCACTAAGCATAGAACGAGCTCCAATCATCTTAATCTGCTCTGTGAGAGGTGGCTGGGGAAAAAACCAACAAAAAAAACCCCATAGCTGTAAGGGCAATTCTTTTCAATGTTTTTTAATGCACTGAGACTGGGAAAATACTAACAAAGGAGGTTTTCCAGACTCCTTCTTGTCTATCAAGGATAGCAACATGTCTCGTTCAACTACAGAACAGACTTGAATGAGAGAAAATCTTGAAGCCTCTTCCAGGCTCTCATACCCTAATATCTCACAGAAGTAAGAACTGTGTCATTACTGAGTCACAGTCATTGTTATGTCAACATCTATGACTGTTCTTAGACTACACTTTCATTTAGATTAGGTATGCATCATCAGAATCTTTATTTATATATTTATTTATTTGTTTATTTTCCCTCCATATGCCAGTAAAAAATGAATAGGATAAAAGAAGTCCCATTTATATGTGAATCTTCAAAATACTGCTAATTTAGTATTTCACTTTAGCTGCAGAGAATCACTGTTTAGGCACAAGAAAATACCAGAAAGCACAGTAGTAATTCATTAAATCTAGCTGGAAGATAGTGAGTTTGGTCTGCATTAAGAAGCAATGAATAGACTTGACTGCAGGATCAAACAAAACACACAAAAATCCTTCAACAGCGAATAAGTATAAAGTCAGCAAGGAAATTAAATGAGACTTGCAGCATTTCTCTGTTCACCTTACACTTAAACAAAAGGCTTTCATTTTATGGTTATCAGATTGGAGCTTCTAGAAGGAAGTCTTCTGTAAAATTTATGTGAAAGCTTATGGCAAAACATTCATGCATTACACTGTGGGTTTTTTTTCAGATGAAAATATCTATGTTAACTTCCTACACTCGGATAATAAATATGTAGAACATGTAGGTGTTTATCTGTTCTGGGATGGATAAAACGTACTGTGACAAATAGCTTGAAGGTCTGACCTTGTGCTAGCTGTATGTGAAGAGCATCAGCTCACCTGAGAGAGGAACATTCCTTACAGGGAACAGAGGAGAGGGCTTTCCCCCATTACGGTAGTTATATAATGGAATATTGATACATACTGAAAAAAAAAAAAGTAATTGAGAGAAAGGACTTCATACACTTATGACAGCTGCCATGACATCCCACTATTTTCTGACTTAGTTGAAATTGGACAAAAAAATCAATAAACTTCTAGCTGATTGTTACCTTCAGTGAAATATGATGAAATATAATTTATAAGGTGATTTTAAGGAGTAATTCTCTAGAGCTTTTATGACACACACTTCAGGTTTATTTTCTTTATCCCCATGAAAAATGCTTCAAATCTGTGTGTAAAACTGGGAAAGTTTTCATCCAAACAATCTGCCTTTGTCCCTCTCTTACCCTGCTTCTGTTTTCAGCCATATTGATATTATTTAGGATACTGTTTTCAGATTTGAAGTCATACTGACTTTCACTAGAGAGATCATAGCACAGAGGGTAATGCTGTTCATACATGCAGCTCAGCTAGGTCCTACCTTCAACATGCTCTTTATGAGCATCTCTCTGCCCTCATATGCTTCATCCACCAAAACAGACATTTTTGTATTCTGAAATTCATAGTAAAAAAAACCCTGACTCTTCCTTTCATACCAAAGTAAGAAAAAATATACCATATTTTAAAAGTGCAGTTCACTCTACTTCAGTGTTTAAGGGTTTTGTCATACATTTTCATGGGTTGGCTCCTGGAAAACCAATCAGGTTAGCATTTTAAACACAACTACTCAAAGTGACTCTATACAGTTCTGCTGCATAGGCCATCACCTCCTTCAGTGACTTAACCAGATAGATAAAGTTTAGATTTACATTTTAAATGTGTCTCATAGTCTTTAAAAATTACATTCCATGGTCACTATCAAATAAGATTATCTTCATAAAGAATGAAACACAATGTAAAAATGAGAATATGAGTCAGCAGACAGACAGTTCACAACCTTAAAATCTAGCTGAGTCTTCTGCCATACTCACATATGCCATTAAGTATGAGCATTTACAGCATAAGCCACCTTCACTTCCTTTATTTTTTTGTTAAACTTTGCATATGACTTGACCTGACCCAACATCATATCATAATAACATTCCCATAAGATAATCCTTATCTAGAAAAGATTTATGATATTACTTTGTGTATAGTTATAGTCAACAAGAGATGGCCTTTCAGTCCCATACATTCTTAAGAATATAATTAGACTTATCCAGCCATCTCTAGATTGACTTGGTTAAGTATTTAGCAGGGTATTCACAAGAGCTGAATTCAATTGAAGCTTCAGTTGCTTTAATTAATACAGTTTGAAAGTACCTTTTGATGTGATAATAAAAAGACAGCCAAAGTAGAAACCTCATAAAACAATACTCAGCTGTCTGTTGTCTTAGTAGAGAATATTAAAGATAGTAAGAGTGGCAAACAACATTAATTATACAGAAAACAAACTGTGATCAAGAAATGAAGGGTTTCCTGTAAGTGCACTGACCGGTGTGATGCTGGTAATACATTAACTGTAAGATAAAAAGGAATCATTATACAGGTAATTTTGATAATTCTCAGCAATGCATTGCAGATTGATAGTATTTGAAAATCCCGTATGTACAGCACTACAGACAAATGTACACATAAACTCTTAAAAATTAATCCTTAAGAAAGTGCAAATTTTCCATTAACTGATCTGAATTTATAGTAATCCACGGCTGCATTCCAGAGAAAGAGTAGCCAACATTTCCAAGGACAGGCATAATTCTGACTTTCAGATTAAATTCAGTGAGAACTGCATCTAGAAGTGAAGTGACACACAAAACAATGTCAAACAAGCTGATGATCTTCAAGAGGATGATGTGATCGTGAGACAAATTGCTTCATATGCTCAATTCACTGGCCACCTTTGTTCTATGTTATCAGACAGAATTTGTAGAATAAAGATGTAGGTCAATTCACAAGGTCAGATTTACTTTTCAAAAAATCACAAGAGAGGATAATTGCACTTTTCTTCTGCATTCTCTTTGCATTTAATATTGCTTTAATGTTTTATGAAGAAATTGTAAGAAGATATTAACATTTTTATATATGTAATGTAATGTAATGTAATGCCAATTTAACCAAAAGGTATGACTTAACTAATGTGTAATTGTGGCCAGAGAAAACAGGAGCAAGAATATGCAAGAGGAAAAACCTTGCTGACACCAAAGTCAGTGAACAAGGAAGGGGAAGAGGCACCAGAGCTGATTCACAGAATCACAGAATCACTAGGTTGGAAGAGACCTCCAAGATCATCTAGTCCAACCCTTACCCTAGAACCTCAACTAGACTAGACTATGTCACCAAGTGCCACGTCCAGCCTTTTTTTAAATACATCCAGGGATGGTGACTCCACCACCTCCCCGGGCAGTCCATTCCACAACTTTATTACTCTTTCTGTGAAAAACTTCTTCCTAATATCTAACCTATACCTCCCTCGACGCAGCTTGAGGCTGTGTCCTCTCGTTCTGTCAGTTGCTGCCTGGTGAAAGAGATCAACCCCCACCTGACTACAACCTCCTTTCAGGAAGTTGTAGAGAGCGATAAGGTCACCTCTGAGCCTCCTTTTCTCCAGGCTAAACAGTTCCAACTCCCTCAATCGCTCCTCATAGGGCTTGTGCTCCATACCCTCCACCAGCCTCGTTGCTCTCCTCTGGACACGCTCAATCATCTCCACGTCCTTCCTAAACTGAGGGGCCCAGAACTGGACACAGTACTCCAGGTGCGGTCTCACCAGTGCCGAGTACAGAGGCAGAATAACCTCCCTGCTCCTGCTGGCCACACCGTTCCTAATGCAGGCCAGGATGCCATTGGCCTTCTTGGCCACCAGGGCACACTGCTGACTCATGTTAAGCTGGCTATCTATCAGCACCCCCAGGTCCCTTTCTACCTGGGCATTGTCCAGCCACTCTGCCCCCAGCTTATAATGTTGCAGGGGGGTTTTGCGGCCAAAATGCAGGACTCGGCACTTAGACTTATTGAATTTCATCCTATTGGATACTGCAGCTCTCCAACCGATCCAGGTCCCTCTGGAGAGCCCTCCTTCCTTCCAATAGATCGACACAAGCTCCCAGCTTAGTGTCATCCGCAAATTTACTGATGAAAGACTCAATACCCACATCCATGTCATCAATAAAAATATTGAATAACACTGGTCCTAGCACAGACCCCTGAGGAACACCACTAGTGACTGACCGCCAGCTGGATGCAGCACCGTTCACCATCACTCTCTGGGCCTGACCATCCAGCCAGTTCCTAACCCAGCAAAGAGTCCTCCTATACAAGCTGTTGCCCTGAAGCCCAGGGAGGGCCACAGGAATGCAGACATCCACCCATGAAGGGGACCCACACCAGAGCTGGTGGATGCTGGAAGGAGGCTGTGACCCCGTGGGAGGCCCATGCTGGAGCAGGGTCCCAGTAGGGACCTGCTGACCCATGGGGAGAGGACCCCATACTGGAACAGGTTTTCCTGGTAGGACTTGTGGCCTGTGGAGACCCACACTGTGTCTGAAGGACTGCACTCCATGGAAGTGACCCACATTGGAACAGTTTGTGAAGAACCATAGTCCTTGGGAAGGACTCACACTATTGAAGTTCATGGATGACTGTCTCCTATGGGAATGACCCCATGCTGGACCAGGGAAAGGACTCCTCTCCCTGAAGAGGAAGCAGCAGCAGAAACATGTCATGAACTGACTGTAGCATCCATTCCTCATCTTCCCTGCACCACTGAGTGGGAGGAGATAGAGTCCTGGAAGGAGGGAGGGATGGGGCATGAAGGTGTATTTAAGATTTATCTTACACTTCATTATCCTGCTCTGATTTTGATGGATAATAAATTCAATTAATTTCTCCAAGTCGAATCTGTTTTGCCCATTAACTCAGTTATTGCTGAGTGATCTCTCCCAGTCCTTATTTCAACCTATAAGCCTTTTGTTATATTTTGTCTCCCCTGTCCAGTTGTGGGAGTGATAGAGTGGTGAGTACCTGGCAACTAGCCACAGTCAAACCACCACAAGTGCTCAGGAAGTTGGAATTTTCATGAAAACATGAACGGCCTCCCTTTTGTTGTGAATTTCTTGGTGCAAAAAAATTTGCATAGTACATAGCCGTGAAAAGTCCAATCTAGCAGCACGTACAGGGAAAAATAAACTTATCTACTCAATGTCAGCATCAGTGAAACTGCAAGTATAAGCAGAAGACACATAATCACATAATGGTTTCTCAGTGCATCCACAGACCAGTTTTCAAATTAAACATGAGCAGATGGAAAGGCAAACTACTCCAAATGCAAAGTAAAATGCTCCAGTTTAGGAACGCTTGAACTACACACAATCTTTTACCTGTTTAAATAAACAAGTTCAGCTAAACCACTGTAAATACATGTTCAGCATCCTGTATTTTACTTCTCACTGTGAATATGATTGCCTTTTGAATCTTAGGGGAAAAGGGGACATTATTTGGTCAGTAGTTTTGACTACTGAAAATATCTTATGAAATGAAAGTGTGGGCTCATGGGGACTTTTAACAGGTTTTGGACATTTTTTTGCTGGCTTCCGCTCCGCCTCCCTCATATTCTTAATATGGCACCTGACTAAAGGAATCTTTCTGTGGGGTCATTTTCAAAGTAGCCATAATGATCATTGTGAAAATGAGAAGCTTATTGGTGGTTTCCTTGAGGCAAGTAAATACTGCATATAACAAAGTGTGTAAAATAGATTTTTACTTGAATTACAGATTTTTTAGAGCTTCTGTTCCAGTTAGAGAACCATTTCAATTCTAAAACATCACTAGAAACTGTTTGCTGGTTTTGGAAACCAGTGAAACAGGTCAAGTCCCAATTCGTTCATCTGCCCGACACAGACACTGCCTACATGAGGCATAATTAACTAGGAAAGGTATTAGGCCATCCAACTGTATGTGTACTAAAAGGAAATTGTTCTTAAAGAGCTCAATGGTAGGTCAAAACAAACAGCTCAAGGATTAAAGAAATATACAAATCCAGTCATTATCACTTGTTAATATTAATACCAACCCATTGTTCTGCATATATTCCCCACTCAGTACATCATTAGAAATCTATGCTATCTACTACATTGTGCATTACTATTTGGAGAGTGGCATCATAAATTATGCAAGACATCAATAAATAAGAGCTCCTGAATGGTCTTTAACAATAAAAACTGTTGACCTTATGCATAGCTGAGTTGCAAATCTAACAGAACAACAACTGGATAAATACTGCTAATACTTATAGTTCAAATAGTTATAGTTTTAAAGGAAAAACAAAAATTGCTGGAGACTATGTCCTTTGAAACTATGCATGTTTTTTATTCTTTACATTCCCAGAAATCATCTACATGGCTATTTGGCTTAGCCCTTTGGAGCTGAAATTTGGATATGCAAAGCTTCTTCTCACAAGATCTTTCAAGACAAAGAATGTGCACATCTCTGTGCAGAGGAGCTGGGCACTTAAGGCTCTGGTACCTTGCAGAATTGAACCATTTGAACTGAACTGGTTGTGCTGAACCAGGCTAAGCAGAAATGTTCACATTTTTCATTGTTAAAGAAAAAGTCTCTAACTTTGAACTTCTGCCATTCTGAGTACAACTTCAACAATTGCAGGACTGGCAATATCAAAATGTCATGAGAGCCCAAATAAATTCCTAACACCAGAATGGGTTGGATAACAGGACAACAGGGAAGTTTAAATATAAGAGCAAGTTTACCTCCTTCAGCAGCCTACATCCACACCGGAACCGAGGCCAGATAAGACCAACTGACTCAGAATGAATGCCTCTTATACTTAGAGCAAGCAGTGTTGTATGGCCTTTTCTTTTTTCCACATGAAAATATAAAAAGTCTTAAGTGAAAAGGCACTATGGAGGAGAGTTCATTTCTCTAATATAAACAATAGTCACGTGTTATGTTTTGATGGATACAGGGAATGAAGACAAGTCTAGTCTATATTTGTCACATGTCATAAGAGGAAAACTGTCCTTTTTGTAGCAATGCTTTCTGCCATTCTTCATTTCAAAATCCCCACGCTGTGTAAAGAACAAAGAAAGAATCCCTTGGGCACAGAGGTTTTAACACACTAACGCAGAAATTTAGGTCAAAATACTCTGACTTTTTTAGACAAAGAAAGTTTTATTATCAAAGCACAAAATATATTTAAACAATATTATTGCATCACTAAAGGTCTTTATGAAAAGCTTTAAGAAACTCCTGTTAGCTCCTACTTACACAAAAGACTAGCTGTGACTGTTGAGTCATTGTATTTTTACAAAGGCAGTGCCGCTGGAGTTTGGAGAACTAAGAGAATACAGAGAAACTGGAACTAGAAGGAAAAAGGAAGAATACATCTGGCTGCAGAAACTAATTACAAAGCTACAGGGCAAGCTTTTTTTATCATAGGACACATTTATGCATCTTGAAAAGCAGCTTTATGAAAAGAAATGGAAGAACAGAGGTTTTTAACTCTCGTATTTGAAAGAAGACTGGAAGCAACTAATGACTCTTTACAAGAACCATTAAGCAACATGTGAAGAATGAATTATAGTAGTGACATATAAAGATATTGTTCTTATTATTTCTTTTTCCAGAAAATTCCGTCTACACAGGACTCAAGAAAACTCAAAGCCAAAACTGACTTTAATGTTTTTGCCTGTAGGTCAGCCTCATTTTACCTATCAGCCAGAAACCATCAGGTGTCGCAAGTCACTTCAGAGTGAAATCCAAATGTATGTACTCTAGTTATGTAATGATTTAATTCACTTGTCTTTATGAATATTACAGAATCACAGAATTAGCAAGGTTGGAGATCATCATTGAGATCATCGAGTCCAACCTATTACTTAACACCATCCCATCATCTAAACCATGGCAGTAAGTACCTCATCCAATATCTTCTTAAACACATCCAGGGATGGTGACAACCACCTCCCAGGGCAGCTCATTCCAATGGGAAATCGCTCCCTCTGTGAAAAAGTTTTTGCTAACGTCCAGTCTAAACCTCCCCTGACATGGCTTAAGACCGTGTCCTCTCGTTCTGTCACTGGGAGCCTGAGAGAAGAGACTGACACTCACCTGGCTACAACCTCCTTTCAGGCAGTTATAGACAGCAATAAGGTCACCCCTGAGCCTCCTCTTCTCCAGGCTGAACAATCCCAGCTCCCTCAGCTGCTCCTCATAGGGATTGTGCTCCAGTCCCTTCACCATCCTCATCGCCCTTCTCTGGACACATTCAAGCATCCCAATACCTTTCTTAAACTGAGGGGCCTCGAGTACACTGGATACGTTACTGAGAAAAGGAAGTGGTAAATCAAGAGCAGAGCAAATGTACCTTTTTTAAAAATAATCAAGTCCTTTTTTTCATATTCAGAATTTGAACCCAAAATATCGTAACAAACAAGAATTTCAAGAACCGTCTTGGATCTGATGGAGCCATTTTCTCTATTATCATCACCATCTAAAACAGAATCCTTTGCTTTCAGATGAAAGAGGCTGTGTTAAAAGTATTAGTAAATTTGCACATGAAAGAGGATAAACCTTTAAACAGCTATTTACAAATATCATTGACAGAACTGCCCTCAATGTAGTCTTGCAACTGTACATATAATTTGGGAAGAAGTCAACCGACTTTTTATTTTAAAAGTTTGACTAATTATATAGCTATACAGAGTCTTTCTCAAGATCCTGCTGAAGATTTAGAAGTCTTTAGTGATTAGGAAGTGTTTCTTGTACTCATATAATACATAACTCTTCTCAATCTACTCCAATGCAAAGCAAATGTTTCTAAAAGAGCACTGTTGTGACATTGTGCTAAGTATCTTTGTTTTTATGTTTGTGTTTTACAGTTTCAGGCACTCTTTATCATGGAGTCATATCAGGTCATTTCTATGGAAAGCATATGGTTTCAAAGTGGGGATGGGGCTAGGAGGTCATAAAAGAAACAACTCTGACCAAAACAACAAAAAAACCTCAGGAAGTCAGAAGTGGGGATTCGTCACTGTCAGAGCCCAGGTTTACATCTAAGCTGAGAAAGGGTAAATTGCAAGGCAGATTTTGTAGCATAGGTTTTTCCATTCCTCATTCTCATTATGCTCTGAAATGACTCTGAAACCATTTTAAATAGTGTCTATAGATAAAATTATTTCCATAAAATTACTCTGAAATAAAGTTCAAGTAGTAAACATTAAGTTATAGCCATGTGGAGAAGAAATTTCTTCTAGAGCTCCAAACAGCATGAAAGCCCTGAGGAAGGATGCTACATCACCATGCAATAGATGGAAAGCATGCCACTTCCAAAAAATCCAGACATGACATCAGCATCAGGGAATGTCACTGTCCTGTATCATGGAGAAATGCAGCTCAGCTACAGCATCAGATCATGAAGGAAAAAAGGCAGAGGACTAAACTTCAGCTCTAGTGAGCTGGTACACCCAGCTGCTAACAGAAACCTCATTAGCATCAAGAAGTTTAGGCTTTGTCTCCAGAATTGCTGTTAGTCTCTGAAAAACTCAAGAAAATCCATTAATATTGCACAGGCATTTCAATTTGTGAGAAGTTCCCAAGAGGAGAAGCTGCTGATCCAGGGACCCTGTCTCTGCTCTGTAGTGCTGCCCACAGTGGGGATTTTTATTTCTATTTTCTCATTTTATTTTTGCCTGAAGTCACTTTTATTGCTGAGCTAGATCCATTGGCTATGGATCCTGTGAAGAAAGTTCTGTGCGTGTGAACCTGTCTACAACACTGAGCTGGAGAGTACAGCAGCCCTGGTATAGTGAAGCTCAGCCCAGGTCCCAAGTCTCACACGTCTCTGCAACCCTCCTCAGTTCTTCCTTGTTTTTCATTAATCCTTACTGACTTTATGTACCTGCTCCTGGTCTTCTTTCTTCTTCACTCTGACATACACCTGTTCTTCTCTTTCACCTCACACTATCTAATCTAGCGCCATGACCCCAGGTCCCTTCCTGCCTGATGCCTCTTCTTTCTCCCCTCATCCACAAAGCATAAACAGAAACCTTTAGAGAGTAAAATTTTAACTATTTCTCCCATTTACATCAGGCCATAGAAGCTTTGGATGTCTTTGGATGTCTAGCTTTGAACCCCTCTCCTCAACTTTCAACCAGATCCTGCTTCACTTCATAAGCTTTCCTTATTCTGAAACTCTGATGCTCTTAAGTTTGAGGAGGTGTTATTTCTTCTGCTCTCAGGGGGGCCTCTACAGGCTAATGCTTCAATGAAGTACTTGGAATCAAGAATCTGATCAGTGACAGCAAATACACTCATCTTAGGAAAACAAACGGAAAGACCCTGGGTTTATTTGTACTTATTCCTTCCTTCTCACACCACATTTCATTGTGAAGACTATGTATAGCAAGTAACACATTTATGGTCTGACAAAGGTAAGCTGGAATGGCATGCAGACACCATAAAATAACCAAATGCGTTCAAGTACCAAACTCTTCAAATTCGGATCTGAAGATTCCAAGTGTTTTATTCTCAGTAACAGCTTTACAGAGCACCTGTCAGAGCAGGTCTCTTAGTGATAAAGTTGTTCATGTGCAATAATGCTCTGCAGCTTCAGTTTTCAACATTAAAACTTACGTGACTGACTTCATTTCTGCAGCACTGCATTATTCTGTAAAAAATGAATTTTGTACATGAAACACTCCAGAAGTGTGCTTTAAGAGGACAAATGAGATCAAAGAACAAAGTCTATATCACATTTTGTTGAAAGCACATTCAGCCATAAGATCAAATAATCTATGTCATATTCTACTGTAATTTCCAAAGCAACTTCTTTCTGGCAGGGATGAAGCAGTTCTTACATTTTGTGAGGGACTATGATAAAGTTAGCTTGATTTAAAAGATCAATTATTATTTCACCAAAAGCCCACAGTCATGACCAAAGACTTCAAAATGTGTTAGCATTACAGAAAGTATTAAAAGTTATCCCAAAAAGGAAAATTAGAAACTGTCAAGCAAAACACTGTGGCCAAAGTTTCTAAGGAGGGGAATGAATGCTTCAAAAGCAGGCTAAGTGATGCTGTGGTCATGCAGTGAGCCAGCAGGCATAGGTAAAACCTCAGTATTGACATCAGACATTGTACTGGGTCCAGCTGAGATGGAGTTTCATTTCATAGCAGCCCTTACAGTGCTGTGATTGGCATTGGTAGCGAGAAAGGTGTTAACACACCAGTGTTTTGACTACTGCTGAGCAGTGATGGCACAGCATCAGCACTGCAACATTCCTTCTCCAGTTAAGAGAAAGATCCTAGGATGGAACACAAGTAGGCCAGCTGACCCAAACTGACCAAAGGGATATTCCATACCATGACAACTCAGATATAAAAGCTAAGGAAAGGAGCAGGAAGGGGGGCATTCATTGTCTACAATGGCTGCCTGCTGAGAAACTGTCGAGTATGCTAAAAACCTCACTTCCAAGATAATGGCCAGACATCACTTGCTAATGGGAAGTAGAGAATAAACATTGCTATTTTTCTGCTTTGCTTGTGCGTGCACATTTTAGCTTTTGCTTTAGTAAACTGCTTTATCTCAGCCTACAAGTTGTTCTCCATCTTGTTCTCTCTCCCCTGTCTAGCTGGGAAGGGGAATGACAGAGCGGCTTGATGGGCACCTGGCGTCCAGCTGAAGTCAACCCACCACAGACATACAGGCTCTGCCAACAAGCATCTTTGCACACCGGACTGAGCACACCAGACTTCTGAATGGAAGAGACAGGGACTTGCTCCCCACAGTTCTTTTGACTAACCCAAATGCAGCTTGCTTTTATCAATTCCCAGATAAACTTAACAAGGAAATTGGTGTTTGTTTGGAATGAGGATCAGTCAAAATGAAAGAAAGGATTGTTCAGAGAGTTGGGACATTTTAGGGATATTTTCCCAAGTAGAGGGAAATTATGATTGACAGTTATTGATATAATCATCAAGATTTGCAATGTAGTTCAGTTTTTCTGCACAGCAGCTTTGCTTTATTTTTGGAAGAAGCTCCACACACAAACAACTAACAAAGCTTGTTCTGCAAATTCTTCATTTCTTTCGCCAGACAAGACAGACTACGACATTTCAATGACTCTGTCAGTGTCCTCTAAAAATTACGCTGACCCCATAGAACTAAGATCTTCAGAGTAGGCATTTGGCTACTCAATTAAAATTGCACTACAGGACTGTGGTAATAGTCAGTGACTGGCTAAGTTCAGAAAAACACATGAATAAGAACATACTATGAAAATTGAAAAGGGTGAAAGGCAAAGTAAAAGTTATAGCACTTCATTGCTTAAAAATAAAATAAATGCCAAAAGGCTACTCTTATTTTATCTGGTTTCCTGTACAACAAAATACACTGTTGTTTGTTAAATATAGTAACAGACCTGATCACCATTATTTAACTTCTTAACAAGAGAAACAACATTAGTCACAACACTGAGTAATCTGTAATTGAATACTTTACAAAAAGATTCCTATATTGCCATTCTTTAAAATACACAACACTTTCTGTGAATAATTCCAGAGTACAAAATCACTAAATTATTTGAAGCTGGAAGGTTTACAGATCAGTCACCATAAATATTATATTTATTACCATAATAGCCACATCTCTGTAAGAACACAACAATTATTCTGAATGGATGTAACTCAAGAGCCACAAAACCTATTGGGGAAACCTTAAGTCGAGGCCTGGGCAATGTAATTTCAGTATACAGAACAGTATACAGAGCAGCGTGTCCAATTGTACCAATCCACAGAACAGATTGAGATGTTGCTCTTCATGGTGTACAGAGCCAACCTACTTCGGTGCATCCAGCTGCACAGGTCACATACCTTGCATACACCAAGCACATAGATGGACCCTAGACAGGGAAGTACCCGGGGTACAATAAGCAAGGCAAAAGGAGTCATAAAGGCACTATATGAACACAGGGAGTTTCCTGTTCCTCCTGCCTTTCTACAGACAGCAGAATGAGCTCATTGCCTACGCAGCCCATGCAAAACTCTGTTATCCCCACTGACAACTCAGCAGTGATAGTTTGTGTGTGGCACCACACACAGGCCTAAACAGCTGGGTCCCCCTGAAGTGCCACTGATTACCACATAGGTACCAAGTGCCACTGCCACCTCATCAGCATCCCAGGCACACAGCAGCAGCAACGGTGCGTAAAACTCATTCTCTGGGCTTGATACCAATGTCTCCAAAGCCAAATATGCAACAAAGAATGTATTCTGTGAAAAGACCCAAGCAAGGATGAGGAAAAATGGAACAGGCAACCCTGGAAACCCAGCACTCTCATTGCCAAAGCACACTGTTTGCAGATGGAAGATCATGCTCCATCTTGCCAAAGACAAGAAAAGAGAAAGGAGGCTGCAGTCAGAGAGTGCCAATGGCAGAAGTGAATGCCTGCAACAGCTGGTGGGCTGCTCCTATGAAATGGGAACTTTATTCATAGTGTCTCAAGATTTGCATATGTACTAACCCCCTCACAGTAAAGTATAGCTAGAAATACAGGATTGGTCTTCTAATCACTTGGGATAATAAAGTCCATTAAGTCTTTGTAAATACAACAAAAAGTAACAGTCAGGAATTCATAAAGGTTTCTTCAAACAGGAGGCATACAAAATACAAGAAGTTACAGTCACACTCCACATAATATTAGGCAGTTTAGATAAATATGGTCATTTTTGATAATACCTTTTACATGCAGTATTACTGCAGCATATTTTGTTCAGGTGATAAAACTTATTAATGACATCTTGCTACACTTTCTTTTGGTATTTCATGGCCAGAAAATGGGAAGACTCCATCTTTTTAAATCTAGATAATGGATTGTGCAAATTATAAAAGCATGAATTAGAAAGATTATCATTCCTCAGAAGACCATAGCACGTAATACTCTGAAAATTAAATTGAAATCAATGAACTTGAGGTAACTCACATATTTTAGTGAAGAGTACACAAGTAGTTTTTCCTCTAATCTTGCACAATTAGCCCAGGTTTGTTTCTACCGACTCTGTGTTGCCATCACCTGGACTGTTTGCAGAAATGATCTGCTGATATGCATGGCAGTATAGGAAAATGTAGCTTTTTACTATGGTTGCCTAAAACAATGTTTAGGCATATAAAAATGAAAACAAAAGGGTAATTGACATTTGCTCCCTACAAAATACGCCCAAGCAGCGAAGCAGGTTGTTACTCAGCACTCTCATAGCGCAATTTGGAGGGAGAAGGAGACTATGTTGCAAACGGAGACACAAAACATCAGAGAAGAGCTACAATTCCAATTAGGACAAAATCAGCCACTCTAGGCAATAAAACAACGGGAGGCATCACAACACGAATACCCGAGAAATACTGCCACTTGTTATCTAACCATATCGCTCACTCAAAACATTACCCAGGAGATTCAGAGCCAGCCTAAACACTTCAGAAACCATCCAGAGCCGTATGGCACTGCATTCTTTCATACCTCAGGAGTAAAAGTTAGCCAGAGCCTTCTGACAAACTAAAGTGATTTATTATCGCATAGCAGAACTAATGCATTCTGCTTTACAACTCTCCTGGTAGTCTAGGAGAGATGTTGTATTTATTACCTACAGTACATAATGCCTGCTACAGATCTCTGTATTATTCATAAGACTGGCTTTTTTTGTGCCATCATAATGCTGATAAATTATAAAAAAATGCATATTTTATTTCAATTTCTAACATATTTTGGTACACATATCAATCCATCACACTGCTGTAAGAGGAAAAAGCATTACTGTTGACAGCTATTGACACATTCACCTCAACCAAAAAACTAAATAAGGACTGTAAGGCTGGTCTCCACTCACAATCATCTCTCCACTTCATTACTTAATTTTTTGTGGTTTAATAGGTGGCTTAGGAAAAAGTCTGTGCTACTAGAATTGAGGAGTGCCAAGGGATGGAACAGTATAAAGGATAAAAAAACAGATGCCATCAAAGATAGAAAGTGGCATTCACAGTTTTCTCTTCAAAGGTAAATTTCTGCCAACAGAGTGAGACAAATTTCATTTCCTAAGGTGAGGTTAATTTCTACAGAGGCTGATATAAGTGCTGCTGAGTAACACAACTACAAATGCAGGTGAGGCTGAAAGGAAATAAGGTTGTTTCAGCTTCCTTGTCTGTATCAATTCCTTTTTTCTTCTCCATTCCTTCCTCATTTAGCTGCAGGCAACATCAGCACAGAATCCCCTCCATCACTGCTCATTAGTCTTAATGATAAAACTATCTTGCTAAAAATATCATAAAAACTGAAAATACAAACCCTGCACCCAAACTTGTTCAATTACTTTCAAAAGCATTATATATATTGATAGATGGATATAAGCTGAACTATTTGCCTGTTATTAAACTGTTTTACATAAGCCTTGACTGCTGTTAACATCATTTATGTTAGTGCTTTCCACAGAAACAGGGATAACAGTAGTTAACAGGGATAGCCCTAGAGATACCAGGGCATCATAACAGTTGTGGGGCTTTTCTAAGACTATTAGTTAGACAGACCAGATGAACATAATCATCTAAACTATTAGATAAAAAATAACAGCTCTCACAAACACCAAAACTTTGCAGTTCATAAAATATGATCTCTTTTGGAAGGCTTAAATCTTACTATTCCCTACCTTCTATACAATTCTGTTTTAATTTCAACTTGAAACAACTACTATCAATATGAATACAATTCAGATCTCTGCTACTTCATTTTTATTCATTAAAATGTTACTAATATTTACTGAGAGATCACAGCACAAACCCAACAGAAAGTCTGCTACTTTAATCTGCGGCAGGCACAGAGCGTACATAAGGTGCCCTTTTATCTGCAGACAGACATTTTGTGCAAGAGGCCTATGCCTGACATACAGCCATGGCTTTTAGATCTATGAGACCATTAACATAATTGGCTCTGGAGCAGATGAAGGCTTGTTTGCTTTAAAATCCTAGCAGCGAGCTAAAATAGCTAACTAATACCCACCTTTTACAAAATGGTCTTTTTAAAAATAACATGTTCTCTCCCTGTATGAAGAGGAATTTTTACCTTGCACTCAGCTAGTTGCATAAATCATTAAAGGGGAAATAGACTTCTTTTAATAAACACTGCCTGTCCAGAGCTGGGCAAGGACACAGTCTTGCCACTCTCTGAGCATGCTGTGACCTTCCATTCTTTGAAAGTCTCAGTAGCATCCAGAGTAGCAACATCCAGAGTAGCAGGACCTCTTCCATCTCACAACCATTCTCTGCAACCTTGCATAGCCAATGTGTCTCTGGCAAGTTTATGACCACTCACTTGCACAGAGCACCCTTTCTCCGCTGAAGAGATCTGGGCCACCATCTGCTCCCATATGCGTCGCCTCATCCTGGCACAAAGATCTCTGACTTAGAATGTTCCCAAGTAAGGTAAATCTTCATGAGAGTTTCATAAAAACGACATACAGGAGTACTCCAGAGCCTTAAAGGCACCTGCTCATGTTGGAAGTATACTGCATTACACCAGGGAATATATCAGAGGCATAAAAGCACACAAGGCAGTCTGGGCTGCACTTAGTAAGTGGCTGGATGGGATAAACTGGGATATTCTGCCATCTGCTGGGAGCAGACAGCTTGCTGCAGCTCTGCAACCCCTTTATCACTACATATGCAATTACGGACTTTTAAAACCCAGAGATACCAAATAAATGTATGGAAAATGTGCGAATCATTCTGCACATCACACAGGTAATTTGTGAAATACCTACTATTGTATATACTTTGAATGCATGTTTGTTTGGCAGGATCTCCTCTGGGTTATGTACCATTTCATATAATACCATATTAATTTCTTCTAATAACATCAACACTAAATTTTAACAGTCCCATTAGTTCTTGGAGAATTGAATGTGTTCATTATTTCAATAATAAAAGAAACATTTCAGAAGGCCATTAATCTAGAAAGATTTGGTAATAAACTGTCACTTCATAAATTTCAACACTTTCCTTATTTTTAGAAACTTCTTCCAAGTTGTGAAGCACCAGATTGCAGTAGTGGCTGAGAACTAGGTCTGATGTGTGTGTGCGTGGAAGAGGGGAGGGATGGGTCAAACCTCACAGAGGTTTGTCCCACATGTCAGTCCCATAAGCCAGCCCATGTGAGCATCATGAGGCAGCTTCATGGCAGCTGCCAGTCAAAAAGCCTGGGAACACTTCAACATACACTGCACTCTCTGGAGCCCCTAACACAGCCTAACACAGCCCCTAACACAAGACTGACTGGGACAATGGGAACACTGCCCTTCACCCTGCCCCAGAGGCCCAGAATGAACAGTGTTTTGTTTAACAAACTATTTCTAAAAACTGTAATATGATAGAAAGAGTACAATGTGTACGTGCTGACCTATTAAAAATGTTGGCTTAACACTTTCCCTATTACAAAAAAAAATGTTTTAAGACTGAATTAACAAAACACTGCAGCACCAACAGTCCAATTTATAATCAGTGAAGAATGTAACATGTCATTTAAAGAACAAGGTGACACCAGAGTTCTCTGCTGACTGATTGAGGAAATACATAGGTTCTTTCTAACTTAGTAAAAACCTCCAAAAGGAACATAGATCTTTTTACATACATCAGTGAGGGCATGATGTCAAAATAGTTCCATTCTTTCTAATACTTCTTAAAACACTAGTTATTCAGAAAAATGCACCATTAAATATTATGGGCCATGCCTTTAAATACATGCACTTCTCTATAACTTACAAGAGGAAATAATATAAATACACATCATATGTTCCAAATAACCCTACTATCAAGGAAACTCAGTCACTTAACAAATCTACTATAAACAGATTTATTCATAGTGATTACTTCATATCCACTCAGAAAGGCTGCCAACTAAGGGAAAAAACAGTTTAGCTTGCACTGGGGAGGAGCACAATAACAGTGTAAAAAATAAAGCGGCCTCAAACATTGGATCCAGTGGAAATAAGTAGCTGAGCAGAGTGTAACTGCTTGAGCTGGAAGACAGCCAGGATATGGGAAATGATGCCTGTGGTCCAGAAAAAGCTGCGTAACTAATCACCACTGCAGTCCCTCATTCAGTTTTACACTGAATGTGCAAAGTGACACATTTAACAGTTCTTCCCTCTGACTTGGCGGCTTAAAGGAAAGACTGCTTAAGTGCCAAGCTTGACCATTACATAAAACTCTAAATGCAAGGAAGTAGTTTAAATGTATTTCAAAAGAAATATGCTGAAGTTGTGGCAAGCTCTTGCATTTGTGTCAGCATTACTTCGAACTGCACTTAAAAGTACCACCAGCAAGTAAGCAACAACAAGTAACCAAAAAAAAAGGATAAAAAAGCACTTATATATAAAGATATAGTAGGGAAGAAAGAGCAGCTTTACAGATGAAGCCCAAAGCAATGAAGAAATTCAATCTGCAAATATATTCAGTATAAAACTACACCAGGAAATAATTGTCACTTAGCTCACTTGAGTGGTCCCTGTTACTCAAGACAAACTGATCATGTCAGTTCTTGAAACTGAAAAGTAGACTATCACACTTCCACTGAGTGATTAGTATTAAATTATTGAATTTCCTGCCCTTTGAACTGCAAGGACTCTTCATGACAAGTCAGAAACAATCAAAGTAAGAACCACTGTGCACAACATATTTCCTCCAGTGACATCCTAATACATCGTATATATGTGAGCCCCCAGCATATGACTAAACTCAGCAGCTAATTAGAAATGTCTATTGTATATAAAAAAATTTTGGATAGTAAAAGCGAATTTTGGATACTGAAAGGGAAATAAATATTTCCAAGAGGATGGTGCCAGAACTCAGCAACAATTCCTGTTTTTATGACGGACATTTGCTTTCTTCTACACTTGCTCTCATTCCATGCCTTGTAACAGTTCCTTTACATGTTTGCAGATGTGGATATGAGTGATAAGGGGATGCATAGATTTTTGTAAGTGATCTTCTTTAAGGCACTTGAAGTAGTGACCTCCTTAATGCAATTTCAAATAGCTGTCAAGATTTAACACTTGTTTTGCTAGACAAAATAGCCTATTATTGGCAAGTTGGCTGTTCTTCTAGAACGCCAATCACATCAGGCTTAAAATCAATACCCAGCATTTGTCAATTGTGTTTCACATGTCTTCAGTCTGATTACATTCATTATGAAAGAACAGACTACTAATAGTATTCATTGTAAATCAGGTTATAGTGTCACTAAGAAACAATCTTACTGCAAAATAATGAGCTTAAATTCTTAGCTAGAAGAGCTATACAGACAAAGCTCAGCTGTAAAAATAATAATGCATGTAGTCTTTAGTCTAAGATGACCTTCAGCCCACAAAACCCCAGAACAATGTCACCATAAGTATTCTGTCAATCCATGTTTAATATCAGTCACAAGAAAAAAGGTAAGCCTAGTGGAGCCCTTCTTAAAAAGAAAACAGCTTATCCCATATCCCATGGTTTTGTCCTACCAATATATACACTAATATTTGAATAGAACTCATTTCATCTTCAACCTTCCAGTCCCCGGAAAAAAACAGAAACACAGCTGGCCAAGTTCTGAAAATTACCTTTTAAACATTTGTCTATTTCTCCTCGGCAATGCAAACTAATGAACATCAGGTATTCACATACACTCATCTAATATATCAGGCTGCAAAAATTGGCTCAGAGTGTTTGATCTCTTCTGCATCTTCAGTCCTGACCTGCATTCCAGCTGAGTGTGTCACCCCTGATGTATGTCATTAATCACAATTGCAAGTCTAGGTGAGCCCTGGGTTCCAGGCTGCAGTCTGTAAACTGGATAAATCAAAGCTGATTGGAATTTGGAATCAAACTAGGAGAATGTGGAAAGAGAAATGCCAGTATGGAATAAGAAAAAGGAATCAAAGAGACAAAAGGGTAGAGCATAGCATAAATACAAAACAAACAAAAACCCCCACCACAAGTCTGAAAAGGTTGAAAAGCCTTTACATTTTTGAGAGCAGAGAGACTCATTATTCAGAAGCACAGGGAAGTCATTTACAATGTTCCAGCCTTTTAGCAGTGTCTGTACTCAAAAAAGCAATTAAATGTTACAGCAGGATTTCCAGAGTTCCCATTTTTTTCGTTCAATTGTTGCATTATAACCAATGGCTGAAGCAAAGGCTCCAAAGACTCAGTATAGTTCCTCTTTGTTACCATGGAAGCAGAGGAGAATGATATTCAACATATTTCAGAAAAAGGCCCTCAATGATATTCATTAATGTCAATTATTAACTTGTACAGACTTACACATCACAATCTCTTCAGCTCTGTGGAGTATCAAATACATGATTGAATGGGACAACAGAAGTACATTAGAGAAAAATTCTGACCATGAATTTATTCAACTGAGAAAACCAAAACACAAACCATGATGTAAACTTCCTAAAAGCTTGGCAATTTTCCTACCGTTATTCGGAAAGGACTAGTTACATCTCACCATCTCTTTCATATACTCTGCACTCCACTGGCTAAATATTGCGCACTTTTCTCTGCAGCAGGTAGAGGATAAGGTGAGCCAGAATTTCATTGCAAATGGCAAAGTCATTAGGCAACTCCATCAGTACTGCTGCACTGTTCTTAATAATACAGTAAATAGTTTGTGTCAACAAGAACTGTAATATATATTCAGAATCTTTCGTTACAATCTGCATCTTGCCTTCATTTGGATACATTATTTTATTATTATAGTTTTATATATAATTATATTATTATCATATGTAACACAAGATTATAATTGTATAAGAATTAACATATTGTTTTATACAGCTGAATGTTAATATGAATTAATTATTTATAAGACAAGTCAATGACTAAATGATACTGACTTGAGAAACAGCAAGAAGTCAACTTTAGATAAGTCTCAATGTCTTTACATCTTATCCAGCAATTAGACTTCAAGGACAAGTAGATTTCTCCAAATAAATGAATAGAAGCTCCAAACAGTGAAACAAATGGAAACCTTTTAAGCTACTCAAAGGAGAAAAAAGAAAAAAAAGAACAAAAATCTCTTTCAGAATCTTCGCATTCAGTTACCTAGTCAGATATTTAGACATATTTTGTATTTATCTCTATACTGTGCTTACTGTTCATCTGCAATGCATTACACAATCTCCAAACAACTGCCCTTTTAAATAAGATGTGCACAACTCAGATGACAATGAGTTGTATTCATACCATGCTCACATTGCCCGTATATAGGAAAGTAGGTCCAATACAGACCTACAAAAACAAGAACAAAAAGCCTGAACTGGATAGGTTTCAAAACAAGAAGAAACAGACACTCAAGTCATTCTCTTTCTTTTCTCAGCTGAAAAAGATATAGACAATTTTAAAACAAAAGGGTTTATGATGTGCACTACCTAGCTCTGAGGTTTCACAGGAGAGGACCTGCACTACATAGCCCAGGCTTCCCAGTGGACATGCAGAATATCACATATGCCTGTCCAGTAGGACATGCAGCAGAAGACAGAACATGTTGAAGACCACAGACTCGGGCTGTCACCAAGCTACAACTGCCACTAACCCAGAATCTCTGCTGCGGGTCCTTCAAGAACAAAAATGCAAAATGCACTTGTTTTTCATTTCTGTCTTTGAATTACATTAGAAATGATAAGGAAACTTATTTGACATGGATAGAGTCTACATAGACAGCATTAATAACCCATGTGGTGCTTAAATTCTACAATTTTCAGATGACCTCCAAGAGTTTGACCCCTGGACCTTGCAAATGCAATCTGTCTTGCAGAAGGCAGTTTGTATAGCACCAAAATTTGGTGGCTCCAGCCTCCACTCACTGTTGTAGGTGGTGAGTATGCAGTAGCTCTGTTTCAAACATGAATTGGTTGTAATGATTTTAAATTTAGATTAAGTAGCCTTTTATCTGTATGACAAAGGAGGTAGGTAGGTTTAGGTAACATCAACAGGTTACCTAAAAGGTAATCCTGAGTAATTTTAATTGACTTTCAATCACCAAAAAGAAGGAAAAAAAAAACCTCTGAAACGAGTGTAGTTAGAGAAACATAGTTTCTACTACCTCCTATATCAACAACGTCTATAGAGGGGGCTGACATAGGTAGTAACTTTCAGATTGATCACCACCAATAGATGCACACTCAGTTTGGTTTACTGTAGACCAGAGAACCAGAAACATGAGCAACTGTACCATTCTGGATGCATTTTCCATTTGTAGCATCATGGAGCCCTTCAAGCAAAGTGATGGTGTAAAGAGGGAACTCCTTACAGAAAACTACTCAATTGTCAAATTTGCATTTTCCCACTCCTTGATCCCCATGACAAGAGAAGGTATGGAAAACCAGGCTTGCTAAACTTGGAAAGCATGATAGCATTTCACAAGAATTGCCTTCCCTCCTCCCCCAGTTGTTTTAAGGAAAAAGGATGGGGAAGAAGGAAATAACTGAATGAAAAGGAAAAAAAAAAAAAAAAAAAGTCTGTTGTGTGTATTACACATTTCTCTTACTTTAAATAATCAGCTGGTAGTGTTCTCCTGTGAGAACTCTGCTGTTTCCTGCATGCAGGCTTTGATTTTATATTTTGTAGGGGTTTTTTTCCAAGGCTTGTAAGCAACAATTATCACCACAGCTGCTCCATAACTGCCTTTAAAGTCTGGTAATCACATCTGCACTTTTGAACCCTACTTAGGAACCTTTCCAATCCACTGACTTCAATTAAGTTAATTACTTTCCCATGTAGGAACAAAAATATAGGTCCCTAATATGAAAATAAAAATATGAAACAAAGTTTCAGTGCCCATCTCAGTATAAGAGGCACCATATTATGTCAATGCAAAACCTAATTCAAAATCAGTGTTCTTTTCTCATCAGTGTCGCTGAAACATGCTAAGAAATAGAGAAAATATAAACCAGAGGTTTCACTGGCGCACATTCTCACACTTCCAGCAGTTATCAGGAGATTACAGAAAGATCAAGATGTGTGAAGTTTAGAAACCATTTCCTTTTACAGTGTAGCCAATGACACTACATTTATAACAGCATGCTTATGGGATAAGATTTTATTTAAGTGTCAAAATTGAAAACATCATTCTGATGTTTTATGATTTACTACCTTCTAAAATCTGAGAGAAAAAAGGTAGTAAATGCCTGACTTGTTAAAAACACATATTAAGTGCTCCAATTTCAATTGGATTTTTGTCTGTAAATACTTATTTTAAAAGAATTTATATGCTTTGCTTTTCCTCAAAAAGTTTACAAAATTTTTGCCTGAGCAATTTGGCAAGTAAACTGGATGGAATTTGTTTTCTTCAAATCCTTTTGCAACTTCTCTAAACTAGATAGATTTTAAGGAGGTTCTACTGTAACACACACATTATTGTAGTTACTAGAATAACTAGTAGAATGAAGCAGTTACTAGAAGAAGGAAGCAGTTATTTTCCTCATCCAAGATATTTTCCTTGGTTTACCACTGAGCTAACATACATTCTGCAATTAGACCAGCTTAATTTTAAATGAAAAACCGAGTTCAACTTTATCAAACTCATAACTGTTGTCTATCCACTGCTCTGTTGCCTCATCTTCTTTCCAGAATAATATTAGATTGCCCTCTAATGGATTACCTGCACAACTGCACAAGCATGTTTTTCCTGTTAAAAGTCTTGAACAAGTAAACAAGGTTGCATGAGAAATGGGAAAAGTAAAGTCGTTTTGTTTATGTTCCTGCTTAGCTACCTTTTTAGATTTGAATGAAACTGCAAAATTTTAATTTTTCTGCATTCAGTTGCAAAATTAGGTAATGTGTGCTGCAAGTTCAGGTGTTTTAGTGATCTCAGGCTGTAAGTAGAATTTGAAATCTGGAGTAGAAAGCTGCTTATAAAATAATAAAGTAGAAGCTGACCTAGCAAATGATTTCTCAAGAAAATTTCATCCAGAGACTCCAACTTGAATTTTGAACTCAATTACCTATCCTGAACCAGATACCTGCTGACTCCACCACTGTCCTTCCATGTCAGCAAAAAGACAGCCAGTACACTGTCTGGCTTCCTGCTCTGAAAGAGCTTATCTCTTCCAGATGGGAAACAACTACATTTTACAAAAAAACAAGACTTTGTGAAGAGATCTAATTGTACCTGAAAGTGTTAGCCAAAGTAAACAATAGGCACGTGGATTTCCTCTACATAGCTATTTGCAGATATTTTATTCTTGAAGCTTATAAAATAATTGAATTGAAGCTTTAATTTTATCCACTTTAAATAGCCAATTTAAAATATTACACCATGGATCAATGAAAAAAATTTCATGCATTTTAATAAGGGAACACACACGTATTCCCATAAGCACAAGTGAGATGGGAGAAGGAAGTGACCACCTCGGAAATATCCCATATCCCATCCTGCAGAGTAGGAAGAGGCACAAATGTAAACCAAAGACTTCCTTCAATAAACATTTTTCTCACTCCATATCCACAAATCCATAATCCTGGATGCAGACAAGGCAGCTGTCCTGAGCACGGAGGAGCAGCAGAGAGCCTCACACGGTTCAGGTAAGTGAAGACAGGCAATGTCTCTTGGACCCTTAGAGACACAGCTCACAGCAGTGGGCCACAAAAGGGGTGTCCAGACTGACATCTCTTAGCACATGCTGCTAGCCCTCCTCTGCCAGCATCTGTAATGGACTTTATATCTAATAAAAGATACACTCTTTAAAATACATATGCACTTTTAAGTAAAAGGCAAGGGGTTTTCTTTGTTGTTGCTTGTTGTTCAGACATTTTAACGATGCTCCAAGAAACAAACCAGACCAATAAATTTCAATTTAATGTGATTTTAATGTATTAAAAGAGAAAGACTATGAAAGTTTAAGCAAAGCAACTACCATCCTGTAGTTGCCTAGCTTTATCCTTAAACCCACCAGAACCATCATTTGTAAATTAAAACATTTTATCTTTTAATTATGAGGAATAAGATTTGAAGAATATGGAGAAAATGGAGACCTGAATCCCGATATTATGGTTCAAACAAAAAA